>JAWWMN010000208.1:69954907-69977835 GCA_035047745.1 Catamblyrhynchus diadema
TCCCCTCCTGTCAGGAGCTGTGCAGAGCCACAAGGTCCCCCCTGATCCCCCTTTTCTCCAGGCTGAGCCCCTTCCCATCTCCCTCAGCCCCTGCTGGTGCTCCAGCCCCTTCCCCAGCCCCCAAAACCACCCCCAGCACTGGAGGTGCCCCAGCACAGGGGACGGGCACTGCCCTGGTCCTGCTGCCACCCAAATTCCTGATTTACACCTGGGAGCTCTTTCCAAACCCAGCTGCACAGCAAAGGAAAACTCCTGATTTCAGTCCAAATCCATGCCCCAGAAGCTGCTGCTTTATGTGCACACCTGGAATATGCAAAGCAGGCTGGATTTATATACTGTCCATAAAAACCAAATCAAGCACAAAACCACCCCCCAAAATGCAAAAGTGATGTAAAACAGAGACAGAAAATCAGCTGCAGGCTCAGCTTAACCAGCAAAAATGTGATTGATGCTCAGCCCCTCAGGGAAAGCAGGGTAAGGCGGGATTGCCCTCTCCATGGCAGCCAGATCTGAGATCCATGGATCCTGAAGCTGCATCCTCGTTTCTGTGAGCACAAGGAGGAAGGTTTAGCACCTCCCTGTATTTGTAAATCTGTAAATATCAATTTATGCTCACACACAGCTGCTGAAAAACAGAGACAACAGCACAAAGCAGATGAATCTTCTTTGAGTTTGAATTTTACCCAATTAAAAGTCCAAGCAAGAAGGTCTAAACTTAAAATAGCAGCTAAAAAATACCCCATAAAACCTTAAATTTTTATATTTTCATTTGAATACAAACAACTCACCTTTCTGCCAGTTTAAAAATTTTAAACGAAAACCACTCCAAGTTTAAAAATTCCAGTTTAGGAACCTGTGAGTTTATTAAAGGATTCAAAGCCAGGCAGTGGATGGATACTGTTTATTGGTTCTTTCCATCACATCTGAGTTACAGGTGTAAAAGTCACACAAACTGCAGGTATAAACATGTAAAACAATACAAAAATAAATGGAAAGGTAATTTTATATTTACTGAATCAAGTTGTGTAATAAATACGAGAGGCAAAAAGCTTCAATCACACCATTCAGCTGAACTGAAGTTACAGTAGTGTTTGTAAATAACACGTTTTTCACTTAGACTTGCAAATATTAAAGCATTGAGAACTAGTATAAAAGTGAATTTTGGCACATTGTAAAGTGAGAAGTGTTACACCAGGATCTGGCTGTTGGGTAAAAATGAAGCAATTTCTCACGAGCTTTCTGAGGTACATTTTTAACAATCTAAGATTAGATCAACCTTGTGGTTCTACCAACTCACAGTTCACAATTCACTATACTAGTCACAATTTTTTTTTCCCTTTTCAAGAATAGCAAAGTATTCCAGAGCTTAAATCTGTGCAAATTCAGAAAAGTTTCAATTAAAAAATAACAATAATTTAAAAAAAAAATTCCAACTTATTAGGGAATCCTCACATGCAACTCAACTCCTCCCTGCAATCTGGTGTGTTAATTGCAAAGTGTAAAACTGGATTCATCCCAAATTGCACAGCTTCAAATCCTCCCAGATTGCAGAGCAGCTCAAGTTGCAAAGGTTCCCCTGCTAAGTTTGTCACATTTGAATCCTATAACTTCAGTAACTTCTGATCACACTCATTCTCGGTGAGGAGAAAGAAAAAAACACCACCACAAGCTGCTAACAAAGGTCAGCAAAGCGTGGAAACCCCTTGAGGACTCTTCAGCACTTCCCAAGCTCAGGAATGCCTGGACACAAATTTTTCCAAGTACAGTAAAAGAGAAAAGGAAAGGTGTAATGGCACTTTTGCTGTATCCAAACATCAGTGGGTTAGAAATGGTGCTTTTTTTTGTTGGTTTTTTTTTTAATTATACAGTAGAAAAAATTGTTCAAACCTCGAGCTTCATCCTCACCCTGACTTCCAAGGAGTGAGGACACCAAATCCCCTGGGCTGGGGATTCCATACAGTACAAACAGCTCTGACCAGAGTACAAAAGTTACACTCTTCTTAAAAAAAAAGTAAATTCAAAAAGCACTGCTGATTGTTAGAATTGACTCCCAAAAAATCAGCAACTGCTCTTCAACAGCAGCAGCAGCATCAGGCATTTCAGTCCTCAAAGAGTTTTCTTTTAAACAGTTTAACCATTTGTGCTAATATTTGTCACTAGGTTAAATTTTTTTTAAGTCCTTTCACCAAAACTGTTATTTTCCTTTAAAAAAAAAGAAAGGGGTGGTGCAACCCCTGACATCCATTTATTTGGGGAATAAATGGTGTCATCTGCAAGGCACTACTACATTTAAAGGATACCATTGTCACAGTTTCACTATTTCGGTATTTTTATTCTTTTTTTCTTTTTTATTTTGTTCTGGTTGAAAGTCACAGTTTAAAAATAAAGGATAAAAATTGAGGTAATCAATTTCTTTCAATACCAAAATACATTAATTGAGCCAGTACCAGTCTGGTGAAAGGTCTTTGTAACACACAGCTATGACCATAGAGCACATGCAGCACAGCACAGGAGGGTTCTAGGCCTTTGTTCCGAGCTCTTCTGCTCCAGTTTTTAAGGAACAGCTCAATTTGCACACTCAAAACCCAATTATTTCCATTTTTTTTTTGTTCACAGGGCTTGGAATTCTAGCTGGATCAAGCCCCATCTACATTGATTTGAGAGCTGCACAAATTGGAGTTCTTAAAAAGAGTTCAGCAGAGCAAAAATCAGCTACAGCATCTTCATCTATTTTCAATCAATTGCACTTAAATCTACTCTGTATCCACTCAGGAGTTGAGACAAAGCCTCCAGCACGTGCCTGCTGTCCCAACCACTGGAATTTCTTCCCACATCACATCCCACTACTCTAAAAATATGGCTTTGCAGGTGAGAGAACTGGGACTGGAACAGCTGGGTTTACACTGAGTTCATTGGCAAAACAATTCCAATTGGAGCTCCACTTCCTAATGCCCCTTTTTATTGCAGCCCCACCACCAGAATTTTAGGATTCCTAAATATTCTGGGCTGTGAAATCATTTCATGCAACCAACTGGATTTAGTTGTAAACCCCTGGCAGCCCCCCCAAACCCACTGCTAGCTACCTTTGCTCTACAGGCACTACAGGATATTAAGACTAAAATTTAGCCATGCATAGATAAAACTCACGAGCTTTATCAGGATGCTCCACACTTGTGATCCAGGGAATACCCCAGGAAAGCCTAAAAACACAAACTAATTGCTGGCTTTTACTGGCCTCTAACAGGATACAAGTAGTTTTTATATAAAGTCTCGTGGTGTGCAAAAAAGAAAATAAAATAAAATACTAAAGTCTTCAATTCAGACAGCTTTTTAAATCTAGGAGGAAAGCAAGGAATGAAACCTTATCAGTATTTCTATCCCAGCCTGCAGCACCTGGAATTCCACCTCTGCACTGTGCAACACTCACAGGACAGGCATCCAGCAATGAAGACCAAAACCACCTAAAATGTGCTTCAGGTTACTGAAATTTCACTTATTTCATATTCCAAAGGTAAAAAATAGATCTCTTTAGCAAAGCATAAACTCTAATTCAGCCTCAGGTTTGATGGCAGGGGTTAAATCTCATTTTCCTGCCTCGGGATGAGGCTTTGCAGATACATTTGAAGTATTTTAAGTCTCCTGCAAGAGATTTTTCATTCCATTTCTTGCTGTATCACAAACATCTGGTCAGAAAGAAAAACTGCAGTTGCAGTAAAAGATTGAGCTGTCCCTAAGGCAAAGGAATATGAAAATTAAAAATTCCTGCTGGGCTGCTCTCACCTAAATTCTGAACACATGCATGCTACAATAATCTGCTTATTCAAATAAACTCCAATAATTACCTGTAAGTAGCTGCTAAAGTACTTTAGAATCCTTCAGGCAGGGATTTATAAAGCCTCCTTTAAAATGATACTGAATTAAGTCAGGACAGGCTGCCAGCATTCCTGTTCTATCGTTTAGGAACTATAAAAATTCTGTTGCAAGTATTTAAAAAGCTGATTTCTCACCAGCACAGTGAAATGTAACAGTGTGCAAACTCTTCTGGAAGCTCCACAAACAAGTTCCTGCCTCTTTCAAGTAACATCCGTTGCTATTTTTTACCTTTGGAAATCATTTATCTTCAGGAAAAGGAATTTTTCAGCTGAAGAATCTCCCCCTTGCCTTGCACTGCCTAATTTTTAGGACTGCAATAGAAATCCTCCAGGGATAATCTAAGCAAGGTGCACATTGCAGCCAGCCAGGAAATATTTTCCAGAATCCCAATGAGAGCACTGGGAAGAAATTAAGATTTCTCCACTGATTTCACCCTGAAATGTATAAATAGCTTTTCTTTAAAGTCAGAATTTCGAGTGCAGACTCAAACTGTGCTGAGGTTTGAGATGGGCTGAGCCCTGGCAAAGGTGGGGGTGGGAGTGTTCCCTCATCCCTCTCTTTGGGAACACCCTGACAGCTCTGGGATTAGGGACTTTTTTGAGTTGTTCCCACTGTTTCCACAGTTTTCCCTTTGGGATTGCCCTGACAGCTCTGGGATTAAGGACTCTGAAAAGTGTTCCCCCATTTCTCACTTTGGGAACACAAAAACAGCTGTGGGATCAGGGACTCAATTCTGAGTTTTCCCCACTGCTCCCCATTTCTTTGTTCCCCCATTTCTCACTTTGGGAACACAACAACAGCTGTGGGATCAGGGACTCAGTTCTGAGTTTTCCCCACTGTTCCCCCATTTCTTGCTTTGGGAACATCCTAAGAGCTCTGGGACTAGGGACTCTGAGAGTGTTCCCCCATTTCTCACTTTGGGAATGCTCTGACAGCTCTGGGATTAGGGACTCAATTCTGAATTTTTCCCACTGTTCCCCCATTTCTCGCTTTGGGAACATCCCAACAGCTGCAGATTCAGGGATTCTACATTTTTTAATCATTCTCCCATTTCTTGCTTTGGGAACACACCAAGAGCTGTGGGATTAGGGGCCCATCTGAGCTTTTCCCATTCCCCCATTTCTCACTTTGGGAACTCTCTGAAAACTGTGGGATTGGGGACTCCATTCTGAGTTCTTCCCATTGTTCCCCCATTTCTCACTTTGGGAACACCCTGACAGCTCTGGGATTAGGGACTTTGAGTTGTTCCCACTGTTTCCACATTTTTCCCTTTGGGATTGCCCTGACAGCTCTGGGATTAGGGACTCTGGAAAGTGTTCCCCCATTTCTCGCTTTGGGAACATCCCAACAACTGCAGATTCAGGGATTCTAAGTTTTGAATCATTCTCCCATTTCTTGCTTTGGGAACACACCAACAGCTCTGGGATCAGGGACTCAATTCTGAGTTTTCCCCACTGTTCCCCCATTTCTCGCTTTGGGAACACACCAAGAACTGTGGAATTAGGGACTCTTCTGAGTTTTTCCCATTGTTTCCCCATCTGTCACTTTGGGAACATCCTAACAACTGTGGGATTAGGTGCTCATCCAAGCTTTTCCCATTCCCCCATTTCTCACTCTGGGAATGCTCTGACAGCTCTGGGATTAGGGACCCAATTCTGAGTTTTCCCCACTGCTCCCCCATTTCTCACTTTGGGAACATCCCAACAGCTGCAGATTCAGAGATTCTAAGTTTTTGAACCATTCTCCCATTTCTTGCTTTGGGAACACATCAAGAGCTGTGGGATCAGGGACTCAATTCTGAGTTTTTCCCATTGTTCCCCCATTTCTCATTTTGGGAACACACCAAGAGCTGTGGGATTAGGGACTCCAAGAAAGTGTTCCCCCATTTCTCACTTTGGGAACATCCCAAAAGCTGTTGATTAGGGACTCAGTTCTGAGTTTTTCCAGTTGTTCCCTCATTTCTCGCTTTGGGAACACACCAAGAGCTGTGGGATTAGAGACTTTTCTGAGTTGTTCCCCTTGTTCCCCCATTTCTCGCTTTGGGAACATCCCAGCAGCTGCGGGATTAGGGACTCTCTTACTTTTTTCAATTATTCCCCCATTTTTTGCTTCAGGAACACCCAAAGAGTTCTGGGATTGGGGACTCTTCTGAGTCTGTTCCCCCATTTCTCGCTTTGGGAACCCCAATCCCACATCCTGAGCTCCCCCCTGACCATCGATGCTCCTGCGCAACGATGTCCAAGGGACACCCAGGAATTGTTTGATATCTGCACCATGGCCCAATTCCACAATTACATTCTGACCTTTTTTTAGAAAATAAATCCAGTTTTGCTTCTTTTCTCCTCCTTCTTCTTCTTTTTCCCACGTTTCCACCACAAGCCAGAGATTCCAGGTGATGCTTTGGACAGTCTGGAATTAAGGTGAAGTGGAAGCAATCCTGACAGTACAAACAGCTAAGCAGTTACCATGTTAAATGCCAACCTTAGGGGAACAATCCCTTAGTTTGGAAAGGAGTGCTGAAAACAGACATTTCACTCCATTTCTTGTGAGCCAGAAGGACAAAACAGCATTTTTGATTCCTGACACAAGGACAGGAACACTCAGGATCCACGTGCTTAAATCTTCTGCTCAAAGAGGTCGTGGTACTCCTGCTCCTCCAGCTCCCTGTTGTACTTCTCAATTTCCCTGTTGGCTTCTTCCAAGTAATCATTCATGAACTGGTCCATTACTGGTTGGGAAAGGTGAAGGAAGAATATTTGTGCAAATGGAGTTTAGAAAAAAAGAACATCCAGGTTTGAAGGAAATGCCAGTTCTGGGACACTCAGTGAAAGCAAAAATTCAATATATTACTTTCTGAAAGTTCTAGAGAACTTCCAGAAGCTCTCTAGAACTTCTAGTTCTAGAAGTCAGAGCTACCCCAACTCAGGGAATAAAGGAGCAGCACAAGGGATATTTCCCAGCCAGAAGGAAGATCTAAGAACAGCAAAACCACAGCAGGGTTAAATGGGATGTAAGGAAAAATTCTTCTCTGGGTGGGTGGTGAGGCCCTGGCACAGGTTGCCCAGAGAGGTTTTGGACTCCCCATCCCTGGAAGGTGCTGGAATGAGATCAGCTTCAAGGTCCCTTCCAACCCAAACCATTCTGGGACTCTGAACACATTTCCAGCTGTTTAAAAGTTTAAAACTCTGCCCAAAACTCAAATCCCCCAGAAAGGCTTAACCAGGCCTGCAGCTTTCTCTGACAAACACCAAGGGGGAGGTGGAGTGAAGAATCCTGGAATGGTTTGGGGTGGAAGGAGCTTAAAGTCCATCTCATCCCACCCCCTGCCATGGACAGACACCTCCCACTGTCCCAAGGTGCTCCAAGCCCCATCCAAACTGGCCTTGGGCACTTCCAGGGATCCAGGGGCATCAAGAATTTTCCAGTGAAGTCCAAGTTTGCTGTTGGGTTTTATGTCCTGCAGACAAAAATCTGCTTAAAATTTTCAAGTTGTCCCACAGGGCACAGGAAATAACTCTGTTCTTATTCCAAAGCAGCATCACCTGGATTTTTACCAAGTTTGGAGAAGTTACTGTAAAAAGTAAACTGGGAATATAAAACCAATTTGGAAGTTGGTGACCAAAGACAAAAACAAAAGGAAGTTATGAAAATGAGAGAATCACAGAATCATTAAGGCTGGAAAAGCCCTCAGAGATCACCAGGGGAAGCTGTTAACCCAGCACTGCCATGGCCACCACAGACCCAGGTCCCCAGGTGGTGACCAAGGACAAGAGGAACCTTGGCAAGGAATTCCAGGGTAAAACTAAGAACAAAAATATGATTGTTTTTACTGGAGTGTGTGCACACATGAAATTACATTCATTTGGAAGTTTTATCAGTCGTGCCCAGGCATTCAGTGCTATTACAGCACTATTTGGTTTGAAAAATATTTTTTTGACAAGCTCTGGTCCATAAATTATTCCCTGCATGAGCTCATGGGCAGTTTGGGGTTTGTTTTGTTGGTTCTATTCTGTTTCTGAGATCTTATCTCTCAGAAAGGCTTTAAAACTAAGCTTTAGCTGGCAAGGAACTGGTTCTTTACCATATCTCCTTTGGCACTTAACATTTCAGAGCTGCACAGTTCATTGCCTACCTAAAACTTTCCCCCAAAACCCCTCATTTTAAAGGATACATGGATGATAATCCATTTTGTCACCAAAAAAATTCACAAATTGAGTCCCATTGTAAAAATAACCAGCTGGGAGTGGATCCAAGTGGCGTTTCACCTGCAGCAGGAAAAGAATTTAAATTAAACACCTGTAGGGACAGTCCTTACAAACTCAAATAGATAAAAGAAAATGAAAAGGCCATTACAGCAACCAAAGATGGCCAATTTTACACCTTCTCCTGCTTTCCAGAGTGAATTTGGAGCTCTGAGATCAGATTTATACCTCAAATCCCTCCTGGACAGCTCCAAAGGTGCTGTAATAATTTAGTGCTCAGCACACTTGTTGTGGCAGGTTCTCTGTCATCCAGATGGATATTTAAGGGAAATCAGCCAAAAGAAGGGTTTGTAAATTATTGCTTTTACTCACATGGATGTTTTTGATTTCCTGAAGGGTTAACATTCCTCTGGTTTTCAGGGCTTTCCTCTGAGGTTTCTGTATGAAGAAGGAGATTCCAGTTATGTGACTACAGTGATAATGTGATACCACAGCTTAGTTGGTTAAAAAATAAATTAAAAACAAAAAAACCCAAAGCACCACATAGAAGCATGTATTTCAAAAACTGATTTTTAAAATTATTCAGTTCCATGAAGGTACTCACAACTATGTTCTGAAAACAAAAGTAAAAATTCACTGATCTTACAGAAAACACTCAGAAATTTAGAATTCTGTAAGTATTTTAAACGAGACAATTTAAATACAGCTTTACTGTAAGAAAGCTAGCACAGGAACAGAAAAACAACTTCGTTTTGAGCCTGAGAAATTCTGTAATCCCTTTCTTTGCTGCAGCATGTGGTAACTCTTAGAGCTATCTGAAACCCTCAATTAGCCATGACTGTACAAAAAGTGTTTATAGTCCTGAATTGCTCAAAGAGGAAACACTTCACACTTGAGATAAGCATTTAAGTTCCAAGTTTTCATAAAATTTAAGTAGTATTCCACCAAGAGCTTTCTTCCATGGCAAAGCATTTGTCTCCATATATTACCCCTGTGGTAAGTACAGAGCATGAGATAATCAGCACAGAAAATGGATTAATTCCATGAATTAACACAGGGGAACAAAAGATGAGAACCTGAGCATCTCAGAAATTCAAAAACCTCAGAAATCTTGGAACTTTAGCAACTGCTCCAGCCACAGTCTACAGAAAACACTTTGCCCTGCCTACACAAATTTTTGGAGGGAGATATTGTGCAAATCTTAATCCATATAGAAGTTAAAAATAATTTTAACTTACAAAATGTTCCAAAAAGTTGCCCAGAGAAGCTGTGGCTGCCCCTGGATCCCTGGAGGTGTCCAAGGCCAGGTTGGACAGGGCTTGGAACAATTTGGGATGGTGGAAGGTGTCCCTGCACATGGCAGTGGGGTGGAACTGGATGGGATTTAAGGTCCCTTCCAACCCAAACCATTGCAGGATTTTATGGATCTGTGATTCTGTCAATCAGCTGTGGCAGTTTCCCTGTGCAAACTCTGCCTTCTGAGCTCCCTACAACACCACATTCCCTGCTCCTCACTCCTCCTTGCATGGATACATCAGCCATGCAGAAATACACTAATTAAAGATGACAAAATGAACAGGACTCTACCCTCCATTTCAGTGGATTACTTCCAAGGAGGTTTAATTTAGTGAATCAAAACAAATTTTCAGCTTTGCCAGCATTCAGGTACTGGAAGAAGATTTATTTCCCAGCACACTTCAGCCCTTGGCAATCACAGCTCAGCTAAATCATCCTGTGTTTATCCTGGACATAATCCATTTGCTCAAGCATTCAAGAGCAAATCAATCCATGAATAAGCTGTAGCAAGCACTAAAACAATACAGAGATTACAACACACATTTGTAAACTCTTAGTCCCCTTCCTGAAATCCATTTGCACCCTAGAATGTCAATACCTTGGTAGAAGAAAAAAAAAAAAAGAGATTAATTAAGAAACCCAAACGTTTCACTGAGCCACTCGAATTTTTCCTTTGGCTGTTAAGAAATGCCAAGCACTGAACAAAAGGAAACCTGCCCACAAACCTGTTTTGCAGTTTCTCTGAGCCAATCTTTGATATCCTCTTCCTTCAGGGAGCAGCCAATGAACACAAGGAAATATTCCTGTTGACTGCTGCAGTCTCTGGGATCATTTCTGGAATCAGGAGGAGTTGGCCCCTCTGGAACAGGCACCAGGCTGAGGGAATTTGCTGCTGTGTTGTGACACACTTCAATGACTTTATCAGCATCTAACAAGGAGAAGACAGAAGGAAGAGCCTGATAATTGCTAATCTAATCTAACAACAACACTGGTGCAGACAGAATGCAGGACAGAAATACTTTTTTAAACATCCATAAGGCGCAGTGTGATCACAACACCTCAGAGTAATTTGCCCTTACCTGAAAACTTCACTTTGCCCATGATGTGATAAATGTTTCCAGAAAAAGGACTTGGCTTGAGCAACGACTTAATTGCTGTTTGAAACAGAAGATAAACAGATTATCTCAACTTATTTTTCTTCTCCTTGGTGGAGCTTCTGCTAAAACCTGTGCAACTGATCCCTAATCCACATCCCACTGCTTCCAAAGGAAAAGCTGCCATGTGCCTTGGAGTTTCACTATGTAACATTTATTTTCTCATTCTTTGCCATGGAGTTTGGGAAATGAGGTGTGTTTGGCATAAGGAACTCTCACAGTGTGTGTGGGAGGTAAAATCCTCTTTAACACTACTTAGCTAAGCAGAGGAGAGGTTTGATAATGTATCTACTCTAGAGCAGAGCCTGTTTTCTAGGAGCTACAAAGAATTATTTGGCATAAAAAGTAGAAGCTGATGGTCACTTATAAAACTGTATTTCAACACTCCCAAATACAATGAGACATAAAATAAAAAAGCAAACACAGGAAGTTGTCTCAGTTCTAGAAACCAAAAATTCAATTAGATTTTCATCTGAACAAAAATCATGGGACAATTTTCCAGAGCTGACACTAAGGAACAGAATTTACTGTACTTTTAGGAAGGAAAGCTGAGTTTTCAATTAAAAATTAACTTCAGCAGTGATTAAATAACTGTGTTACGTCAGTGCCTTCCTTCCCCTCTATCCCTCAGCATCCCAAACTTGGATTTCAATCAAGTCAGGCAAAGTTCATTGGTACCTTTGCATTTGGTGACAAATCTTGTTTTCTCCAGAGGGCGGCTGAACCACACACAGATCTGAACCATGGGAGGGAACACGGGCCCAGCCCCATACCTGCCCTCATACCTGCACACAAAAACAAACACCTTCAACACACAGAAATCACAGCAGCTTCTGCTTCTCATCCAGCAAAAAACATCTGTTCTTTCACCACAGATGAGCCTTGATCAGAGAGGAAGGAAAATACAGAGATTTCTTCTCTGTGAAAATGTGCTGCCAACAGCATTGGGTTGGTCAAAGCACTCAGGACTCTTTTTCATGGAGTCATGAAATGGTTTGAGTCAGAATGGACCTTAAAAATCATCTCATTCCCAGCCCTGCCATGTGCAGGGACACCTTCCACTAGGCCAGGTTCCTCCAAGCCCTTTCCAATCTGGCCTTGGACATTCCAGGGATCCAGGGGCAGCCACAGCTGCTCTGGGCACCCTGTGCCAGGGCTCAGCACCCTCATAGGGAAGAATTTTCTATAATATCTTATCTAAATCTCTGTTATTTTAGCTTAAAACCCTTATCCCTTGTCCTATCACCTTCTACTCATGTAAAAACTCATTCTACTCCTGTTTTATGAGCCCTCTTTAGGTACTGCAAGGCTGCAAAAAAATCTCCCTGTATGCTTTTGATGTTCTTCCTGCTGCTTTCCTTCTCTTTCACACTACCCAGATCCAATTCTTGCATACTGTCATCAAATAGATTAACAGCTGCCCAAAAGTTTGAAATATTTCCTTTTCCTGCTCTCTCTCTTTGGCTCCATGCAATCCACCAGCAGCTCTGATGATATTAATTCAATATCCTCACCCCAAGCCTTGTGCTTCACTCCAGTAGCTTTACTTGGCTACTTGCATCCAATTCAGAACCAAATTTATTAATAAAGAGATACAGAGGACTGCAAGGTATGATAAATAAATGGTATTTCCAGCACACAGCCTGGTCAGCCAGGAGTTATGATTGCTGAGAGCTGCAAATTTCTGCCAAAAAGGTGCAGCAGAAAGAATTGCAACAAGATGAGTGAAGAGCCCTGAGCCAGGAGAAATCTCCCTCGGTGTTCAGTGGAAATTTGGTGCCACGTGGGTTTGTGGCTGAGCTGTGCCAGGGCTGTCACTGAGGTTCCTGGTTTTTGTGAATAATTGCCCTGCTAATGGCCAGACTGACAGAGCAAGTTCATTCCAGTAATGCTGAATAGCTGTCAGGATGAAATTACTCCAGTCATTATTGACCTCACCCATCCCAATCCTTCCCAGTTTATTCCCACAGGGTTCTTGCCTATTCTTCTGGAAAGCAACAGTGATCTTGCCATTGATTTAAATGGTGGCCAGAAAGGAGCTTTTTCCCCCCATAAAAGGGCAGCAATCTTGTATCCACTAAGAATAATCATCAGCTCTCTTAAAAATGATTTACAAAGCTGCTGCCTGTTCCAAATGAGTAGTCTTAGGGAAAAAAAATATATAAATGAAGTTAGTGAAACATTTTAATCTTCAAGTTAATTAGAAAAATAGTTTTAATACTTCTCAGTCTAGATACTTGCCAGCCAGGGTACATTAAATATCGAGCTCTCATCATCTGAGGACTTGAAAAACTGCTTTCTGAGAGAATTAGTTCAATATCCTCATTCCTGTCAAGAGATAAAAATGAAGATTTTTAATTTTCTAAGTTAAATAAAATGGCCACTATCTACTTACATAAAACATAATGTGCTAGTGACAGTAAAATTAAGAGCACTTTTCCTTTAGTATGGCAGTAACAGCAACATAAATCACACTCTGCAAACAAAACACATTTCCTAATCCCTGTATTTATTATATGCCCATAAACGTAAAGGGAAAATCCCTTTTGCACGAGAAGCAATTAAGAAAAAATCTGCATTTCCTTCCTATAAATCACCAGAGGAAAAACATGAGAACAGAAGTTTCTGAGTGCTGGTGGCCCATGTGCCAAGTGCAATAAATCCTGCTGGAAGTTACCTTGTTACAATCCCATTTTCTGCCAGGATGAAGGAAACTCCAGGATTTGCTGCTCTGATCAGGTTCTGCAGCTGCACCAGCAGTGGGTGCCTCTGCTCTGTGGCATGACTTGTGAAAACCACATTACTCACCAGTCCTGTGGAAGGAAATCAGGGGAGATTTTACACAGTTCAGGCATGTAAACAGTGACTAATAAACCATTCAGTGATATTCCAACCATTCTTCTCTTATTTTCCTTCCCTTTCACTGCATTCTTTCATTAAAGACAAAAAGAAAATCCACTACAACAAAAAAAACCAAGCAGAGAATCTTTCATCTAACAGAATCAATTTAGACTCAATCCATAGAATCAATTAATTAAAATAACAAATCCATACAAGAATCAATTTCAGCAGGACTAGTTAAAAAAAAAAAAAAAATAACATTAAGGTGTGATGAATTCAATGTGCAGTAAGAGACTGAACAGCTAAAAATCAGTATTTTGGACACTCAGTTGCCACAAGAGAAGGGTTTAGGGTTATTTTTTGTCTTTAAAGACTCCAAAAGGTTATTCAGACAGCAAGACTGAACCCATGAAGCATCAAAGAGATAACAGAAAACCATCCAGTTGATTTCAGTTCTAGGATCCCTGCTTTCCAATTCTACACGATTTGACTTTCAGCCCAGTTCCTCAAAGAAACTGCAGTGTCAGCACTTGGTGCCTCCCTAGGATGTCTGCATTGCCCTGAATGGGCGGGATGGAGAGGAAATGGAAAGGAAACAGCCTCAAGTTGTGCCAGGGGAGGGTAAGATGAGATATTAGGAAATATTTCTTCATGGAAAGGGTTGTCCAGCCCTGCCCAGGGCAGTGGTGGAGCCCCCATCCCTGGAAGTGTTCAAAGAACACGTGGATGTGGCTCTTGACAGGAGTAATGGGGAACTGGGCAGTGGTGCTGGGTTGATAATTGGATTTGGTGATCTTAGAGGGCTTTTCAAACCTAAAAAACTCTGTAATTTTACAAGAAATGTTATTTCTTTGCTCAAGATGTGCAGCCCTGCTCTGACACTTTCCTGTGACTACAAGTGCAGTGGAAGGAAGAACAGAAAATCTCCAATATCCAGGAACAACTG
The DNA here is from genome assembly GCA_035047745.1 of Catamblyrhynchus diadema. Classification (NCBI taxonomy): domain Eukaryota; kingdom Metazoa; phylum Chordata; class Aves; order Passeriformes; family Thraupidae; genus Catamblyrhynchus; species Catamblyrhynchus diadema. Next base: position 69,969,220 of record JAWWMN010000208.1, read on the forward strand.
AGCCAGGATGCATTTCCTCTGCCTCTAACTATTCAAAGTAAAGATGTAACAACTGATCACACCAATTCCTGGTCTTTACACAAGTCTTAAATCACATTAATCCATGCAAAGGCTGCTTTACACACAAATTCCTGCACCACATATTTCTGGGGCATTTCCATTGCACCACAAACTGTCAGTCACTGCTCTTTGCATCACTGACCCTTCCAAGCCAGAACTTCCTTAACAGCACAAATCTCCATCACTGTATTTCTCTTTTAACCTTGCACAGAAGTTTCCACTCCAATTTCAGCAACATCCATGTCTTCTCCAATACACACTTGCTCGTGGAGGAGGGGGAAGAGGGAAGAACAGCAAAGCACTCTAAAATTTAAGCCATGTGCAGGCTTGAAATGATATCAGGTTTGGGGATATTAATCATGAAATTAGGATAAAAATGTGAATAAGATAATAATTCTACCCCTAGACTATTCCAGGCCAGATTGGATTGGGGTTTGGAGCAGCCTGGGATGGTGGAAGGTGGAAGGGGGTTGGAATGAGATGAACTTTGAGGTCCCTTCCAACCCAAACCATTCTGGATTCCTGAATCACCCACCACCACCCTGTGGCTGTGCCACAGAGCTGCCACTGAGTCCATGTGACAATTGGCAGCACCAAGCCTTGGAGAGGATCCATAACTGTCCAGGATAAGCTGGAAAAGCTCTAAGTTAAAAAAAAAAAAAACAAAAAACAGGGAGTGTAACTCAAAGAAAAACAAAACAACTTCCTGAGAATTGGAAGGTGCCTCCAAGGCTTCAGTAATGAACAAATTTAACCTTTTCTATTTAAACTGTCACTGCCATCTCTGTTTCTAGGAGATGCATTTTGAAGACCACCCAGTTTTGTTTAAATCTTTATTTATACACTCCTCTAAAGAAAAGAATCCTTGCAGCCTGGGGAATAACATGTTCAATGGAAGCAGGAAAGGAACAGGAGGGATGGATTAAAAATACATATGCTGTATGAAAATAATGGCTCCTCTTTGCTCCTAAACTTACAATGGGAATATTTAACAATGGTGATGTCTTAATTTGGGTTCTATATGAAATTGTTTCACAAGGGATGCCAGGGTGCCCTTGGACTAGGAAGGTATCATCTTACAGCTTCTTTGCAAGAAAGAAAGAAAGGACAGAAAGAAAGGACAGAAAGACCAAAAAAAAAAATAAAGAAAAGAGAGACAAAAGGGAATTACAGCACACAGATGGTGGCAGGAATTTTTGGAGAAATTTAAGGAAGTATACACAAGATACTCCTGTTGGTCATTCTGCTCAAGGCTTTGTCAGTTCTCCTCAATCCCCATCTGCCTCTGGCAGTCTTGGGGCTCTCTAAATAGAAATTCTGGAAAATGGCACATTGATAACTTGCCCAGGAACTCCTGTGATACAGAGAAAGGCACCAAAAGGCAAACCCAACTCACTCCCCACATGTGAAGATAGAAGGAAAAAGTACAGCTCCAAAGTCTAATTAATTCCTACTAATTAATTCCTACTTGGCTTTTCTCACACCCACAAAGTTCTGGTTTCAGACCTCTACAAAGCCCAGTACAACACTGTTACAGTTCTAGATATTGAGAATTTTAGACTTTTTATACTAACAGACCCTAACTCCCAAGAAAACACTAATTTGACCTGAAGCCATAAAGAAAGCTGCCAAAATTAATTAATAACTAAAATTACAAGTGTATAGTTTAGTTAAAAGCATATAATATCACAAATTAAAAAACTTAAGAGTTTAGGGTTTTAAAGTATAGTAATACATATAAAACAAAATAAAAATTTTAGGAAAAAAGCTAGTCCTTCACCTTCTTCTTCATAAGTTTGCATAGGATTTTTTAATTAGACAGAAAAGTCTGCATTGTGGACTTCAAGTAATTAATTATTATGTTAAAAGTAAAAACAATTTAAGTATCATTTCTTAATTAGATAGTTTAACCTTAAAAAACCTTATAACAAGAAATAGTTAACCACTTCGTACCTTATTGGTAAAATACTAAATACAAAGCTCACTACCTATAAAACTGTAATATATTTTTAAAATAAACATTTAAATCTAAACACAAAGTGTCATCTCAAGCACCTTCAATCCCAACTTCAACAAGAAAAAAATCCAAAAACCAACACAACACAGTCTTGGTACCTTCTCCATCAATCTCTGCTCTGTGTGTGCCTGGCCCAGGGCACTCCCTGTCACTCCTGTATCTTCAGTCCCAACTTCAACCAAAAAAAAAAAATCCAAAAACCAACACAACACAGTCCTGACCCACTGGTGACACAGCAAAACAAACAATATTGGGGTGCACAACATTCCAGAAATATGAATTAATATCTCAGTGTGAATGTCTCATTAAATCTGGCTGTTGTTGCACCAAAAATGAATTCCCAGGTGTGTGAAACATAATGAATTTTCTCTCAATTGTTCCCAAAGCAGCTGTGGCTGCCCCTGGATCCCTGGAAGTGTCCAAGGAGAAGCTGGACAGGGCTTGGAGCACCCTGGGACAGTGGAAGGTGTCCCTGCCATGGCAGGGGGTGGCACTAAATGCTCTTTAAGGTCCCTTCCAAACCAAACCAGTCTGTGATTCTATGAATTATGCAGATGTAAATTCTCTACTACTGCACACATGACACAATTCTGCATCTGTCTGGAAAGTTTAAGTGTGCCACATCTCACTTCAAAGCATATTTTTCCTCCTGAACCTTTCACACAAAAATTACCCCTATTTTTGTGAAACAATTTCTTTCCACAAAGGGACCTCTGAGGCATCTGATGTCACATTCTGTATCACAGAACTGGATGACAACACTGTGCAATGTGCAGAAATTATTCCCTGCCACAAGAACATTCCTCTAACCTCCAGTATTTGTAATTCTTGCAGCATTTTGACTGCAAGAAAATCACCTACTCTTGTCCTGGGCATTTTGCAGTTTCTCCTTCAACAATGACCAATTCTCACCCAATCCAGTCTGTACAAATTCACTTTAAGAAAAACCGAACTTTGAGTATTTGTTGTATTTATTCTTTCATAAAACAATCTGCACCTTTAACTTCTCTGTAGTTATTAATAATTCTTCATATTCTTAACATTCTCCTGCTCTCTTCAATTTTAGCAGGGGCTGTATACATGATAATCTTCCAATGTGGAGCACCAACACTTTTCTCCAAATAAAATACTGATTTATATAATAGCACCAGCACCCACTTTCTGTCCAGTTTGTTCACAACTTCATTCTTTAAGGTTCTCTTCACACAAGAAAAAGAGGTGGCAGCACTCTGGCAGCCAAGCAGAGCAATCAGAACTTAAGCAGCCACCAGAAGAGCACAGAATCCTACTCTGATTTTCCAACAACTGCATTTAAATATGAAGACAAAATAAACCCAAAAATAAACCCAACCTGGCCTTGAACACTTGGGGCAGGGATTTGAAAGCATTTATGCCAAATTCTGCTTTAACTCCCAAGCCTGGCAAGGAGGACAGTGCAGCCAGAGATTGATTTCAGGAATAAAACTGAACACCCTGCAAGGACCCTCCAGGCCACACCAGGAGGAGGATTTGGGGAACAAGGTCACCCCTCATTTTTCCCTTTTTAATAATAGAGCAGAAATGAAAGGAAAGCTCCATTTCCTCACACATCCCCAAAGGAGGGTGGAACTCCAATCCATTTCACTCCCAGTTACAACAGTTCAATGTGAGCAGTTTAATTAATGTTTAAATCATGTTTTTAGGAAACCCATCCTGCACATGAGGACTTCAAAATGGATCATGCTCCAGAATTTTTACATTTTCTGCCTATGTTTGACAGAGATTGTCTGTTCTTACCTCCAAGAGTTTATCATGACTCTTTGGCTACATCTATTAATAGCACAAAATAATAAATATAGGTATTTATTTGGCCACGTGGCTCAGATATTTGTAATTCTTGCAGCATTTTGACTGCAAGAAAATCAGCTGCTCTTGTCCTGGGCATTTTGCAGCTTCTCCTTCAAAAATGACCAATTCTGTAAAGCTCAAAGTCAGGAAAAGTGACACATACCTTGTGAACACTGGTCCAAGAACTTGGGAAAAAGAAGCCTAAAAAACCAAAAATTTCACATATCAGGAATGGATATTATTATTTAAGTAAAACATTTACATTCACTTGGATGCTGACAGTCTCACAAACCAAACCATTTTCATGCTTCTTTTCCTCAATCCATGTAACTGCAACATCCTCACAGGTTTTGTCTTTCAGGACTTTTCCCCCAGAAATCAGCTTTGTAGATGGTTTTAATTCTCCAACAGATTTAAGAGCTAATTCCCACCATGCAATTTCTTCTGTACTCTAAGAAATAGAAGCAGAACTCTTAAGAATTGAAGCAGAAATGCTTCAATGTTATTTTAATTCTTATTTAAACAATAGGAATTTAAAGTTTGCCCTAAAGAATTGTGCCTCTCAAAGAGTGGGAACTTTCCACAGAAAGACTGGATGTACAGAATGCCAATTTCTGCTGCTGTACCAGACAAGTGACAATTCTTTTCAGGAGTTTTATCATGGAAACAAACCTTCAAGAAGAGAATTTTACCTGTTCCCTTCAACTCCCTCTCCCCTGCCCTGGTCTGCTAAATCAGAATGGGGAAAAGCTTCATGCCATGCTCATGGAAGAGCTGGATCTCTACAGTGATGAACTCTGAGGCAGGAAATGGGTTGGATTTTCTTGAGTGCAAGTTTCAAGCCAGACATGAAATCCACTCTGTTCCGTTCTCCCAGTGAAATCACCAAAGCTTCCCAACTGCAAGGTTTGCCATGGGCCCTGTGTGGCTACTTGGGAAATTCTTATCAGAACAAACTCCAAAGCAAAATAGAAATAGACTCCAGCACAGGCTGAGCCTCTGCCTTCAATTGCTTCTGCACTTGAGGAGAAAAACAGTGTGAAAGGACTGCAGGCTGCTGCTGCTAAACACTACACAGTACCAGGACGAGTAACACGTTAGTAAGTTAAAAATAAAACAGAAATGGAACTTGTCTTTCCTAGAATTATGGAAAGAACAAGTTTAAACAGCACTCCAGCATCAACACAGAGATTTTTTATGTAGTCTTTAATATTTGTTTGGTATCTTTGTCACAGGGACAAGAAGAAGCAGCAAGGTAAGGTCTATTTATTGACTACTGCAAAGCACAAGCAGCACCTTGGGTTAGTGTTTAAAAACAGCCAGGAAATGTCAGGAATGCACTTTTAGAAACTGCTTGGGCAGTTCTCCTCTAAGCTGTGATGCACAGTTTGATCACAAACAGAAGCAGTGCTACCAACTCCAAAAACTCTAACTGTTGGAACTTACTTTTATCAAATCAGCTGCAAGGCATAATTAAAAAATTGGAGTGTTACAATTTTACAGGTAGGTCTGAGAAATGATTCCCATGTTTGTTGAAGTCTGGAGCACACACATTTACTATGAAACCAAACAATTTCCAAAGGTCAGTGACTTGGCTCTGTGACCATTTCCTCCCCACCCTGGCTCTGCAGTAACCCAGGATATCAGATTTTAACACTTGCAATGCTTTGGTTTCCGTGCTTTGTCATTCCCTTCCCCATTTCAGGGATTGTTTCCCTTCAATTCCATATTTGAAACCTGTAAAGTCTTTTTAAACATCCAAAAGTAGTGGCAGAATCAATAACCCATGAGATGCACATCTCCATTTTTAATCTGACTTACTACAAGATTGCAAAAAAGAGAATTATTCAGAGGACAACTGACTGTCCAAATGTTACAAAGCCTTTAACCAAAATATTTATATTTACACAAACTTTATTTATTCTTCTAGGAGCTGAACTTCTATTGGAGCTGAACTTCTGTTGATATTCTATATAATTAAATATCCAGTAGAAACCAAGTGCCATCCTGATAAACCAAACAGCACTTCCAAGTTCCTCCAAGATGGATTATTAAGCAATTTTATGGGATTTAAGTGGCTTTTAACCATCACAAATCACTAATTATTATAAAAGTGATACCAAAAATTGACATATCTGCTCTTAAATGTGTACAAATATTTCAAAGCACACCTGTGTTCCATGTAGCAGCTCAGAGGCTCCACACAGGTGTTGATTGTTCCAATGATGAAAGAAGATTTCACATCTGGGTCAGGGTGAGTCTGCAGAGCTTGCACAACATCAATAACATCAGTGTACCTGCAAGAATCCAAAATGAAAAATGGGTTCAGAGAACCAGAACAGTTCCCTACTCAGGAAGAAATTGATGGCTTGGAGGAAAACTGGATTTCCAAAAGAACTACCAAAAGAGATGGAAAGCAGCTCAGAGCTTGGCAAATCCAAACAAATTAAGCAAATCCAGACAAATTAAGCAAATCCAGCAAATAAACTGACTGGTAGTTACATTAAAAATAAATTATTAACAATCCAGACAAAAACAGTGCAACCCTTGCACTGAACAACTGGCAGCTTGCAGAAAGCACAAAAAGCACAATATAACACGAACATTTTATGCCTAATGCCAAGTAAATTAAGCACAATTTGAGTTAAAAAATGAATAAAATAACAGCCTCTCTCAGTTATCAGCATCCCAATTTAAATATGTTTGTACCATTAATGCATCCATTTTTTATCAGGACTTCCACCACTGTTGCATTTTATCTCTCTATGACATCAAGGCTTAGGTGAACCTGAGTTTTCATTTCAGGTATTTATTTCTCAGCCAGTTACAAACTTTTATCTACAAACTTTTATTCAATTATCAGCTGAATGGGATATTTAGAGAACTCCAGCTACTCTAAAGCTGTCTACACGAACACCCAACTATCCATAAAGAATTAAAAACTTCCAATTATCTGTTCCTGAAACCAGTGCTGCTACCAGAGTATCAGTTATTTTGCCCATCAATGGAGTTAACACCATCCCTACTAATTACACAAAAAAATGAATCAATCTGGCTCCAAAATGGAAAAAATGATGGTTTTTAGCACTATCAGAATGGATCATAATGAAAAAAGTGCTGAGCTCCATTTGTACATCCTCAGTGAGAAGGATGAAGGGGAAATCACAGCAGCCAGGTCAGGGTAGTGCCTCCCTCACCCTGGTTTGTGTCACCTTTTAATGACTCAGAAGATGATCCTGGTTCTCAAATGCTACATTGGAGATGGAAATGTCAAACACGGGTAGGTGGCTCAGTCTTCACCTTTATCCCACAAGGAAAATGGCATTTATCCAAAACACATCACTAAGTCCTTCTCTGTTATCACCTGCTCTGTCAGGCACCAAGATTTTTGACAGTTTGATCTCTGCTGGCAGTTCTGGAGTCAGAATCACAGAACAGTTTGGGTGGGAAAGGACCTTTAAAGGTCACCTTAGTTCAACCTCCTGCAACAACCAGGGACATCTTCCACTACCCCAGGCTGCTCCAGCCTGGCCTTGGACACTTCCAGGGATCCAGGGGCAGCCACAGCAAATCTGGGCACCCTGTGCCAGGGTCCCACCGCCCTCAGAGCCAGGGATTCCTTCCCAACATCCCACCCAAATCTCCCCTTTTTCAATCTGAAGCCATTCCCTGTGTCCTGTCCCTCCATGCCTTGTCCCCAGTCCCTCTCCTGCTGTCCTGGAGCCCCTTTAGGCCCTGCAAGGGGCTCTGAGCTCTCCCTGGAGCCTTGTGAGCGCTCCCAGCTCTCCCAGCCTGGTTCAGAACAGAGGGGCTCCAGCCCTGGAGCAGTTCTGTGGCCTCCTCTGGACTCTCTCCAGCACCTCCAAGTCCTTCTGCTGTTGAGATCTAAGAGCTGGGGCAGCTCTGCAGGTGGGATCTCACCTGAGCAGGGCACAGGGGCAGAATGCCCCCTCCCCTGCTGCCCACACAGAGGGTTCTGGGCTGTGAGTGCACCCAGACCATGGAAGAAAAGCTAAGGACACCATTTTTACAGGAGCAGCAACAACAGGGACAGAAAAGCTGAGTTTGGTCCATATATAAACCAGAATTGCCTTATTCTATACAATAGTTCTAAAAGTTTGGATTCTTTACCCTTGCAGCACCACCAGGAGCCTGTTGTTCTTCCCAGTGGGCTTCCCAGTGCTCTTCAGGGTGGGCTGATGGACTCCAAGGTTCTGCTGGGCCTCCAGGAGTCCGGCCAGGAAGCGCTGGAAGTGGGAGGCACTGAAACACTGCGGGCTGTCCATGGTCTGCCGATACACAATCCACCTGGGGCACACACAGGGAGCAAGGCAGGTCAGGAGCTGGCACACAACAGCTCTGTTTTCTCCCTATTGTCCTAGATTGAAGGCAATCTGTATTATATTTGCCATCTGTTGGAAGTGGGGGAGTTATTTTCCGTTCATTGGGCAGTTTTCTTTATCTCTTCCACAGCCAATTCTCCCTCCAGGGAGATATCTGCTGTTAATGGACCATTAATTATTAATTATGTTTGTGGTGGTGTTCACAGGGGTCTCAGGATGAGGGAAGAGACGAGAATTTTGACTCTGTTTCAGAAAGCTTATTATTTTATGATATATATTAAAACTATACTAAAAGAATAGAAGAAAAGATTTCATCAGAAGGCTTAAAAGGAAAAGAATAGAATGATAATAAAATCTTGTGACTGACCA
>JAWWMN010000208.1:69977935-69997831 GCA_035047745.1 Catamblyrhynchus diadema
GCCCTGACCCCCAGGGGAGCACTGACTTTGACCCTCATTCATGGAGAAAGTTTCCTAAACTCCATAATCCATTAGGGTGTGAAGTAGATTGTTGAGAGTAGTGTGGATGTATCACTTAGGTGGGAAATTTAGATTTTAGGATTTTTAGTATGTAGTGGATGGCAGCAAGATGGAGGGCACAGGGCGTCATCCTGGGTTTCTTCTTCATGCTTCTTCTTCCTCCTTCTCCATGGGTTTGGGTGGCATTTCGTAATTGGGTGGAAAAGTCTGCATTTCGGGCTTTTGGGGATCAGTTATTGGGTTAAAAGGGAAATAATCTAGGTGTCAGTTCTTAATTGGACAGTTTAGCTTTAAAAGACCTTGTCCCAAGAGACTATTGGCCATTTTGTGGTGCTTTTCCAGCACGCTGAGCCTGGTGTGGACAGCGCGCAAAACTCTAGATAAGATAACAATAAACAAGAACCTGAAGACTTAAAAGATCCAGTGGGTCTCTCTTTCCTGACTCAAAACCACTCCAGGAGGGTCTCCCCGACAGGGGAGCTCCAGGGAGGGCCCAGCCAGAGTCCCAGAAGTCGGGGAATTGACCACAGGTACCCCGACAGGGTTTGGGGTTCTGAAGGCAAGAAACCCTGGGCATCTTTCAGACAAGATGTTCTGGGGGCTGTGAGAGCTCAGGGAACTCTGCCTGCTTCAAAACTCAGCTGGCAAGGTGGGTTATGAATTTAAAAAACAAAAGAAATTATGAAATTTATTTATTCTAATTATAAGCACTTTAAAGAAATCTGAAATCCTGAAGCCAAATACACGCCCAAGGTTTTAATTATGCTGGACCTGAATATTTCCTACATCACAGAGCTATGCCTGCTGCTTTACCTGGGGGTTTCCAAGCATGGCTATTCCAATGGATAACTTCCTTTTCTGTCCACCACTCAGTTTTTCAGCTTGGGTGTCTTGAATGTTGCTGATATCCAGCAGTTCCAGAATCTTTTGCACCTAGAACAGCACAAGGATGTCCATTCTCAGCAGCCATTGTCCTTCTCCTTTAATTGGGGAGATTTAGATTTAAATTAGCCATCAGAAGGAATTTATTCCTTGTGAGGGTGGGGAGGCCCTGGCACAGGCTGCCCAGAGAAGCTGTGGCTGCTCCTGGATCCCTGGAAGTGTCCAAGGCCAGGCTGGATGGGGCTTGGAGCTTCGATTTTCAGAAGATCCAGGTGAATTCTTTGACCTTCCCAGTGCAAAAGGAGCCTATGGAATGGTGGGGAACACACTCACCTCTTGCTCCACCTCTTTGGATTTGATGCCCTTGATTTCTGCAAAGGTTTTCAGGTTTTCTTTCACTGTCAGGACCTCAAACTGCGTGTTGAACTGCGGGCAAATCCCAATCATCTCCCTGATCTCCTCCCTGTCTCCCATTTCAGAGAGTTTGTAGTTGTAGATGGTGGCAGAGCCTGTTCATGGGGATAAATGGGTGTCTTGGGTTGGAAATGCAAAATGTGGCTGGGGGTAGCAATATTCTGGCAATATTCTATTCCCATCTGTCAGAGGTGGGGTAGGTATCTGCTGTTCTTTGGGCAGTTTTCTTTATCTCTTCACAACCAATCCTCCCTCGAGGAGATCTCTGCTGTTCATTAATTATTAATTATCTTCTGTCCACGGCCAGTGAGTGTCCCTGCATGGCTGATAAAATTCCATCATCCCATGGGGAGATGCTCCACCCAGGGGAGGAGCCAAGCCTTCCTACCTGGATACAATCTGAGGTTTGGGACACCAGAACAGCCTTTCCACTGCATTCCCAGAGGAACAGCAGCTGCCTCTTCCACTGGATCTTCAGAGGAAGACCAGGCCCATCTCCAGCAGCCCTGGAGCTTCAGAGGAAAACTGCACCCTTGTCCAGGATCCCTGCTCCAGCAGAACCACAGCTGGCAATGCAGGAGGGCTGAGCCACCATTCCAACTGGACTGCTACCAACAGGGTGTCAGGTTGTATTCTGACTCTCTCAAGGGTTTTTCTTTTGTATCATTGTATGTATTTTGGGGTTTTTTTTTCTCTTTTCCTAATAAATTACATTTCTGACTTGGAGTCTCTCACTGGTTTTGCTTTCAAACCAGAACACTTATTTTCAAGCAACAGACCAAAATGAAGTTCAACAAGCCCAAAGATTTCACATCTCTCATCACGATCTCGTTCCACGTGGCCACGTGGGGAAGGGGAATTTATTTGGCTTTCTATCATTTCCAGCATATGCACATTCTTTACATGGCTGCCAAAGGGGTTTGTGGGTGTTTTTTGTTGTTTTTCAATAAAACAACGTTCAGCAGCTTTTTTCAAAGCTGTACATCATATGAGTAATTCTGATCACTGGCAGTGATGCAGTAAACAAAAATTAGACAAATCCAATTCAAGACTCTGGGCATGAAAATATTTCACTGCAAAAATGGAAAGTAACAATGACATTTGCAGGAAAACATGAGGAGATGTGTTATTACACAACCTTCAAAAGTCACCTTACGTGTTTGCCCTATAACAGAGCCACAAAACTGCTCTGAATCAACTTGATAAAATTGAGTTAAAAGTAAGAACAGTGCAGAACATGGCTAAGATTAAATGCTAAGGTGTTTGGCTGCAAGAATTAAAAGGGTAAGATTTTTTTTTTTATTATTTTTCAGAAGCTCTATCAAGACACAGAGTGGCTAATTCCTATAGCAGATTTATCTCATTGCCATACAACAGATGTCCTGAATGCACCTCAAATCAGGTTAAATTAAAAACAACGCTGTGGGGCAAGGACTGCTAGTACAGTCTTTTCTCAAAAAAAAACAACAAAAAAAGCATTTTCAAATCACTACAGATCAATAAATGGGAGCTCTTCACCACATGGAATAAGCAACAAAGAAATCTCCTGTGCTGTTTTTCTGTCTAAATGTATAAATTTAAGGGTGAATCTACCTGGCAGTCTGAAATTATGTTTAAAAACCACCAAATGAAACAGTGATAATTTTTTTTGCCTTCATGCCAAGCTGTTTTTTGGTGATCAGTGTAAGCAGAGCTGCACCAACCTCCCATGCTCCTTGGTGAAAGTGACAAGGAAAGAACAGAGGTCGCTGGAACGGCACCCGGGCAGCCCAGTGAGGATGGTGATGATCACCTGCAACACAGGAACAGGACAAGGCAAGTCTAAACACAAAATAACCTCAGAAACACTGGTGCAGACACCAAAAAAGCTGTTTTCAATGATTCATATTGATTTTTCTTTTTTTTTTTAAATCCACAGTTAACCAACTTTAAAATCAGATTTTAAAATGTTCCTAAGGGTTTATTAGCAGAATGGTCTCTGAACCAGACCCCAGCAATATTGCAAGGAAAGATTATATTCCTGTTGCTTTGGCTTTGTTTTCAGCAGATTTCAAAAGCTGGGAAGCTCCAAGGAAATATTTTCCCTGAAAATGCTATTTAAAGCCCACCTTAAACTGGACAATTGTTATTGCCCCTATAGAGAAAGGATTGTTATACAGATAATATCAGCAAATGTTAAATATCATGTGCTACCTCTATGCTATTTAAAGGACTTTTATGTTCCAGAGAACAATTCAGTTAAATTATTCAGCAATTCATAAAAACAAGCTGCCTGCTTTAGGGCAAAGTCTCTCTGGACATTAGAGAAAACACTTCACTTAAAGATCTACACCTCATTTTCTGCCTCTTACTCATCAGCTTGAAAGCCATTTGCACTTCCAAAAGATTGTTTAAATGGAAAAGAATTAAGTATATAACCAGAAAAAAAAAAAAGACAAAAAACTGGTGTTAGTGGAGGAGGAGGCAGAGCATGGCTGAACAGGATTAGTATTTTACCACACTACAACAGAACTACTGACAGAATATTCCAAATATTCTATATGAGGGCTAGAAATTATTGTGGAGTTGTTTCCTTACCTTATCACCTTCTGCTTTGCTGGCAGAAATGGTTTCTGACTGTTGGAGAAGGACAGGAAGATGTGCCCTCATCACTGGCTTGGTGCTGACACTGCTGACTGTGAAGTGCTGCAAAAACCTTCCAAAAATAAAAGGTTTATTTCTTTACAATTGACAGCAAAAGATTTCATCCACATAAATAGCTGGGACATTACTAAAACAAGAGTATGAAAAGGTCAAGCTAGAGAGGAAATAATTTATCTCAGAATAAAAACATCCTAGTGTAAAGAGAGAATTATTTAAGAAATATTTTTAGATGGCTATCACATCTACCAAAACAGTTTTGTCTCATTTCTGACAGAATGAATCCCTTGGACACCAAAGTAATTTCTCACCTCTCCAATCCTGGAATGGCAGCAGACAGTTTCAGCTCCCTGCATCTTTCCCCAGAAGCAAAAGAGGCATTGAAGAGCTTCTGAACACTGGAATGCCTAAAAGAAGAAAATTATTTAAGTAGCTAAAGGAGAAACCTAAAATTTTCTCTTCTTTAAACAAAGTGGGCTCATATTAAATGGTACAATAAAAAAACAATGTGAGTGTTGCACTAAGAATGCACCATTTTTTAAATTATTATCAGAATTTTATTATTATTAAAACCAATAAATAACAGCATTTTTCTGATTGCAGCTTCTGTGTAATTGCACTGCACTGGCAGGAACTTACAGCCTCTTTTGTTCCTCAGACAGGAATTCTTCTGGGACAACCCTTAAAGATAATCCTGAGCTTGTCTGGTTATGCCATGAAGAGAAAACCTGGAATAAAGCAGATCTATGCATGAGTGTCATTATTTTCCCAAATTTGCTGTGAATTTGTTTAGGAATTGGTTTTGCTCACCTAAAAAAAATAAACACATTTTCACAAGCCATTAGATATTACACAATAAAGGTTTTGCTGCAAGGGAAGCTGTGGCTGCCCCATCCCTGGAAGTGTCCAAGTGTTGGATGAGGCTTGGAAAAACCTGGGAGAGTGGAAGGGGGTGTGGAATGAGATGAGCCTTGAAGTCCCTTCCAATTTTAAAATTCAAATCCACTGATCAGATTTTGCAACCTTTTCTTTGGCTAGACTGGAAGTGCTTTAGGAATTTACTGATATGGCCTCGTTTTCCCTGATAGGAATGTAGGTGTTTATAGCCCAAGTGCTCTACAGAAGGAACTGAATTAATTCAAGTCTCTTTGAAACACTGTTGTAATTTTCATGAGGTGAGATTGCAGCAATCTTTACTCAAAATTGAAGAAAAACTCTGTTCCCTCCCAAAAGAAAAGGAAACCCTTCATTTCTCCAGGGAATGTTCTGGCTCCCATCCAATGGCTCCAGCCAAGACACATTAATCTGAACAGCACTGGGAACCTAGAAATCAGATTCAGATGAATCACAAAGTCCTGTCAGTGTTTGGAATTTCCCTTCTTTTCATAAGTAAAGACAACAGCCATTGTCATTTTTCACAATAACTGTCTGCAAGACAAAACAACTGGGGGGACACGACTGCATTCCATTAAAAACTCAGCATCCCAAACACAAGGATAGGAGATAAAAACCATCAAAATAAAATATACTTGTGATATTAACAAAGGCAATATTGCTCATGCAGAAGGATCCACACAACCAAAGAAACAACCACTTCAAAACACACAGAAGGGACTGAAAGAAATGCCTTGGAGGGATGGAAAAAAGGAATGGTCGAGGGAAATTTGTGTTCTGTAAGAGTCAAAGGGTTGGGGATAAAGTGAAAACATAGGTCAGGCTAAAAAGTGTTAGAAATATAGAAATATATCAGGCCCAGAAGAAATATATCAGAACCTTTTGTAGAACTTAAGGAAAGTGTAAAAAAGAGTTGCTGTGGCATCAAAGAAAAAAAAATGAGAGAAATCAACACATCCCAAAGCCTAAATAAATTTTCCTCCTGCACCCTTTAGAGGGAGGATGGGAAAGGCATCACCTCATCCTGCACAGCAGATTTCACCTCTGTGGGCTCAACATCTCAGTTTTTAACAAACCCAGATTTGGGTAACAGGCCAGTTGCAATTCCCTAATTCCAGGAGGCTTGGAATAATCAAAGTACAGCTCCAGTGAGTGAGGTATCAAGCCAGATAATCGAGAAGAGTAAAGGCAGCATCTAAATTTTAGTGAATCTTTGTAACCTGTGAGGCACACAGACTTTCAGAAAGAATTTTGGAGGAAATCAATGAACACCTGAAGGTAAATACTGACAAAATACAATAATATATTTCCATGATTTGCACAATCAGGTAGAGCCAATTTGATGAAGAGTTTTGTTCATGAGAGAACATCCTGAAGACGAAAGATTTGTTTTATCTGCTTGAGCAAAGCAATGGGTGTGGTGCCAAATGAGAAACTTGAACTGCCCAAACTGAACCTCAATGTGGAACTGTTCACCAAAAAAATTAACTCAAAGGAGGACAGGACTAAATAGCCCTGAGAAAAAACAATACAGGAAACAAACACCCTCATCTCAGATAATACAAACAGTTTGGATATCTACAGCCAAAAACCAGATCAAAAGAAAAGCATTACAACTATCAGAAGAAAAAAAGAACATTTTATAGGCATAGATTGAAAAGAATCTGGTTTTGTTTTATTAGGCCAAATAAAGCAGAAAGAATAGCTCTGAGATTTGTGAGTATCTCGAGGATGTGTTCTGGTAGAGAAAAGAAAAATAAAACAGATATAGAAGTAGAATTAATAAAATAGGCTGAAAATTCAAATACAAACAAACAACAGATTGCCAACCATTCAGAGTGGAACAGTGGGAGGAATTTAAACACTTAAGATAAAAGGAAGAGACATTTTATGGGGCCATTAATATGGCCAGTGGGGACTACTCACTGAGCTAGGTGGTCTTTTCCAAGCCAGCGTGATGAGCACATCCTAAAAACCCTTGTGAAGCCCTAAAATCTCCAGGCTCATTTCCTCAAAAGCACTATTGTTATAAAGTTGGGTTTATTAAAAGCCTCTGCAGCACAATGCAAGAAGCCAATCTACTTAGGGAATAATACAATGCCATATGGGAGACTGAAAAACTTTTAACTCCACTTCCCCAAGGATCAAGATCCAAATGTGTCTGACCACAAAAACACACAATGGAACCTCTGCCACTCCATACAATCCCTGCAGCAAATTAGACACCAGAGCTACACTGAAATGCAGCTCAGAAAAGGAGATTTTAAAGCCCTGGCTGCCTCCAGAAGGCAAAGTGAAAGCACATGGGAGCATTAAACACAACGAGCAGCACCAGCACTGGAAATTCTTACAGGAATTTGAGTTTTTCTCACACATCTTAAACACACATAGAGCAATTATGTGGTTTCTCCCCCATCCCAACCAAACTCCTTCCCCTTTACCTGTGAATAAAAAGCTTTATAAATCTTTCTTTTGGGGAAAAGTGCAATCATCAGAAAGTTGTTCTGGGTGTGGAATTCAATGGGGAGATGAGGAAGCAGGGAACTTTTGAAGTCTATAAAGAGAGCAGCAACAATGCTGTTGGAATCCTGGAAAAGAAAGAAACAGGACAAGTTAAAATTAATATTTTCTACTTTGTATGGCACAGAGATGGAGCAGGAGGGGCGGAGCACAATTATCTGCAGCTCCTGGAGATAGCACAAGTTCAAAACAAAGGATCTGAGTTTGAGGGAAGCACTAAATTTTTGTCCTGAAAACAAAGCTTAAATTTTAATACCTTCTCTTGTCCACACCAAAATCTAGACCCTTCCTCTGCTACTGCTTCAAACAACAACTCTTTGTCTAAACTCACATCTCCAACACAGGCAGCACATGAAAAATTAATTAAATGCCACCCAAAAAGGTGACAAGGGAGGCTGAAGCCTTCAGGTTGTGTTTCTCTCAGAAGAACTGAACTCAGGTTCAATTTTTTTTCTGAGAAAATACTGATTTTTTTGGGTTATTTTTTAGTTTGTTTTGGGATTTTTTTTTTCCCAGAGTGGTGGCAGATGTCCCATCCCTGGAAGTGCTCAAGGCCAGGCTGGATGGGGCTTGGAGCAACCTGGGAAAGTGGAAGGAGTTCCAAGGCAGGAGGTGGAACAAGATGGTTTTTAAGGTCCCTTCCAACCCAAACCATTCCATGACAGTGGAATCCAGGACAGGATTTTATACACAAATCTGCAGGATGCTGAAGTGTTTTATATTCAAGTCCTTTTCACTTATAACCCTTTTCACATCAAAGTTTTAGAAAATCAGAATAATTTAGAAGCATGAAGCATTTCTGGGAAATGGGAATTCAATTATGTAGGGCTCAAATCAGAATTTTAGTGGCATCCCGTTCACTTTCAATAGAAATGGGCAAAGAACTCACTGTACTCATTGTTGAGAAGAAAAAGCTCAAGTTGGGGAACTGTTACATAAGAATTGGTATCAACTCAGAGACATTTGCAAACAGAATCTCTCTGCTTTGCTGACTGAGGGATTAATCATAAAAATAATCCTCTCAAAGTCACTGAGGTCACTGAAGATCATACAAAAATATTCTCCTCAAAGAGAACAATTTCTTTTAAGAGAAAATGGTTTTTGGAACAGAATCCACAGATCTTGGATTCTTCAGGATGGTTTAGAGATTTCCTGAGAAGTGACTTCAAGGCCAACTCATCCACGCTGCTGTCAGCACGAGAAGTGTCCAACAAAATCTGCTCCTGGAAAACATTTTGGGCTCCACAAATTGAAAAAAGCTGAAAAGCAGCAGCAGCAGCAATAATCTCCACAGACACGAGGTTGAAAGGAGCCAGCTCCAAGTTTTACAAGATGCTCATGTCATTGTGAAATCTAAATATTGCTTGGTAATATTTGTTTCCTTGATGAATGGCCAGAATCTCCCCTGTCCTGCATGAGTGCCAGGGATTTCAGGAGTTCAGGGGCAGCTCAATGCTCAGTTCCTCACAGCACAGGAGCAGAATTCCAGATATTTTCAAGTTAAAAAGGAGAATATCTCACAGGCATCATGCTAAAGCTGCTAAAAAAACTGCATTTTGCATCACTTCAAAGTTTGCTATCTTTTATTTTAATCAGAACATTAAATTCTCCTTTTTCTTTTCCATCCATATTACTGCAGGAACTTTTGGAAAGAGCAACCTTGCTTCTCCTGTCACTTCTTAACAGTTTCAAAACCCTCCACCCTCATATTCTGCCAAGTCAGTAGAACAATAATACACTCCCTGTCAAGGCTTAGCTTCACACAAAAATCTGGCATCATTTCAAGAATGATGGCCAGGTCCCAGAAATAGCAACTTTTATGAAAGTGAGTGTCTTGACTCAAA
The DNA here is from genome assembly GCA_035047745.1 of Catamblyrhynchus diadema. Taxonomy (NCBI): domain Eukaryota; kingdom Metazoa; phylum Chordata; class Aves; order Passeriformes; family Thraupidae; genus Catamblyrhynchus; species Catamblyrhynchus diadema. The sequence goes on from JAWWMN010000208.1 coordinate 69,987,190, forward strand.
CAATCCCAGGAAGGTCAGTGTTAAAATAGCTTCTGAAACGAGGGGCAATCAATCTGATGTCCAAGAAAAGGCAGCTAAGGTAAGACTCTCTGAGCTGCTGTGTTTTCATCTCAATTGAATCCCATTTTTATTGTATTTCACTGGTTTCCTGTATTGTGGGATGAAATCACCCAGCACAATGCTGAGGGAGGTCACTGAATAAATGGGGAATACTGTACCTGAACAAAAGGGAAACTAAAGGAAACTGATTTTTTTTCCCCCCAGTGTTTAGGACACAGTAACCAACACAAATAATCTCTTTTCCACCCCGAAGAAGTGATGGTTAACACGGTGTTTCTGCCTCGAGATGGACAGAGCTGAGTTGCCATCATTAACCCCTCAATTCCCACTGAGCCTGAACACTGCTCTGGCCGCCAAGGGAGAGATTCAAATAGATTTTTAATAAAAAGCAGCATTTCACCCTCCAGAACACCCTATGACTTCACCACACCTTGAACTCTTCTCTATCTATCCCTTCACCCAGTGAGATGTTTGATAAATGTCATGTTGTGTAATTTTCTTTTAACAAAAAGCAGTTTTCACACTGTTAACAGCACATTGCTAACTGCAATACAAAATTCTCTCCTCCTTTTTCACTAATTTCAGTTAATCAGCACCAAAACTGCAGTGATTTGTATCAGTTATTACAGTTGTACAGACACTGAAATCTAAACTTGGCACCAGGACCCAACAGAATCATTGTTAAAAATTGATGTAAAACTTAATGACAGAAAAAACAGACAAAATACTCACCCCATCATAGAGAGAAATGGAACTCATGTGGTTCTTGGGAATGGAAATGCTGCCATGGTGGGGATCACAGAACAGAATTCCATCAGAAAAGAAATACAATTTGCCTAGAATTTGAAGGAAAAAGAATTGTATGAGGTATAAATCAACATTTCAGCTTCTCATGATGACTGTTTATTCTTCCTGAGGAAGAAATCTATGTTCCTGAAGGATTTTGTTGTATTTAACAAGCAGCAAATTTTATTTGGGATAATATTTAGTGATATTTATTTTATTTTTATTAAATAAAAATATTTCTTTTATTTGGGATAATATTTACAACTATTCAGTCTTTACTGGATCTCACTACCAAGGGCAGGAATCATGACTACAACTGCATCTGAGATTATCTGACCCCACAGAACCACTTATCATAAATATTCTGAGGCACTTTTTTAAAATTAAAAGCAAAAAAGTTCCATCCTGCCAAACTTCAAACTTCCAGAAATACAAAATTGACAATACCAGAACTTCAGTAAAGATTGCATCCAAAACAATTGGAAATTTAAATAATGTAAAAAACTGAAGCATAAAAATGTTTAAATGGAAAACTTAATATTAAGTTTAATTTAAACTTAAAAGAAATAATTTTAAATTAGGCTTTTAAATTAAAATTTACTTAATAATTAACTTTTTTGGAGCAACCTGGGTTAGTGAAAGGTGTCGCTGCCCAGGGCAAGGGGTTGGATCTAAATGTTCCAACCCAAACTATTCCATGAATTTTATGCACCTTTTGCATCTCATAGTACCAGACTACAGGGCTGCAACCTCAGCAGAGCCCAAATTTGAGCACAACAAATTGGGGAACAAAATCAGCTTCACTGTCATGTCATGAAAAAAATTTCATGCTCCTTGCAGTGTTTCCTAATGGTCTTTATAGCATCTATTTGTAACTCTCCAGCTCAAGAGTTAGGAAAACACTGAACCTCACAAATCTCAAAAAATTAAAAAAAAATTAAAAAAAAAAAAAAAATTGCTCCTTTGGAGGCACACAGAGCCAGTTTTAACAAAGCAAAAAAATTAAAATAAAATAAAATAAAATCCAGAGTTCTCCAGTTATTTACTGAGTGAACAAGTGCCCACAGCACTGCATTGCAAAACAGCTGAACATCACACTCTGCATTAACCTCTTCTCTTTGAAATCTGATCAATTAGAGCCAAAACAGCTGCCCTTATGTGAGGGTTGCTGTTTAATTGCCTTGCACATCATTATTTATCCTCCACACTCCAGGGCAAAGACAATAAAGCTGAAGGTTCTCCTCTAAATACTGTCAGCACCAAGCACTTAATGTCAGATACTCAGCACCTCCTGCTGCACATCAGCACTGTGACAGCAGCACCTTCTCTGTACAAAATATGTATAGAAAATATAGAGAAATATATTGTAGAATAGAATTCTGTATTACAGAATATATAGAAAATTAAAGTATTGTGCCTTAAAAAGAATCTATTCATTCAAGGCACAAGGAGGGAGGGAAATCTAACAGTCCTATCAAATTGTTTTCAGTGTTATTCCTGGGATATTCATGTTATTTAAGTTCTTGAAGGAAAAGACACCAAAAAAAGAGGAATAATCCAAGACTGCTGCCAGGGATCTTATGTCAAAAAGCTGTAACTGGATTGGATCTGAGAAGGACCAAATTCAGGCATTTTTCTGTGCCACAATGAGCAGCTGAGCTGACAAACTCCAAATTCCTGAGAGAAAATGGCAGTGGCAGAAACCTGGAACACATCAGCTCCAGGAGGAGGCTTTGGGAGGAATTTTTGCCTTCTCCTCCTGAACTGGGAACCCACAGAACTTCTGCAATGGCCAATCCTTCCAACCTCATGTTTAAAGAGACAGAAAAGGCAGAAAACATCAGGCAGCACATCTGGCAAGGACAGGAGCAGCCAGTGTGTGCATTTTTGAAGGTGAGCTGTGGGGAAAAGCTTCCTCCCACCAAAGGTCTGCAAAGCCCAAAGCTCTGCAGGAATTCTCCTTCCAGGCAGAGGCTGAGGCCAAAAAACCAGACATGGAATTAAACACAAGAGACTTGGAAAGGTAAATTGGAAGTTTAAGATGATGGCACAGTTTGGCTCACCAGAGTGTGAATCCCACAACCTCTCTCATGTTTAAAAACCCACCAAAACAAGGAAAAAAAAAAAAAAAAAAAAGAAAAACATCCAACCACATCTCACCTTCTGCAGGCATGGCCTGTGGATTGCTGGAACAGATATAAACTCCATCACCCCCAGTGAGTGAAGTGCCCAGGAAAGATTTATCCTCCTAAACAGGAAAAAACCAAACAGCAACATCACACACTGGATCAAGGACCAATCCAAGCAGGAATATTTTCTCTTGCTTTTGCTCCAAGAGAAAATATTTGATTTTCAAACAGCATCAGTCAAGAACTTTAAAAGATTTTTATCCTGCATGGACCAGGGAAAGAGAGCAAGGCAAGAAGATAATTTTTAAAAGCCTTCCTCCCATTTTGGTTTTGCCAGCAGCAATGAAGTTACAAGTTATTGTCACAACCACAAGGCTGAGCTTTTTGTTTTTACTTTGTCCATCTACTGAGCTAAAAGTATATTACATGAAAATAAATCTATTTATAATGAACATTCCTGGGAACCACAAATTGCACCACAAATGTGAAACTCATGTGATTTAAGATGTTTCCAGATTCCAAACTCTTTTTTTTCCTAGTGCTTAGAGTGTTTTCCTTTAGACATTAGCATGCTAATTAAGTTACAAGAAAGTTGCATCAAGTTTTAGGGGCTTTTGGAGACACATGAGCTCCATAAGTAATGTTTAGTGAGACTTCCATGAAATCATAGTTTTATTAGGACTCTTTTTGCTCTTGGATTTTATGATTCTTTGAAATAAAGAAAGCCTCAAACTTTTACACACAATATATTATTTTGTATGTGCAAGTTAGAAAAAGGGCAGAACAGGCAAGTTTTGTAGAAGAGAAGTATCACACATAATAAAAAGAGAGTTTGGTAGTGGCTCAAGTTTTTCAAATCCTGGTTCATCAAAGTGTAACTTTTTTAGTTTAACAAAAATATTTAAATTTACCTTTAATACTTGCTGTGCCTTTTCTGACAGTTTCACATCACTGTCTTCAACCTGCAGCCAGAAACAGCTTCCATTTGAATTGTGATTTAAACAAATAAAGCAAGTCTAACATTAAATAAAAAGCATTAAAGAAGTTTTGAGGCCAACAAGAACCTCAGGTACCACAGACAGAAGAAGCCCTGAGCCCAGAATGTTTCAAAAACAATTTTGTGCTCTTAATACTGTGTTACCATGGGATCAAAATAATTTCTTGCACCACATTCTCCCCATTAAATTGCTTTATAGACAAAAATATTATATAGATAGAAAGCATGCAGTTTTCCATTTTATTACTGTTCAAGCATGCATTGCCAAAGGGCAATGCCCAGCTTTGTCATATTCTTTGGAATTTTATCTCTCACACAGTGTAGAGCATCAAAGGTCTTGAATCAAACTTTGCTTTCTTTTGGGGTGATCTAAAATGCCCCACAAGAAACAGAATTTTCAAAAGTCAAACTGTGCACTTCAAAAACAACCAGATCTTTAAAAAGATTAAAAATCTCACGAGGTGAAAATGACATTTATAATAATGATGATGATGATGATGATGATGATAATAATAATAATAAAATTTAAAACTCCTGCTATGCATGGAACCATCAGCTTAATTTTTCATTTATCATCCAAATCTAAAAAACCAGGGCATGTTAATAGTACAAAATTGTGCTTCAGTGTTCAGGTTCCAGATTTTCCCTCAGCCAAGCCCATGCCCAGAGCAAGTTGTGCCCTGGGAATGAGCTGAGCTGAGGCTCTGTGCTCTCACTCACCAGCCAGGAAGCAAATCTTGGGATAGCTGCAGTCAGGATAACGTGCCTGGAGTCTGGATGGATGCTGCCATCTGCAGGGAAGCCACGGGAAGCAAAGCAGTGAAATCAGGGAATTATTAAGGTTAGGAAAGACTTTCAAGATCACCAAATTCAACCTCTGACCTAATATCACCATGGCCACTAAGCTTATACTACCCACATACTTCAGAATGCCCAGTATGTTACTATTAAGACTTGAAATTTCTATAGTAAATATTAAAATCTTATTATTTTAAGGATTTCAGAGTGTTTAAATGAAGCTTTCACAGCACAGTAACTCTCAGTGCTCTTGTGCTCTGACATACACAGAGCTGCTCCAGAGTTCCAAAGAAATTCTGATTTATTCTGATCTTTCTATGATTGCTCTAGAGTTCCAAAGAAATTCTGATTTATTCTGATCTTTCCATGGCTTCTTCCATTGTTCTTAGTGCTCCAAACCCATCAAAAACATCCACTGGAATTTCTTTGGTTTTCCCATCACAGCAAAGCCAACAGAAGGACAAGAGTGGTGTTGAATTTTAGAATTTTCAACCTCTGACCTAATATCATCATGGCCACTAAACTTATACTACCCACATACTCCACAATTTAATGTATGTTACTGTTAAGACTTGAAATTTCTTTAGTAAATATGAAAATATTATTTTAACGATTTCTGTCTGTTTTAAATGAAGCTTTCACAGATTAACTCCCAGTTTTCTTGTGCTCTGACATACACAGAGCTGCTCCAGAGTTCCAAAGAAATCCTGATTTATTCTGATCCTTCCATGGCTGCTCCAGAATTCCAAAGAAATCCTGATTTATGCCAATCTTTCCATGGCTGCTCCAGAGTCCCAAAGAAATCCTGATTTATTCTGATCTTTCCATGGCTGCTCCAGAGTTCCAAAGAAATCCTGATTTATTCTGATCTTTCTATGGCTTCTTCCTTTGCACTTACTGTTCCAAACCCACCAGGGTAAGAGCAAAAACACCCATTGGAATTCCTTTGGCTTTCTCATCACAGAAGGACAAGAGTGGTGTTGAATTTTAGAATTTAAACTGCTCACCTTTTTCTTTGACCTGTATCTGTGATGTCAGGAAGGACTCTGAAAACACAACAGATCCCAAGCATCCTCTTCCTGTGAGCAGGTCTGGAATGTCAAACACCATCATGGATGCCTGCAGCCATCCAGCAGTTGGAGGGAAGAGAAAGAAGAACTTGAAATATTTCAATTGAAAAGCAAAATTTGTATTTTTCAAACATCATAAACCACTATTTCTATATTGTGGTTAAAGTCTGAGATCATAAATCTGTGTTAAATGTTTTATTCTGTATTCTGATTTCTTGTTAAACCTGGTCCAGCATCTGAAATCTCTCTCATGTCTCCCCTCACATTTGTATTCACATAAAAATCTCAGTATGTCCCAGAAAAACTGACACTTGAGCTCTATTTTCTAATTAAATAAATAAATATTATTATTTCTTACCGTTTTGATCAAACTCAGGCTGTCCTCATTATCTAATGGAGTAATTCTAGAACAGCAATGATAATTAAATATTTAAAAGTTAGATCATCATTCTGTGACTCCACAGCAACCAAAAAAGCTGTTTTGTTTTAAAATAAACATTTATTTGTGCAGGTCATTTCAGTCAATTAGTGTGGGGATTAAATAAGCACAAGTTTGTGATATCAATTAAGTTAAAAACATTTTTCAAAGGAAACTTAATGAGCTCATGCTGCTTCTACTCATTAACAGTTAATAAAAATCAGTCTGCCCAACTGCTTTTTATTCCTTTTAATGTTTTTTTAAATTCCACAGAATTACAGATATGAAATCACTGAACTACTTCATACACAAAAGCATTTAGCACATCTTGTGTGAAATTATCAAACACAAAGGGTTTTGCAGGAGTTCCAAGAGGAGAAAAAATTATTTATTAGTGTATGTAAATCACTGTAATTAATAACAAGATAATAATGTAATTATTATTGTATTTGTTAATATTAATTATTTATTAATATTCTTATTATAGCTATTGATTACATAATAATGTAACTAATAACAAGAAGTTGTAAGATAGTGATACAAACCTGCCATGGTTGTTCACAGCCTGGATTTGAAAAGCAATTTTGGAGCTGTAGAACAGAAATTGTACAGGTGAAATGTGTGGTTTATATTTTTAAATGGAAAAAAATAAGTAGAAATAGACTTAAAGCAAAACAAGTGATTAAGAAAACTGGAAAATGGGATAATTATAGTGATTTTTAAAGGCTGAATGCATTATGAAGTCTTGAAAGTCAGACAGTCAGGCAAGCTCAGTTTAAAATTAATATTTTTCAGTTTATAATTAATATTTTTCAGTTTATAATTGATATTTTTTCCCCCAAAGAAGCTAAATGAGTAACTCTGGAAATACACACCGTAAAGCAGATTTCAGCTGTGCTAAGCCAAGGGTGTCTAACACAGACAGCAGCACCTGCTCTGCCACTTCCTTTGCCTGAAAAAAGGAAATAAAAATTCAAATATCCTTTTGCCATCCTCTTCCAAATCCCAGCAGCTCCAGGAGCACCCTAAGACCAACAGGAGACACTAAACAGTAACACACTGATGCACCAGGCTAAAATTTGATTTTTCACAGATCTCATTTTCCTTACTAGGAGGTCAGGAAAATTCATGAGAAGATGGAAAACCAACTGGAGATGAGTAAAATTAGACACACTCTGAAATCTCTCTTTTATTTTATTTTTTTTTAAAAACAGAATTCAGAGCCTGCTTGGAGGGCAGGGTATGAACCTTGTGTTATTCCATCGAGTGAAACACTGAATTTATTTTGGTTTTCTTTTTGGTTTGCATGTAAATCTCATACTGCAAGCAATCCAAATCAACAATTACAGAGAGAGAACAATTAAATTTCATTTACCAACTTCATTTACCTTGGATTCAGTGGAAGTTTTAGCATAGCACTCAATGCCAGCAAGCACAGCCTCTACAACAGCAGAATATATTTGCGACAACAGCGTACTGAAGAGAAATACAAACACAACATTTACTGGACAGGCAGAGTTTTCTTCCTCCTCTCTTTAAAGGAGCACTTTTTCCTCTCATTGCACAACTCCCTTAATATAAGGGAGGGATCTTTGTTGGAATAAGTGAAGTAGTTTTATAGTTCAGCTTTCTGTTTAAGAAAATGAAATTAGAGTGAGGAAATTGCTCAAATTACAGGATATTTTAGGGAAATAACCCTTGATATAAATGTATCTGGTGCTTTTGTTCATCAGGAATAAAAAATCTGGTTTACTGTTGCCTTTTGCTGCAGCTGGGTTTAAGAACCACATCCTAAATGCAGGGTCTGGAGTGACAGAGGGAATGGCCTCACATGGACAGGGGGGAGGGATGGATGGGACCCTGGGAGGGAATTGTTCCCTGTGAGGGTGGGGAGCCCTGGGATGGAATTCCCAGAGAAGCTGGGGCTGCCCCTGCACCCCTGGAAGTGTCCAAGGTCATTTGGAAGTGTCCAAGGGCTTGGAGCCACTTGGGACAATGGAAGGTGTCCCTGCTGTCCTTCCCTCTCCTGGCAGAATATTGGAATGAGATGATCTTTAAAGATCTTTTCCAACCATCCCACAACTCCACGAAATCTCCACCCCAGCTTAGTCCAATTCCATTCTTAAAAGGGGACTGAAAAAATTATAAAGAAATAAACCAAAGCCAGGAGAAGCCAGGAGTGACTTTCAGCTATTGACACATTTACAGCTCCAGAACCACTGGGCAAAAACCCAACCAAGGAACATCAGCTTCTGTTTTCCTGCTAAATTACAATAAAAAGATGAACAGACCAATAAAATTACTCCCTAAATTTTAAGTTTTCTCATGACTCCACTGCCAATATTGAGGGAGTGAAGAAGGGGGAGGAAAGAGGATACAGCATTTAAGCCAAAGGCTGAGCATTCCTGAAGGATGGAAAAAAAGCATCTGAAGATCCCAAACATGAAGGAACCTCAAAATGCACCAAAGCTTATCTTGGATCATCCCCAACAGCAGCAAGTGATTTTAAAATTCAGCTTTCTCACTATTTTTTTCAGGTTTCTGGATTGTATTTTCCTGTGCTTTCTATGCACTTAGCATATTTTCACTGCATTAAAGCAATGTAATTCCTTTATACTGTAATTCTTCCAGGCATTGTAACCATTCCTATTTTCCCTAAAATTCACATATATATTTACAAGAAAACACCTCAGTGAGGTGTCCTTTGTCTTATTCTTCTTCCTATTTTAACATTTTAAAGCTAGCAGGGAAAAAAAAAAAGCACAGGATTTCTTTTGTGTTGCTTTTGAAACATTTTCTTAAATAAAAATAAAACAAAAAAAATTATCCCAGTTTATCATTCAATTTTCAGAATTGGTTTATGCACTCCAGGCAATCTGTACAGCCAAATTTGGAATGAATAGTGTTCATAAAATACTTTTTATTTCACTTTTTATAAGATATTGACAACTGTAAGAAGCAGGACACAACTGCAAACTAAGTTGAAAATCCTGAGTTCAGGTTTGTCAAAAAAGTCAATTATACTACTGTTCTTTAAATTAGATTATTTGAACCAATACAAGGACGCTTCCAAGGAAAAGATATTATTTTTAAATTACTGCTTTTATCCACCCCTGCTTCGTTTAGAGCTTCTCTACTCATCTTGATTAAAATGTATTTAGTAAAAAGAATTTTTGAAGGAGGACAAAAAATGCTTGAGCAGTACATAGATGCAAGAAAAAACACCTGTTGGAGTTCAGTTTTCTCCAAAATAAAGGAAAATCTGCTGCTCAGTGCAATAATTTCATTTTTATGTCTCACAATTACCAAGAGTCAACAGTATTTAGTGTGACAGTACTGACACATCTTTAATATTTTTAATATCTTACTACCAGGTCATGCAGCTTTGCAGAAGCAAAAACAGGCTCCTAAAATGATCCCAACTAATAAGGAGGACAAAAATCTCTAAGGAAAAATCTGATTTATCAAGAGAGAGAGCAGGACCAAAGCAGATTTTCTACCGTGTTCTCCAAGCTGGACAGGGATCTACAACATGCACAGGAAGTGGACATCAACATGGATAAACAAAGTGGGACTTTGAGAAGGTTAAAATGTGCAGAAGCTTTGCAGCTTCCCAAATTTTAGGAAAAATTAAGTTTGATCTAACTTGAACACAGTGAATTTCTTCACAGGTTTGAGTGTTCCCTGCTGGCATTTTCACTGAGCATCAGAAATCTTCCACATTCTTAATGAAACTGGTCAAAATTTTACTTTTACTTCTATCTGTGCAAGATGCTACAGTGTGAGAGACTTTTTCCCCTTGGTTTACATAAAGTCTCTTTAAAAATTATTCAAGATTATTTTTTTACTACAATTTGAGCAAAATTTACTAATATTTCCTTTCCTAATAACTCCCCAAGTACCCACTGAAACTCCCCACAAGCATTTTGCCTCTGCAACCCTGTCCCATGCACATTATTCTGAATAAAAATGTCCCTGCAAATGCCAACAGCCACTAAAAGCAGGTTTCACCTACTGCCACGAGGTAGAAAGAGAGAAGAGCTAAGGAATAATATAAAAAATTGGCAGCTTACACTTGCTCAGCTTGCTTGTGTATCTCATTGTCATTTCCTGTATTAAAACAAAATTAACAAAACAAAAATAATAATAAAAAAAAGTTTGGTTCAAGCACTCTGAAAACATTGCTGCACATCTTACATGGAATTTATCCAGTATTTTATGCTACTAGGGCAAACTCAGGCTGGAATTCCAATTCTCCAACCATCCTCTCTTCAGCTGTTCTGAGCCCAGCATATATATTATATATTATATATTATATTATATTATATTATATTATATTATATTATATTATATTATATTATATTATATTATATTATATTATATT
>JAWWMN010000208.1:69997934-70021158 GCA_035047745.1 Catamblyrhynchus diadema
ATTATATTATATTATATTATATTATATTATATTATATTATATTATATTATATTATATTATATTATATTATATTATACATATTTCAAAATAGCCCATGGACTCTTCAAGCTATTTAAACAATGTAAGAATATGGTTTTTAAAAATTTTACATTGTTTTTATTTGGGAATACAGCTACTGAAACTCATGACACTGAGGATAAAAGATAGAATTGAAAGAATTTCCTTCATCCTAAAAATCCTCAGTTACTTGGCAACTCTCAGTTTGAATTATGTATTTTGGAGACTGTTTTGTTATAAATCCATATGGAATATGGACTTAAAGATTTGTTTAATGCTTTAAAAAGGTTCTGCATACTGAGATCTGCATACTGAGATCTGACAGATTTTATGTTCAACACTCAGGTCTGACAGATTTTCCCCACAAAATCTGCTATGATTTCATGCACTGGCTACAGAATCCACCACTTAGAAAGGAAGCAAAGCCTTTAATTGCTACAAATGTTCATGGAATCAGAGGTAATAATTGCCTTGGTGCATTGCATGCACTTACCCAGGAAAGGAATGTGAGTGGCTCCAAAAAAATAGGTCCTTGAACAAGCCAGAGGTCCCTTTGGAGATACACACTGCACTACCTAGCAGTCAGTATTAATGAGATACAAAAGACATCAGTAAAACAAATTGGTGCAATAATTAACAATTAACTACATTCCCCTTTAGTCTTCTAAGCACTGACAGACTACAGAAGTTTACAACACAGAACTGGATTGTGAAAAAGCAACTTACGTTTTCAAAGGTCTATTTCACTTTTGACTTGACCTGAATGGTTGAAAGACTTTGGAAAGGAGATGAGCTCTGACTCGTGTTTTCAATTTCCTATGTCAACTGCTCTTTTCATGAAGAGGAAAGTGGGTCAGGTTCCCATAACTAGGCTGGCACTTGGTCTTATTTACTATTTTCATGACACCCTATTAAAACAGTATCACCTGTACCTGTAAATAAACCACCTTTTTAAGAACAGCATCAGAATCTGAGGACAACAGATGGAGCAAGTACATCACAATAACACAGTACTTGCATTTTCAAAGATATCTTATTGTTAACAAGGGAAGGAAAGACAAAATTGGAAGTGTTTTCACAGAAATAATGTTAAGAGCAGTAAATGGAGGATGAGATTTCACCAAGATGCAAAACCACTCTTTTCTCAGGCTCTGCGCACGTGATTTGTGCGCAGAAGCCCCACGTCCATCCATCCCTGAGGCAGCTGCACATGAAATGCTGACAAACTCATCAACTCATGGGCTCACTCATGCTCTCACATCCACCTGCTCAGGGCTCACAGCACTCCCAGAGCCCCTGGAGGCAGCAGGGAGCTCTCTCCACACTCTACCTCTCTCCTCCTTCGCTGCCAAGTTGCCTTCTGGAGCCACCCAGCCAGAGGATTCCAAATCCCTGGGGTGATGGACCTCAGCACATGTTTAACAACCCAGCTTTTACTGGGAAATGGAAACAAGTTAATCATGTTCAACAACCCAACTTTCCCTTGGAAATGGAAACAAGTTAATCATGTTCAACAACCCAACTTTTACTGGGAAATAGAAACAAGTTAACCATGTTTAACATCCCAGCTTTTACTTAGAAATGGAAACAAGTTAATCATCTTTAACATCCCAGATTTTATTTGGAAGTGGAAACAAGTTAATCATGTTCAACAACCCAACTTTTACTAGGATGGAAACAAGTTAATCATGTTTATCATCCCAGCTTTTACTTAGAAAGGGAAACAAGTTAATCATCTTTAACAACCCAGCTTTTACTTGGAAATGTAAAAGTAAAAGCAAAAGTTTAACAAAACAAGTAAAAGCATGTTTAACAACCCAGGTTTTACTTGGAAATGGAAACTAGTTAATCATGTTTAACATCCCAGCTTTTACTTGGAAGTGGAAATAAGTTAAGCTTTGCATCTTCATCAGAACAGTCCTGGAATTTTCTGAAAGGTTTTTCAGAGTTTTGTCAATAGTTGTTGAAGCACACACTGGAATTTGGATATGTGGTGGTATATCCCAGGTTTATTCAGAAAGATATTATCCAAAAAAAAAGTGGCTTTCTGTTTCTTTTTTAAGAAATGGCTAAATAAATGTGATTAAAATAGAATCAGTGGGTCACAGTTAAGTGTATCACAGGTTTTTCACTTTGAGGCCAGGACACAAACAGCATTTCCCTCTCCCCCACCCACTTACAGCAAAAGTTGTCTTTTTCCAGAGAATAAATTATTTAAACTCATTCAGCAGTCCCTGATTAAGAATCCAATATGGTTCCACTTGGAAAGAGCAAGAAAAATCACATTTTTTCCTTGAACCGATGGATTGCTAAGGTGCTTTATGTTAAGAAGAATTAGGCATTTAACTCATGAAAGACAAGCACAAAAAATATACAAAGAAAAAGAGAATATACTTTAAAACCTCAGATAACTTCTCCAAAGCCTTACCATATGCTTGGCAGTGCTTCCACCAGGGCCAGTGTTTCGGACCAGATGCCCTTCAGATGGAAAATTAAAGTTCCCAGTGTTCAAGTTTTCCTTTGTGGAGTGGCTGCCAAACAGGACAAAGGGCTGCCTGCTCGGGCTGAGGAGGAGACAGGGAATCACCACCAAAATACTTGCAGGAAGTTTACAAACAACAAATGAAATCAAAGCTTTTAACTGCTGAATTTCTCATTATAATAATAAAAAAAATCACTAAAGCTTCACAGTGAAAGGAGCAAGTTCAAAAGAAAAAATCCACTTGCATTTATAAAATGATAATTTCTTTCAAATACAATGAACTTATCTCAAGGTTGTTCCTAAATGCACTTAAAATATTCTTTTATCTTAAACTGCCTTGAAAAGCTGCTTAGTTTAAAATTTACTACCTTGAAAAGCCCTGAAATTACTCTGTTGGAAACAAACAAAACTATTTTGGGTTTAGTTCTGGCTTTGGGCCCAAGACTCAGCTGGAGAGGTCAAAGATTTTCTTTTCTTTAATGCAATGCAAGCACCAGAGGATGCTGCCAGAAATAAAGGACATTAAATTCCACTGGTTTATTCCAAATAGAGGAGAATGTGCAGAGAGATTGAATTAGCTAAACAAACCTTGATTAGCTCACAACAGCAGAACATGAATTTTGCAATAGAACCTTCAGCTAAACAACAACTTTTGGTTAAAAGTCTCTCATAAAGTCACAGAATGGTCTGGGTTGGAAGGAACCTTAAAAATCATCTCATTCCAACCTTCCACTATCCCAGGTTGTTCCAAGCCCCATCCAAACTTTTCTAGGGATGGAACAAGGAAGGAACTGATCCTAATGCACAAAAATTCATGGTACAGGCAAGAATTACAGCATTAAACCCTGGGAAAATTCAGTTTATCCTTCCAGGACATGAAGGAACTTTGCAGGGTTTTTTTTTCAATATAAGATTTGATCTACTGAGGTGATATCAAAAAGAATTTTAAATCTTATGGCATCAGGGATATGGAAATAAAATATTGAGGTAGTAGTGACACCATTGGGAGTAATGAGTAATAATAATAATAATAATAATAATGAGCAACAATTACCTGTTATCTGTTATATGGCTTGAGATCATGCCATGGCTGAAATAACTTCTGAAGGGCTGGGAAGAATTGAAAACAAAAATTATTAAGAAGTACATGGACAGAAGTGTGAAATATCCTCTCACTAATTAAATCTGAATTATCCTTCTCAGAGAAAACTCCTGAACCCTCAGAAAATACTTCCAATCTCCACAAATAAACCCAAACACCACTAAATCTCTCATTTCATTAAATCATTAAATGATTTAGGTTGGGAGGGACTTTAAAGCCCTAAATTTAGTTTCAACCCCCTTGGGCAGGGACACCTTCCACCATAACAGAGGAAGCAAGAAAATGCTTCAAAAAAGCATCAAAAGGCTTCAAAATGTATCAAAAAAAAGCAACAAAATGCATCAAAAAAGCAACAAAATGCATCAAAAAAGCAACAGCCACCCCCAGAAATGTTGTGCTGTTTACTCCCATGCTCTGTGTCACCCCCTCAGTTTTGTTTGAGGTTTGAGATGTGCAAATTCAACTTGTTAAGCCCTGCACATACCAGATTCCATCCAAATGCAAGTTAAATCTACCTACAAATATCTCCTGTGCAGGTAGAAATTGAATTATCAGTGAGCAAACACTTGACTGAATTACCCCTGCAGTCCTAAGCCATCATACCATGGATTTTTAAGGTGGGTGGTGACTTTAAAAAATTCAAATTATGTGGTTTTAACCCTCAAACATGAAAAGTGAGATGGGATAGAGGAAAAAAAAACCCAAATTAATGCTGAATAATTATTTCTTCTGCATAGATACTGGAGGATTGCTGAAGCAGGCCTACCTCCCCAGCCTGAGATTCTGAGAGTTCCAGAATGAAGGGAATTTCAGTGTCAAAATTAGCAAAAAAGTTGGTCCACTGGTGTTCAAAAATCATTAAATCCTAGAAGGAAAATATTTGACATTACTTCAAGAGAAATGAAGGCAAAGGTGACATTTCACTGGAATACAGACTGCCAAATGAAACAATAAGCTCAGGAAAATAAATATATTCTAGAAGATAAGGACATTCTGCTGGATTTCAGAGTGTCTTTTTGTGGGTGTGTGGTTTATGTTTGTTGTTTTCAGAACATTTAAGTCAATTTAACAATAACTTTCAGGTTGAAAATTTCAAATTATAATAAATAGGTCTGCTCAGAGTGTAGGACAAGTCCCAAACATTATCTTCACTTCCACACAGAGAGGGGAAGTGAAATTTCAGAGTGTGATTACTTACACTGAGAGCCTTGTAAAAACTCTATGATATTTTAATTTTCATTACAGCAGTTGATTGAACGACCAAATTGCTGTGAACTACCAATATATTATTAATAAATGATAATTACTGCTGAATTTTGTACATATTAAATTGCTATCGAGCTAGAAACAGACTAAAAATTAATATATACCAAGAATTATAAAATTATGTATGCTATTAAAGTATAAATACTAATTTAGTAAATTATAAATATAAATAATTAAATCATAATATAAATAAATTATAACAAATTATGATAAATATAAATTATAATAGAAATAAATATAGATAAATTATAAATATAAATTGTAATTACAAATACTAATATTTATACAATTCCTTCTCCTCTAGCACTGAGATCACAACCTGGCAATAATGTGAGAATCCCTTCCCTCTGTTTTTATTTCCCACAGCATCAGGGCAGCCACTGAGTGTCACTGTTCCCCACTTCAAGGAGCTACAAAACATCTGAAAAATGCTTTTTTTTTTTCCTCCTGGAAGAACGGTTGTGTGTTAAAGGGGATTTTTTTAACCCTCCTTGCTGCAAAAGGAGGATTAACACAAAAAACCACAGCAACTTTATGTATTTTGTACATGGTTTAATGACATCAAGGAAAGTTTTTAGGAGATTTTCAGACAAAGCAATAAATTCAAGGAAAGCAAGGCATATTATTTTAGTGTTTTGCAGAGTTTGTGGTAGATTTAAGGAATGGGAGGAGACCCTGCAAGCAACAGCAGGCAGAGCCTGTAAATTAAGCCTATAAACTTCATTAAAACCAAACAAAATCAAACTTTTACTCTGAGGTTACACCAAGCAGGAGCTGAGGCAGAACATTTCACCTGCATTACCTCAAAAAGCAAATCCTCCAAGGACACAGGATCCATTTTGCTGTAGGTCTTCCATAAATCAGCACTGACATCCATTAACTGAAAGGGATTTTAAACACATTTCTGTGTTAAAAACACCACATAGAAGGCCACAGATTGAGGTTTAAGATGAGACAGAATTAGGGAACACTGCCCTGTCTAACAGTGCTCCTTAACTCTGATTTCACAAATATTTCCACTCTGATTTCACAAATATTTCCACTCTGTTACAAAAGAACTGACCAGTGAGAGTCTGAACTCTGTGCAAAGCTTTCTCTGCATTCTCCAAACAAATAATTTCACAATATTTTTTCAATTTAATAGCAAAGAACTGCCTGAGCTGGTGCAGGCAAAAGGGCAAGATGAGGTTTCTGAGTTAAGAGAGCCAAGAGCCAATTCCAGGGTTACTCATCCTAAACATCAGTCAAAACTTGCTCCAAGCTGATGTAAATTTAGGCTAAGACAATTTAACTTTGCAATACTAAATTTAGGCTAAGACAGTATTTTAACTTAGCAATACTTTCTTCCAAGTAGGAGGATGATGCATATGGAGAGCAATATTTAATAAAATATTCTTCAGGGACACTGATATCTGAATGATTCTGCATTTACAGGGTTCCCCATCACCCACTCAGTCAAAAATGCAACACTGGCTGGAATTTTCTTAACAAACTGCTTTACTGTTATTCCAGTGCAAAAATGATTTCCCAGACCTCACTTCCATTCCTATAAATACAGGAAATTTTCTAAATTACAGATGATGCATATGAGAGATGCATATGGAGAACAATATTTAAAAGTATATTCTTAAGAGATACTGGTATCTGAATAATTCTGCATTTACAAGGTTCCCCATCACCCACTCAGTTAAAAATGCAACACTGGCTGGAATTTTCTTAACCCTCTGCTTTACTGTTATTCCAGGTACTCATGTAATAATGATTTCCCAGGCCTCACTTCCATTCCATTCCTATAAATACAGGAAATTTTCTAAATTACAGCATCATGAACAACTCTGATATATCCAGTAAAAGAGGAACTGCCTTTAAAAGATGGGAAAAAATCCTGAATTATCATCCTTCAATTTTATTCCAATCTAAGAGAACACACAGGAGAGGGGAAACCTCAGAGGGAAAGTCTGAGTTAAAAATGCACCAAAAACCTCCCCTTTTAATAATGGCAGAATTAATTTATAGATGATTTACAGTGATCCCAAATGCACTTCCAGCCTGGTTTCCTCCCCCCTCAGTGACACAGAACCACACAAACATGTACAAAGTTAAGAATGTCACTTCCCCATTTGAAATCCCCTCATGATTTCAAGGAGGAAGCAAACAAGAACTCCAGCTGCAGCTGCCTGGACTGCCAGAGCCAACATGATTGCTCTCAAAAAATGAGTCCAAGAATTTTCCCTGCTCCTTTTGAAGCATTCCAGGAGTGCCTGGGGACAGAATCAGCTCCCTGGATCACACGGGAGAGGTTCTGTCTGTGCCACCATGTCTGAAGATTTTTTTTTTCAGAGCCTCTACAGATTTGTGAAATGAACTGGGGTAATTAAAGGGCAGTTAAAGATCCAAACAGCTCCTGAATTGGCAGTGAAATTTTCATTAACTCATTTTATGCATCAAGAAGGGTGATTGATTGCCCTCCCCAAAGATCTCATCTGTTTGCACTCTGTGTTTAATGCTTCGGGCAGGTTCACACCACAAGGTGTTACAGTAGTGATGGAATGAAAAAAAACCTGAAAAAACCCTGAAGAAAGCTTAAAATGTTCCACTCAGTGGAAAGAGAACAGTGCTCACAAAGGCACAGGAACTCACAGAGAATATTTCTGAGCAAGCATGTACAATTATAGATATGATGAGACTTTAAAAATGGCACTATTCATTCTCTGGAGGTTTTCCAGCTATCAGGAGTCAGACAAAAGCCCATTGTGGCTGTAAAAATGGAGGAGTGATAAGGAAAAATGGAACATCTGCATTGCTGTGGCAGAGATTCAAAAAATGAAAGCAAAGAAGCTTTAAACAAGCACAGAAATGCAAAGCTGTCATCTGAAATGCTGTTCAGAGCATAATTAATAAATGGGCAAATCAGTGCCATAAGTTGCTCAGAGTTAAATCATTATTAAATATAGGAGCAATTAAATCCTGATTGTTGCCCTATTGAGCAGGGTATGATGAACCAGGAATATAAAATGTCAGGGAGAAAAGGAGATGCATCTCTTTAGTTAAAACCAGTGACCCAAGAATAGCCTTTTCTTATTTTCTGAGCTCATCTCAAGGCGTTTCTCACTAACCAGCTCCTCTTGCTCTGCTTTTGAAGATCTAGAACCCATCTAAAAAATTAGGGGTAAAAAAATCCATCTAGGGGTAAAAAAATTGGTTATTGGTAGAAGTGGCTCCAGAGGGAAGGGAAGGGAAAGGGGAAAGGAAAGGGAAAAGGAAAGGGAAAAAGGAAAGGGGAAAAAGGAAAGAGGAAAAAGGAAAGGGGAAAAGGAAAGGGGAAAAGGAAAGGGGAAAAAGGAAAGGGGAAAAGGAAAGGGGAAAAGGAAAGGGGAAAAAGGAAAGGGGAAAAAGGAAAGGGGAAAAGGAAAGGGGAAAAGGAGAGGGGAAAAGTAAATGCAAAAAGGAAAGGAAAAAAGGAAAGGGAAAAGGAAAGGAAAAATGAAAAGGGAAAAGGAAAAAGGAAAGGGGAAAGGAAAAAGAAAAGGAAAAAGAAAAGGAAAAAAGGAAAGGAAAAAAGGAAACAGGAAAGGAAAAAGAAAAAAGGGAAAAAGGCAGAAAGGAAAAAGGGAAAAAGGAAAGGAAAAAAGGAAAGGAAAGAGGAAAGGAAAAGAAAAAGAGTTCTAAATCACAGCAGAGGCCTGGGGAGAATATTCAAATAATGGTTTATCCAGGAAAAGTGCTGTGTAACTCAGAACAGAACCTCAGCCACACCACAGGCTCCCCATCCTGCCACAGCTTTACAACATCCCAAAAACCTCCATCCAAAATTAGCAGCTCACTTGAGCAGTGAGTCAGGACCAGATCATCTCCAAAAGTGCTCTCCAAACAAAATAATTTCATGAGTAAGCTGTGCCTCAGGAAGGAGATGACCAAGGGAAGCACTCACTTCATATTTCATGGTGAAGAAGCCGTCGCCCCCGATCCCCTCGAGCGCGAAGGCCTGCACGATCGGCCACTTCTCCACGATGAACATGTCAAATATCTGCAGGTGGCCTGCAAAGCAAGCACAGTAACATTCCCTCGCAAATCCTGGCATTTCAGCTCTCCCTGAGTCCTTGGGATTCACAGGTTCAGTTGTAGAAAAATCCCATTTTTGTACAGCTGAAAATCTCGAAGTGAAAACTATTTTTTGTGCAGATGGCAATTTTGGAAGCTCCTCCACACCCTGAACTTTGTCCCTTTTTTTCAGGATATTCCACATCTCCTTGCAAACTTCACAACAAGCTGATAAACAATTAAAATTCAAGATAATAAACAGGGAGCTTTGCTTACTGCAGTTCATCAAATACTTGGCCTTAGGTAAATACTGAAATACAACATCGGAGAATCCCAGAGTGGTCTGGATGGGAATGGACCTTACAGTTCATCCCATTTTCCCCCTGCAATGGGCAGGGACACTTTCCACTGCCCCAGGGTGCTCCAAGCCCTGTCCAACCTGGCCTTGGCTGGATGGGGCTTGGATCCTGATCTCTGGATCCAATTCCAGGGATCCAGGGGCAGCCACAGCTTCTCTGGGCACTCTGTGCCAGGGTCTCACCACCCTCACAGGGAGGAATTTCTTCCATCACCCCCATTTAATCAGAATTTTAAGTTGAGGGAGATTAAAACTTCTTCCTGGCACTTCCATTAATGACTTTTCAGGCAGTCAGAGCATATCAGCCTTCCCTAAGGGAAGCAATAAATAATTAGGAACAAAAAAAGAATGCAAGATTACAGTGCTGAGGCTCAAGGCTGGCTCCAGATCCCAACAGGAAGCTGTGCAGGGCAGTTTTTTTTTAGTTCTAAAAAAGGAAACTTGCATAAAGAAATGTTTATTCTCCCCTTCCATAAAGAAGGATTTATCTGGAGCTCCCATGGGAACAGAGAAGTTCTGCAGCAGCTCAAGACATTGCTCTGAATGCAAATCATTTCTCTGCCTCACACTGGGGGCATTCGCTCCCCAAATGAACTCTGAGGGCTTCCAGCTCTCAGAAAGAAATTCAACTCTTCAGGGAAAAGATGCTAAAAGGAAACTAATGACTTACTAATCCTTATTTCTCTCCTAAGGCAAGGAATTCTTCATTCCCTGAAGCTGCAGGGTGTAAAAACACTTCCACACTCTGTGTTGGAACTCTAGATGCTGAGAATTTTAAACTTTCTCTGTTGAAAAGCACAGACCCACAAGAGAATCTTATATCTAACCTAAGGCTGTACAGAAGGCTTCCAAAATTGATTAACAGCACTAAGATTACAAGTGTGTAATTTGAATAAGAGTGTGTGATATCACAAAGTAGAAAACTTAAAGTTTAAAATAGAATAATATATATGAAGTGTGTAATTACAAGTGTATAATTTGTAATTATAAGTGTGTAATTTGTAATTATAAGTGTGTAATTTGAATAAGTGTGTAATATCACAAAGTAGAAAACTCAAAGTTTTAAAATATAAGAATATATATAAAGCTATATAAGAAGTGTTAAAGTAGCAGTTAATTGCTCTTCCTCACCTTCTTCTTCATGAGTTTAAGCAATATTTTGTAATTAGACAAAAAATCCACATTGCAGGACACAAAAGATTAGTCACTGAGTTAAAAATAAAAATAATTTAAATATCATTTCTTAATTAGATAGTTTAACCTTAAAAGACCTTGTAAAGAAAGACAGTTAGCCATTTTATACCTTGTTACTAAAATACTACAGAACTCACTGCCTATGAAACTGTAAAAGAAATTTTTAAAAAAATCTAAGTTTGAATGTGAAATACCATCTCAAGTACCTTCAATCTCAACCTTAACAAAAGACAAACCCAAAAAAACCAAAAAAATAGACAAAAAAATCCCCAAAACCAGCAAATCTGAGCATCACCCACCCTACCTTGGCAGCTGTAGGGGATCCCAATGCGGCTGCAATCCCTGACCATGTCCACAAAGCTGGAAATCTTGAATTCCTCTGCAGCTTCTTCATCTTCATACTGAAAGAAGCCATTTCAAATCAAATTGGATTAGCCATGCCCTGATTTGATTGGTAGGAAAGAGAAGATGCAGCATTCAAAGCACTAAAGTATCACCTACAGCCTCCTGAAGCTCAAGCACCCATTTTTGGGAGGTGCTTTGGGATTTTGGAAATCCCATCATGGCAGGGATGGACTCAAGCCAATGGAAATGGGAAAAGAATCAAACTTCAAAGCAAGGTTTTTAACCATGACATATGAAGGCATAATTATAGACTTTATTTTCAGCTTTCAGTGAAGTCTTTCAACATCCAGATTTGAAAGATAAAACTAATTGTGAGGATACCAACTGATGTGCCACCAAAAACGTGCCACTGAGGGGAAAAAAATGAAAATAAGGTACTGTATTACCAGCTAAACAACACTGAGCAAGGCAAATCAATGACAGAATAAGCTCCAGGTCACAGATTAGGCAAAGAGAACCAGTTTTGGTCTGAGGGAGAGGTGAAATGCAGGAAAAGGAGGAGGCAAGAAGAGGAGAAACCCTCATGAACACTGTCTGAAGACTTCAGCAGACTGAAGAGCAAATATCCTAACTCAGAAAAGCATAAAAACCAGACTGAAGGGACAAATCACACTAAAGTCATTTTTCTAACAGAACACAAAGCTGCAAACACGCTGACTTTGAGCTGAAAAGCAGTTTAGCAGCAAGTCTGGAACCAACAGGTTTAGCCTTGCTGGTTTCTTCAAGAGCCACTTGTTTTCTGGAGCAAGATCAGAAGGCAGAGGTGTTTTGCCTATGTTATTTTATTTTATTTTATTTTTATGTGCTGCGCTCTGAGCTTCTTATCAAGGCAAATGACATGATTATGAACCTCTTGTGAGCTTCAGGGTACACCCAACACATTTCTTTTGAGGATAAGTTCTTTTAAGCCAAGCCTGAATTTAAGCTGCAGCCTCAGCTCCTCTGTGGTGTGTTCCTCCTTCAAACCCATGAAGTCAGATCAAAGCTGCAGCTCAAAGCCAAGCCCCAAACAACTGCCAGTTTCTCAAGACTTCAAAATGTCATTGGAACAAGAACTTGGGTTTTGGCAGGGTGCTAAAGGCTTGCTCACAATCTGCTGTTGCAGCCAGTTCAACTGTGGCACCCCAAAATTTACTACAACAAATTTCTGTATTTTATCCTATTTGGTCACTTTGAACATGGGCATTTTTTTTAGTAATATGGGATTTTTTTCCCCCCCAATAACTAGGATATTCTCTTAAAATTCCTGTGGTCTAGTTAAAGCAAGTAGGAAGGAAAAAAGGAAGGAGAAGCTCTGTGTTTTGGCAGAGCCAGGTACAGCATTGCGTTATTTATTTCTAAAATTCTTGTGCTTTTTTTGGTTTCATTTTTATGAAGTTATTTCTATCACTAAAGCAACTATTTAAAAGCCACTGCAGGCAATTCTCCTGTAAACAGGATGCACTAAAAGCCTGACACAGCAAGGTTTTGTTTGTCTTTCAGTAGTAATCTAGGAAACTGGCAATTTTTATACATTGGCAATGTGACTGGAAGTGTTCAGTTCACTCACACCAGACAGCAATGAATTAGAACTGTATTTTCAGCTTCCAAAACCAAACCTTTCCCCTCATTTCCACAAAAAAACAAGGCACATGGTTCACCTTGCCAGTTACATCATTTTTTTCAAGGCAACACTGAGTGATTAAGGTTCTTTACCACAATAAATCATATCAAAGCCCATAAGCAGATGAAGCTTAAAATTCAATAGCTGAAATTGCAGCTGCACTGGCAACTGTGTGGTAAGAACTTCTCTGCTCCTGATTCCAAAGTGCAAATGTTCTCCCAGCATCAGATTTGCCCTTTCAGCAAGGATTTTGGCAACAAAGAAGCCTTGTGAAGCCAGGCTTTAAGTTTTGCTGGGGCATGTTTTAACCTGGAGCTCAGCTGTTCTAGCCTAACAAGAATTATCCCTCTCTGCTGCACTCCTGGAATTGTATCCACAATAAATTTTGGGATCCATGGACAAGGTATTTATAAACTGGAACAAGATCAGTGGAGGGCCACCACAATCAGCACTTGTCCCAGAAGGAGAGATCCAGGCTTGCTCAATATCTGCACCTCAAACCCACCAAAATATTACTGAGATGGTGAAGTCAGCCTCTCCACAGTGGTCATGACAAAAGTCATGATTTACAACAATCAGGTTTGGGTTTGACAAAAGGAAACACTTTTTCACTAGGAGGACAGTGGGAAAATGCAGCAGAGGTTCTGCAGTCATCCTTGGATGCTTTCAACACCCAGCTGCAAAAAAGTCTTGAGAAATCTGATCTGATCTCACCACTGAAGTAGGAGGCTGGACAAGATGATCTCCAGAGGTCCCCTGTAATCTGAATTATTTCCTAATTCTGTGATCTAAGCTATAAAAAACACTATCAGCCTATTATAAGCCCCATCACAGACACATAAAAACACAATCAGGCTATTATAAGTCCCATCACTTCCAAGCTGAAAACTCAAGAGAACAAAAAGTTTCTCTCCCTGACTTTCCCACTCTTTTTTCCGCTGGCTTCACTCACCACAACAGGCTCCAAACCCACTCCCTGCAGAATTCAGAACAATTCTAACTTAGAAAAGGAACTACACAGAGCTCAATGTAGGAAGAAGCATTTCCAGTCTCCACTGGAATGAAAAGGTCCTTATTCTACACCCAGACAAAGAGTATTTTCATTTTTTACTCCTCTAAAAATACTTCACAACAATAAATGGACTTTTTCTAGAATACTTTGACTTTTAAGTTCAAGATGAAACTCACATCAGTCATGGGATGTAGTGGAAGTGAGGTTAACAGTTCTTAACAGACACATTTAATGGTTAAAATGAAAATACATGATGAAGTTTCTTGATTTTAAAGGACTTACTAAGCCCATCTTTCCCAATATTCTAAAAGTACTGGCAGCCAATGCAAACATTGCTTTTTGCTTTGATGTGGGAAATTTCAGCGTTGACTGTGATACTTGATTCACATTTTGCATTTTTCACAACCCACATTTTTTTCCTCATTAAAAGATCACTGACTCAGGTCAAAACAACAGCAATTAGTGGGAGAGAGGAGGAATTTGTCCTCACACTCCAACAAATAAAAAGTATTGACAACATATTCTTCTTGCACACTTTAGCAAATGATTAATACCCAGATGTACACACATATCATCCCCCCTGCTGAGGAGGAAAGAGAAAAAAAGGCTTCTGGAAAGAATGTTTTCAAAAGTTTCACTTTAAGGATCAGTTCATTAACAAGTTCATTAGCAAATCTTGTCTGCATTCACTTTTCACTTACCTCATTTTCAGTCAGACAGTGGAAATGCAAGTTCCTCCAGTGTGCCACATAGGGTAAAAGATGATTGTAATTCACAGGGTTGCAGTACAGATGAACACTGTCAGGTTTTATTAATATGATTATATCTGCAACAAGCACAACAAATATTCCAGCATCAGGACTCCACACACAAGAGAAACTGAACAGAAAAACATTTTTTCTATTATGTACCTCATTAAAAAAGAAAATTGTTCAGCTATCTGAATGCAATTCCTGATTTCTTTTAAACAAGCAGAAGGAGCAGTTGGCAGCCACAGACAGTTCCAAGCACAAGAGCACTTGTAACTGTTCCAGACAACTGGGGAGTAATTCCCAAGTCTTGCACAGAACTTGCATCAGCCTGTCCTTTGTGCAGCCAAGAGGCTCAGGATGAGCCTTCCCAGAGCACTTCCAGAATTTAAACTCCAGCTGCTCTTGCCTGATGTTACATCAGAGCTGCTTCAAGTAAAAACTATCAACACCACAGCCAACAACCAAAAGTTTCATGCAAATAAGGGAAAAACAAGCTGTGATCACAGGGATGGGCCACATTCCAAGTATGACAAAGGTGAGTTAATGTGGTGAAGTAAAAAAGGGCTCAAGTATTTCAGAAGTGCAGAGGTGTGATCACATAATATTAATAACATGAACATACACACATTGACTGAACTAATGGACTGTAATTGTGTAAGTTTACAACATTTGAGATATATTTCATATGTTTTATGCTCCACAATTTATCTTTTTATGTTTAAAAATGAGTCTTTCAGCATTGTTTTTAAGAAGATATTTTCAGGCATATACAGACAACTTGAGACTTAATGACCTTTTTTTTTTTTTGTATGTCCCTTTTTCTGCTCATCTGTCCAGAACAGGTAAAAAATGTTGAGAACATTACTCACCATCCAGAACTTCCTCAGGAAAACCTGTCCTTTCAAAGTCATTGTTGTTCTGGTTGTACAAACCAAAGAGCAGATAATTTGCCAGCTCCCTGCACCCTTCATTGTATCGACTGTCTATCCCTGCAAAAGCAAAACCAGAGGAGAATTGGTGTGTGTCCTGACCTTGCACACCTGAAAAGTTTGTTTTCTTCCTCAATTTATTAAATTTTAAAGCAGGAGTATGAAGTCAGCTCCTCAACTGAACACACTGAGAGAACAGGGTAGAGAAAAAGGAGATTTTGCAAGGTCGCTGCCACATGCTGACATCCCCCTTTCAACCTAAATCCATGAGTATTCCTTGAAAAATTTAAATATCTTGTTTTCTGCATTCAAAATTCCGATTTTTCCAGTAATTCAAACATCTGCCTGGATGCAGGATGCATTCTAATTAATATGTTCTTGATTGAAGCTTCCTAACAAACTAATCCTGTGACCCAAATCTCCTGCTTTAGAATACATGATTAAACATTATCTTATCAGTGTTATAGAGCAATCCCTGAGTCACCAGAGAGCCTCTGCAGACTTCTGACAATTTGTGAAAAGATGTTCTGACAAAAAATATGGGGCATAAAGAGCTTCCAAAGAAACCTTTCCTAGTCCTTGGGAAAATTAAATGAAAATAACTGAAGATCTGGAGCATGAAGAGATAGAAGATAAATTCAAGAAGAAAGGAGTGAGGTCACAGATTTAGAAACTATTTTCATCAATCTTCATCTCTCTGGATGACAGTCACAGTCATAATTCTAATGTAATAAATCCAGTTTTTTCAAACAAATACAAGTGCACATAAAGCAGCATCCTTGCCATCCACATTTCACAGAGCTCACCAGTCCTGAGTGCCAAAAAATTCCTCTAATGGCAAATTTTCCTACCAAGTTATATTAGAATTCAGTGGAATCCTTGCCAACAAATGTGGATTTACTACATTAGGATACAGTGGAATGGCTGCCAACAAAATAGGATTTGTTAGCACTGCTAAAAGAGAGATCAGGACATTGATAATGTAATAACATGGCCTGAACATCTGAGTCTCAGCACTTGAACTGGAAACCAAACCAGTCAAGAGTCACCTGGATTTGGCAAAAACTGGAACAAACCTCAGGTTCTGCTGCTTATGCTCCTTTTTCATGTTATGTTTCAGCTTTGAAGTGTTAACCAGATGATGTGGCTGCATCCAGCTACTGAATCCCACATTTTAACAAACTTTGTTTGCTCAGTGACTTTGGTAGCTCACCTTTTCCAAGGTATCTGATATTTTGTGGAAAGCTGCCTCACATCTGTCCCAGCTTTCTCAGCCCTCAAAGGTTTTTTTTCCAGCCATAATCTTTGAATCCTCATTCTCCTGCTGTTTCTGACCTCTCATTCATAGGTGTCCCTCCATTTTATTTACATTTTCAGCCCCATGAAAGCAGGCACACCAATGTAATCTGGAATTCAGCGGGACTCAACAAACAAATATTGCTGCAAATCCCTTGTGTCTAGGTGGGATTTTAATTACAAACAAGTGGAGACTCCCTGACTCCCTTCTTTCAGGAAGAAACTGTCCCATTGTTTTAGGGAACTCCATTTCAATGGAATCAGCCTCCTTGGAATCAGCTGCAGCCTTGGGAAGTGAGCACACACAATCTCCTGAGGATAATCTGTTCCACTGATCACCTGCCTAACTGAGGCACCTTCTGAAGACTCAGAGGAGCAATAATCTGGCACAGACAGACTGAAAGAGATGGCAATGTCCAGCCTGGGAAAGAGAAGGCTCCAGAAAGATCTCAAAGCCCCTTCCAGTGCCTAAAGGGGCTGCAGGAGAGCTGGAGAGGGACTGGAGACAAGGGATGGAGGGACAGGACACAGGGAATGGTTCCCACTGCCAGAGGGCAGGGATGGATGGGAGATTGGGAAGAATTGTTCCCTGTGAGGGTGCTGAGGCTCTGGTGCAGGGTGCCCAGAGCAGCTGTGGCTGCCCCTGGATCCCTGGAAGTGTCCAAGGCCAGGCTGGATGGGGCTTGGAGCCACCTGGGACAGTGGCAGGTGTCCCTGCCCATGGCACCAAGTTGGAACTCCTTTAAGGTCCCTTCAATCTAAACCATTCTATGATCCTGTGATTCTAATTTCTGGAAGATCAGAAGAAAAATGAGAAACTGCCATCACTTAAAAAAAAAAAAAAAGTTGATGTCACCATCACTCGAAGAGTTTGAGATTTTATCTGGGTACAGCAGCTTAGAGCAGGGAAGATCTTCCAAACCAAATGTCAAACCCCTGCTTTTTCAGTTAATGACAGAAGGAGGGGAAGAGAAAACAAAAGACCTTAAAGGGGGACAGCTGACAAATTTAACTCTTATAATAAAGGACATGGGTGAATTATTGCTTGCAGAGCACTGACAGCCACAGAGGGAAGGCATTTGTTTAACATAAAACCATGAAATCCGCAGAATATTTGGAATTTGTGATTTACTTGGGTCTTTCAAGTATCCTGTCCAGACAGGAGCTTTCACACTGAGACTTTAGTGCTATTCTACAGCAGCATATGGAGTTAAAGGAACAGATACAGTTAGCAGAAAACAAACAGGAAATGAAACAATGACCAAGATAAGAGCATATCAGGAGTCCTCCCCAGAACAATGGGCAAGGCCATTAATTAGGAAAGCCCGACGCCTGTCTCCAGCTGAGCTGGGAGTTTGGAACTCCCCCTCCTGTTCCCAGCCCGCGGCAGGGCTGTGAGCACACCCTGAGTCAGGCTGAGCCTGAGGCTCCTGCTCTGCTCCCCAAGCAAGGCTCAGCTGCCTCTCAGAGAGCCCATTCGGTTTGTTAAATTGGCAGAAAGCGTGAAAAAAACCAATCACTTGGTTTAAAATTGTAAAAGTTTAAGAGTAATAAAATAGTTATAAGAATAGTAATAAAAACAATTAGAGCAATAGGAATTTGGACAATCAGAGTTAGGACAATAAAAGCAAAGAATTATGGATCTCTTCAGAGCTTCCTGGGCACTAAGCCCCAAAAAGCAGAGCTCTCTAACAGAGGATTAACGCTTAAAAACAATAGCCTGTTGCATATTTATATATCTCATACATGATGCAAACATCCCCTTCAAACTGAGGATTTTTCTGTTTATTGTCAACTTCCCCCCTTCATCTTGTAAATTGCCTTGGCTCCCTGGAGTCTGGGCCTTTCCAATAAGGAGGCAATAATTCTTTCCTTGGAATCCTGTTGTATTCTCCATCCAGAGAGGATAATGAGAAGAATTTCTTGGTTATCTTTTCCATTTCTTGGGTCAGTTACAAAAAAGTCTCTTACATCACATAGTTTCTATTTTAATTTATGCTATAGCCTAAAAACTCTATTTACCACACTACTTTAAAGAAATTAATATAACATAATGTTCCAACATAACATATACAATATTCATTTTAATATTTGTGAAGAGCCAATCATAAAATTTTTCAAAAAAGCTTTCTGGCCAAATGCAGGGGGGGGAAATCTGTCTGCTGGATAAGATCCAGTGGGTATGAGATACCCAGGGATGCAAAATGCACCTGGGGTCAGCAGGAGGGAGAGGATGGAGGGAATGGACAAATCACCTTCAGATATTGGCCCAAAAGCAACAGAATTCTGGAACTGCTGCAAAATAATCCTTCAAATAGTCTCTGTCTGGAAAGGGAATGGGATGAACAATCGGAGTGATGTGCTAAAGGTTCTCAGAATGTGGGAGAAACACCAGCAGGGAGAGCTCTGTGTGGGATGGAGATAATGGAGAAAAAAGAACCTAAAAAAGATTATATGAACATTACCTTTCTTGGTTCTGATGACATATTGCTTTTTGAAATTATAAATAATCTAGATGATTTATTTAGATTATATATTATACATTATAAAAATATATTATAAAATATATTATATCAATATATTATATCTATTATATTATACTTTATATATTATATATTATATATTTAGATTACATATTATCTAAATATATAACATACCATGTAAA
Organism: Catamblyrhynchus diadema; assembly: GCA_035047745.1. Classification (NCBI taxonomy): domain Eukaryota; kingdom Metazoa; phylum Chordata; class Aves; order Passeriformes; family Thraupidae; genus Catamblyrhynchus; species Catamblyrhynchus diadema. Next base: position 70,017,097 of record JAWWMN010000208.1, read on the forward strand.
ATATACCAGAATTATATATATTATATAATAGTATAATTATATGTGTTCTATATTATATATTTCAATCACATATATAATATCATATATACTAAATATAGTATAATATATACATATACACTATATGTACTATAATACCATATATACTATATATTTTATATATTTATATTTATTATATATTTTACATAATATTATACTTATATATGTTATATATTTATATATTATATTTATTATATATTTATATAATCTAAATAAATAATCTAAATAGGTAATCTAGATTATTTATAATCTAAAAAAGCAACATGTGAACAGAACCAAAGTAAAATAAATATTGGAAAGCCTTGAAATTGTCACCACACTCTTTGAGGAGAATAGAAAATAAATATCAATATTTGCAAAATCAGCTCAGCTGAGGTGAATGGTGAAACAGTTTAATCCACAATCAGAGCAGCTACAACTCCAGTAGTTACAGACACCTCTGCTCACAGAGAATGCACATCCTCAAAAATCACAGCAACTGAACCAGGAGCTGAAAATCTCTGTTGAAAGGTAAGATGCCAAGAAACACCAGTATGATAGAAAATAATTTACAGTATAATTTAGGTAGATCAGTTTAAACGCAACACACTCAGCTGAGACATGACAGATTTTTAAAGCCATTTGACATGCCAACCTCCAAATTCCTTTTTCTTGTCAGTTGTGAGGCTTTTTATCCCCAGCAAAGAATGCAGGAATGTTACCATGCAACCCCTTCAAAATCAGATTAGAGAATTCCTTTTAAAAATCAGCTGTAGCTCCATTTAAATACTTGTATCAAAAGTGGGACAGTTCTCATCTCTCTGTGGGATCTCCAATGCTGGGTTTAATTTCAGTACAAATATTAATGAATTTGAAGTAAAGCTGTGGAAGTTTATTCTGGTTTTATCTCCCAGCCCAGTTTGAAACTGAAGTTGAGGTGAGGGAACTGCAAGAACTGCAGGCCATTAAAAGCAGCCAAGTGAAACAGAACATGCACCGCCTGTAAAAAACCTCAGAGTATCCACTTTCCACACACGTCAGGAGGATGTAAAACCACATGGGTTTTGTCATCAGAAGCTTGTGTTTGATGACAGATTTAATGCATTTACAACAGTGACATGCCTGTTTCATGGAAGTTATGCCAGAAATTCTGCAGGCTACAGGAGCCAGGCCAGAGCAGACAAGAGTCCCATTGTGGGTGCTGAGAGATCAGGGCAAAGCACAAATCTCCCAACAAAACACACCTCCCATATTTCCATACCACAAGTGCTTATTTATAAAGAGGTATGTTCTTCTGAAGAGAATTAAATCCTCCACACAACACTGAGGATTACACAAAGCAACTCCTCTGCTTTCCTTAAAGCTGGGCCATGTTTTCAGCAACTGTTCCTTACCTGGGACTTTCTGCAGTCTCAGAGTTAATAATAATTAAAAAATACTGCAGTGTCATCAGTTATTATGTTTTCTGGAATTAAATTAGCAGCGAAGGCAGAACCCAAGGAGTTTATCCTGTATGATTAAGTTTCACTGGAAGGCTGACACAGTAACCTCACAGAGCTTCTGGCTGCACAGTTACTACTTAGTCAGAGACTTAACCTCTTACCCCAGAGAATGCAGGGTCGTGTTGTACAGTCAACACTGACTGGAAGAGAATGTTATCTACTATACATTATTATCTATTTCTAAATTTTATAAATTATTATCTATTATAAATTAGCTATTATACATATACCTCTATATATATATACATAATTATGTCATAATATGACACAAAATGAATGACACTCACATGCTGAGATGTTTAAGGTAAAAAAAGTACATTTATTTCTGGACCTTGATATTTATAGAATTCTAAAAGTGACTATGGATTGGAGGATGAAATTGCTACCTCTCTAACCACACTGGTCAAACTAACAGCCATCAATTCTCTCCTCTTCTAGAAAGGAATGCAAAACAATCATTATTTACATGAAAAGTGTGTGAGAAACTCCATTATAAAAATGTAAACATTAGAAGGCTTAGAAGAACTTTAGAAGAATAGGATGACATCTATATATCTATTTATAAATTTTATTCTGTGGTCCAGTAAATGAGCTTTAAGTTCTCTTGCTACATCATTAAAAAACAGAATAAAACCCTAAAAAAACCAGACTGTGGTATCACTTCCTACACAGAGCTTCTTTAGGCCTACATCAGATTTCTTCTATTTAACTGCAATACATTATTTAAACAATTACTCCTCAGTCCTTTTCTCTAAGCACTCAAGTTTTCAATCATAATTGCATTTTTCCTTTAAGATCTTGACACTGATTATATAATATGAAACAAGAGTCAATGAAATGGTATTAAAGCAATACAAAACCCCTGTTATTTTCCCACAGCACACTTGCACGTGCACCTTTATTTCCTGCTGCCCTTTTCTCCCAATCCCAGAAGAAATAAAGCACTGAAACCACATGAAATTTTAACATTTAACTCCTAACTGCTTGCCAGGTTTTTTGGGCCACTCTTTAAAATTCTTTGCCCAAAATTAGCAAATAGAATGAAGAATTGTTTAGGGAGAAGAGAGCGTAACATCAGCTGAGAAAACAGCAGCAAGATGTTTTTCTTCTTTCTGAAACTCGTGGTATCTTTATCAGCATAATGAGAACAAAAATTGTAACACTAACCTAAAATGCAGAGGATTCCATCAGGCTGAGATTTGCTGCTCTGTGTCAGAATAGTCTGAATATTTCGGAGGCGGCTGCAGCTGCAAAAAAAAAAAAGAGAATTTGTCCTCAAGGTCACTGCTGTGAAATGTCAAACTGGGAGGCTGAAGAGCTGACCCAGCTTTGTTTTCTTTGTTACAGAAAGTAAATGGACACACACTTCAGTTTTGGGTTTTTTCCTTGAGAAATGGACCTTAAATCAAGCCACTCCTGATTATTTTTGCCCACTAAAGATGAAGTCCACAGCACTGAGAGAAGACAGGAATTTGAACTATTCCTCCAACCCTGTTAATCTGCAACCTGGCAAAAATTGCTGCTCAGGTTTGCTCTCACCTAGCCAGCAGAAATTCCCTTTTCTACCAGAGAAGAAAAAACAAAGTAAAATCAGAAGGGACCACAGGTGCACCAATATCCCAAGAGGATTTTGGGGAAAAGTTTTGGAACTTCCAGCACCATCAGGAGAATCATTAAGGTTGGAAAAGACCTCCAAGATCATCAATTCAAACATTAAAGAGAAATTAAACAATGCCAAGTATTGCTGAGATTTTTTTACCATCAAAATTAATCATTTGTTATATAAATTTTAATTCAGCTGTCCAATATTTATCTTTAAACCAGGCAAAAATTCCATCTGCAACAGCCAGACAGATATTTTTTAATAATCAAAGTGAAGAGTTCATTTCATAAATTTTATTTCAGTTGCCCAATATGCATCTTTCAGCTACAACAGCCACAGAGAGCAACACAATTTGTGCTTCCAGGCAACATTCTGGGAGTTTGTTTAAATACAGACAAAAGACAAGAAATTTCACTGTTGATATTACTGAATGGGATTTCTTGCTTATAGACTTGTTTATATGAGCTGTTCAGCTCCAGGAAACAAATGTCTCTAACAGAAACACTCAAACACAGCTAAATTTATGAGCAGTTCAAACAAACAATAAAGTAAGGTCAAATATTTCTATTTTCAGCATTACTTTAGCCAAGTAAAAAAGCAAATAGCTCTTTTCAGCAGTACTACAATTATTATGCTCTACTTTTTTTGAAAGAAATGTACATGAAAGGTTTCCATTATGGTAAATCTAAGTGAAATTCAAACATCAGTGATAAAGGACAGACAACACTTCATCTGGAGATACTTCAATGGGAAGCACAAAGTCCCTGCAGGCTCCAGCATTTATTTTATCCTTTTTTAGGTCAAATGTTTCAGTTCTGAATCCCTCAATTGTTCTTTTTAGCTGGAATATTTCAATTTATATCATATACATGGATGGATGGATGGATGGATGGATGGATGGATGGATGGATGGATGGATGGATGGATGGATGGATGGATGGA
>JAWWMN010000208.1:70026049-70042458 GCA_035047745.1 Catamblyrhynchus diadema
AATTCCCAGTGGATTCCCAATTCCGAGAGGATTCCCAACTCTCAGTAGATTCCAATTCCCAGAGGATTCCCAATTCCCAGTGGATTCCCAATTCTGAGAGGATTCCCAACTCTCAGTAGATTCCAATTCCCAGAGGATTCCCAATTCCCAGTGGATTCCCAATTCCGAGAGGATTCCCAACTCTCAGTAGATTCCAATTCCCAGAGGATTCCCAATTCCAAGAGGATTCCCAACTCTCAGTAGATTCCCAATTCCCAGAGGATTCCCAATTCCCAGAGGATTCCCAGAGCCTGGCAGGCTGCAGCTGTGTTTCATTGTGCCCAATCCAGCTGACAAAGGCTGGCATTTCGCTGCTTTCCCTGTGTTTCATCTTGGCAGATGTTTTGCTCCTCCCCCACAAAGGCTTGGCAGCCCTAAAAACCCCCACATGGCCGAGACTGGATGGATGGCAGGGAAAATCAGAGGTATCCCCACATTAGAAAAAATCCTCACCTTGAAGAGATCCTACCAAAGTCAATGGTTTTACCATTAACAGCCCAATTTACCATAAATAAATAAATTAAATAGAATGATAAATTACAGCGGCTTTTTTCCCCCAAGTCTCACTTCTTGTTAACTCGCTGTTGTGAACATCTGTTTCCATTTTAGTCCTTGAAAAATCAAGTTTGTATTTCTTGGGTCTTTTGTTGACCTTATGATTTCTATCAGAAATGTTTGCTTGTATTAAGAGTTCAGGATTTTCCTGGATTTCCCAGTCTGACATTATCCCCATCTCACTGGAGCTGTGAAAACAGACACCAGAAGTCAGACTGAGCTAAAGACTCTCAGAATTTCATTGATTTCAAAATAACTCTTTCACTGCTTGGTACTCATAAAACACAACATTCACCCACATTAGAACAGATGTCAATTTTCCACCTATTTTGCAAATTTCTCTACATAGGGAGAGAAATTTGCATTGGGATATTGACTATAAACAGGAGATCAAGTAATTTTTTAGGAACAGTGAGAAAAAAATGGACATAGATAAATAAATTTTAACTCTGTGTGCATTTTCAGGACCAAATCATGATCTTAAGTGGACTATCCAGGACCAAATCTTGATCTTAACTGGAATATTCAATTCTGTAACCCGGAGACCTCAAAGCACATAGGAACAAGCCTGAATCTCTCCTTACTAAACATCTGAAAGTGCCTGATGTCATTCTGCACAATCACAAACTTTTTGAGGATATTTACTAAATTATGGGTTGCCCATCAGTCAGACCCTCAGCCTTGATGTTCTCTCTCTTTAACAGGCTGATGTATAAAAACCATGTATGTATTTTCATTTTTTTATGTTGCAGCACATTATGGAGAGCATCAACTATTCCCTTCCAAAAATATTATCAGCTGAGAAAATGACAATAATTGAAGAAGTGACAAAGAGCAGCAGCTCCAGGGTGATTATTCTGCCATCACTCACTCTGTGATTAAAGGACAGGGCACTGCCTGGCATTTGGGCAGAAATCAAGTGGATTTTCAGTGCCTCAAGACTAAATTCACCTTCAGGGCTCATTCCTGGGTCAGAACTTCTGCAGCCACGTGGCCACAAAGCTCCAAATCAGATGCTGAGATGATCACAAAGGGAGAATTCCAGCTGAAAGGTGCACACCATAGCTCTGCTCCTCTCCCTGGCAAATTTCCCTTCTTCCTCTCTATTCCCATCAATCAAATGGTTCCACACCTCTCAATTCTCACTGTAGCAGACTCTAAGCATTCTTATTTCCCTAAGGTGGCAGAAAATCATCCATATTCAAGGAATGGGGGTTGTTTCTCTATTTTTTCCTCCTGTACTTCAAGTTAAATCAGCTCTCTCTTTGCATTGCTAAAATACAGCACATTCCTTAAAAAAAAAAATAATTCCAGTGCAACTGTGCTCTTACAAAATCCTGAACCTCAGCATAATTACATAAGGAACGCACAGGCACAGAAAAATTTGTTAATCTTGCATCACAGACAAGCCCCCTACAAAAACTGATTGGGAAACCACAACAACTCTTTGGTCCCGTGCTCCCAAATACCCCATTTGTGGGGAAAAAAAAAAAAAAGCCACATATTTAACCACGATGTGATTAACAACAGAGCAGGAGAATGTTAAGCACAGAGGAAGAGACAACAGAAAAATTAACCCAAGGACTCATTTTGCATTTCCCCACAAGGACATGTGGTGAGAACTCATCTGTATTATGTTACCAGCATGGATAATGAATAATGAGGATTTGCTTACTCTGTTTTACATAAAGGTAATTCAGATTGGGTGGGTGTAGAGTGCTCTGAAATAGAAAAAAAATCTGCATTGATTTTCTGATGCAAGTATTTAAAACAAGCACTTCATAGGAATTTTGTTCAGAAATGCCTGTATTCACAAGGAAACCACTCATTCCCCACCAAACACAGGCACATGAAAGATGACATCACCTCCCAGAAAGACTTCCCCGTTTTTGGGCAGCACTTCTCTCTTACTTAAGGGATTTTTTCTTTCTATTTCCAAACCCATTCTTTACTTGTTACAATGCTGAGGGTCGCCAGCTCCCAAGGTGCCACATGGCAGACCAAACCTCTCAAGTATGTGGAAGAACTCCAGGAATTATCTCTGGCCCTTTCTCTCTTCTTTATATAGTCTGAAGAATTTTTCCATTCCTGTTTGGGAACTCGGGGGAGGCGGGGGAGGGTAACAGATTGTTTTGTTTTAAGTTATTTTTATTAACTGCCTGCTATCTGCTGACTGCCTGGGAAATTTATTGCAAACACTGGCCTCCATCTGGCCTGACAATAAAAAAAAAATTTAAAAAAGAACTGCACAAGAATGAATGTTAAGGAGGAAAAAAAATTAACAGATGACATGGCTCCTACAAATGCACCAAATTACAGTTGCTGGCTGCATCTCCCAGTGGAGCTCAAAAGCTTGCAGATGTTCAGAGAGTCTGAATGTTCTCATGACAACTCTAAAACAGGGTCTCAGATTACAAAAATCACTCAGGAAGAGGAAGGCTTGAGTGGAAACCATTTTCTCTTTCAGCATTTTTTTTTAACCATCTTGGCATTTCATTACCCATCATGAATTTTTAGATACTTTACAGCTCTAAAAAAATACTAAGCTCTTTCCAAATAATTAATACTAATTTATTCAGTGAAAAAATTATTTGAAAAGGTCACTTTTCCTTCTGCCTTATTTTCAATTCAGAACGGGAGAGAGGGAACATAACCAGCCGTGTTCCCGTGTTTCAAGCAAGCAGAGCAACCTCCATTTCTCTCTCTCTCACTGCAGAATTCCTCATTTCACTGGCAAATCATCCAAAAAGTGAAAATGCTTTTGTTCCCTTCTTGTACTTAAGATAAAAAGCTGTTTGTTTGTTTTTTAATTGAAAATCTCCAGCAAGCACAGAGCCAGGTAGCTTGGCCAAGTGTTTGTCTGAGATTCACGTGCAAGGTCTCCCTTCCCTGATTATCTGGCTTCCCACTGCTGAATACTTCCATGTATTGTGCTGGAACTATTGAAAGCATCAAGCACTTCAGTTCCTGGGTTGTCCTTTGTGGTACCATAAAACAGAATCATGGAATCATTTCGGCTGGAAAAGCTCTCCAAGATCATCGAGTCCGACTGTTACCCCAGCACTGCCAAAGCCACCATTAAACCTCGTCACTTAACTCCACAAAAATGTTTTTTAACTGCCTTTAAAATACCCAGAGACTCTACCACTGCCCTGAGCAGCCTGTTCCAGTGTTGGACAATCCTCCCAGCAGAGAAATATTTCTTAATATCCAACCTAAACCTCTCCTGGCACACCTTGAGGCTTTTTCCTCTATTCAAACCATTTAGATAATGGGCTGCAGCATCATACACATGGGTGCACCTTAAGTCTCCAAAAGGAAACAGAGCTCTGGCAACCCAAGGATACCTGAGCTGACACCCGAGCTCCCACAGAGCCAATGCCACCATCTCACATGTCCCCACACCCCAGCTCCTGTCAAGCCCTACCCAACATGTTTTCAGAGCTTGGGAAATTTTATTACCTTTGCATCCACAAACCCCCCACACAAATAAAATTTCTTTCTCTCCATTATCTTTCAGCCCCTCCCAAACCTCAGCTATCCCTACCCTAAAATTCACTTTTCCTGCCTTTCACAAACCTTTTTTTTTTTCTTTTAATACCAAGATAGCCCATGCTGACCCCTTCTAAATCAGTCTCAGGTTTATCCTCTACAGAAACACAACCCCAAAGCCACTCTGTGCACACCAGCCCTGCTCCAAGCCCCTTGTGATGTCCTGCTGCTCCTCACCCACACATCCTCCTCCTCCAGCAGGATTCTGCCTGTGACAATCCCTCCATCCACAAGGTCACATCAGGCCCTGTCTGCCATCCTATACCTCCCTCCCGGCAGCCACCTGCCAAATCTACCTGTCCCCATCATGGCCAGTCCTTTCCTTCTCGTTCCCAGCCCCTCACATGCTGTTCCAGCCCCCCAAATCCCTTTAATGATCCCAAATCTGACGGCAACACCCGCAGAGCTCAGTGCCGGAAAACCTCTCCAGAACGCCCCATCCCTTCTGTCCCACCCCCATCCTTCCCACAACACCTTCAAGACGCGTTAAACCCTATTGTACCCCAAATCATCGCCGTCAGCTCTGCGAACACGCCAAATTCTCCCATAACAAACCCCTCAAGACCCCATCCTAAGGCTTAAAACCTCTCCCCATCCCCTCTATTCCAGCGCCTCCAAAGCGCTGCGCCCCCCATCCCTCGCACCCCAACGCCCCCAAACCGGCGCTTAACGCTATTTCCTCCACGAGCAGGGCCACGGCTGTGAAAATCTCAGCTGCTCGCACACCAAATTCCTTCTAAATTCATCAAAACCCTCCAGATCGCCCCTTCAGCGGCCCTCCAACACACCCCCCCCACCCCGCACACCCCGCATACCCCCTCCCCACCCCACACCCCCTTCAGCGCAGCCCTGCCGCTGGCTGTCACCCCTCTCCTCGCCTTCCCCGCTGTCCCCTCCGGTACCTGACGAAGGGCCCCGGGGCTCGGGACCGGGGCCGGTGTCGCGGGGGCGGCGGGAGGAGCGCGGAGCGGCCGCACAGCGCCATGGCGACCGCGATGCGCCCGAGCGACGGGGCGGCTCCGCCACTGCGGCCCTGCGCCCCGCCCCGCGCCGCGCGCACCACTCGGACCTAGGGGGGGAGGGATAGGGCGCACCCGCACCGCTCCCTCCGCTCTCAGCTTTTCTGTCCGCGCAGGATTTATCCTGAGTTTATATCTTCTCTCGCAGGAAGTGCGGTTGGGATTTCTCGGATAGAGGCCCTAGCTGGGAGTAAACATAGCGGGGATGAGGTTGTTCCCCCCCCTAGCAGGAATGGGCTCGTCCAAGTCCAGCCCCCTGCTCACACACCCCTCACGCCCCCCCGCTCGCTCTTGGGCGCGTCCAGCCCCCACAGCTGCTGATGTCCCCCCCACGATGGGGCGTGGGCTCGTCCGATGGCAGTGAGGGGGGACAAGGGACCCCTGAGAGACCCCTTCTGAGCCCGGGGAGGGGACAAGGGACCCCTGAGACCCCCTGAGACCTCCTGAGACCCCGGGAAGAGGGACAAGGGACCCCTGAGACCCCGGGGAGGGGGACAAGGGACCCCTGAGACCCCCCTGAGACCCCCGGGAGAGGGACAAGGGATCCCTGAGACCCCCTGAAGCCCTTGGGGTGGGGTGACGCAGAGCCCCCCGAGAATGGGTGACACAAAACCCTCCAGGGTGGGGTGACACAGAGCCCCGAGGGGCAGGGGGACACAGAGACGCCCAACATCCTGCAGAGCCCTGAGGGATGGTGCGTCCTGGAGCTCCCCAGAGTGATGTACCCTGGTGTCCCCAAAGTATTGTCCCCAAAAACACCCTACAGCACACAGACATGCCCTGGATCCCCCCAGCACTGCACCCCCCATGGGACCCCTCCCCAGCTGTCATTCCCTAAAAAACATCACAGCCCCATCTGGGCACCCCTCTGGGGTGTCACCAGCACCCCACATGGTCCTTTTTGTGTTATCCCCCAAAAATAACCCCCCTTTCCAACCAGCACCCCTCTGTGTGCTAATACCAGCACAACCACCCTTACAGACACCCTTTATTCTCTTCACACCAGAAATTAAAGGAGTTTTGCCTGCTCTGCCCAGAGATCCCAGCCTTGCTGGCCCCTGACACCCTTTCCCCAGTGTTTTCCTGTTTTACTGATGTGTCACCATTGCCAAACAACTGAGCCAGCCCCCCTCAGCTCCCAGGGAGCAGGAGCAGGGATTTTGGGTCCTGCGCAGAAAACCTGCAAGGATCTGTAAAGGACTGAGGTCATTGCAACTCAGGGAAGGATCTGGAGCCAGGCTTTGAGGGGCACATGGCTGGAAATCTGTTAATCCCACATCCCTCAGCTGAGGGGAACACATCCTGCTCCTTCTGCATGCTCCTGCCTCACCACCCAGCCCTGGGGGAAGGACTGGAAGTTGAGTAAGCATCAAGGAAAGCTGAATTTGCTGTGGAGGCTCTCATTCCCCCCCAGAACATTAATCCCCATCCCCCAGTGCTAATCTGTGACCAGCTCCCTGCACCATTAATCCCCCCAGCTCCTCATCCCTGGTGGAGAGTGGGATAACACCCCTTGTCTGCATCTTATTTTAATTACACCAGTATTTGCCAGCAGCGGTGTAAAGCCCCAAATCTGCAGCTTTGGGGTGTGATGGAGACATGGGGTTGCCTGGATCAAACTCCTTTTCCTTTCCCAAAGGATCCCAATCCAGTGGGGAACACGCAGGGGCTCTCACTCCCACCTCATCTTTAACCTGGTGCAGGTGAGAACATGTTCCAAAGTGTTATTTCCTTTTTTCCCCAAAAACCAAATTGGACTTTGCTCAGTGCCACAGAGCAAAGACAAGATAAATAAATATTCTGGGCCATGGCCCAGCTGCCCTGCAGCCACTGGGAAGCATTTTAGCTGCCCTTGATAAAGTTCTGATGGTTCCATGTACAGACAAGTCCCCACGGCACAGGTGGTGCTGACAAGGAGCTGGCACCATCCCAATCCCAATTTCTTCCTGTTTTTTGAGCCCCTGGACACACTTGGAGCTTGCTAAGGCAGCATCACCAACAGGAGCTGAAGGCCTGGAAGGAAAAGTGGATAGAATTGCTAAAAACCCTTTGCTTCCCTCTAGAAGGATCCTGAAATGCATCCCTCCTGCTCCTCTTGTCCTTTGCTGAGTGGGACAGTGTCCTGCACAGCTCCTGCTGGTTGTCCCATGCCAGTTCATGAAACACCAGCTTCCAGAAGCCTTTCCCAAGCCCCCTCTACATCCAACACCCACATAAGGAAGGAGAGACACGTCCTTACAGCACATCCTTTCCCTGCAACATCTGAGTGCTGTGTTGGCTCCTTCCATCTCCTCTCTTCCATCTCCTTTTCATCTCCATGAGCCTGCCCAGGCACTCCAAAGCCCCAGGAGCATATCAAGGCTATGGTGGGAGAGGAGAGGGAGAAGGAATATTCCCAGGATGGTATTTAGGGACATTTTGCCCCCAAAACTCTTTCAGCCAACAAGAGGAGATATTTCACACCACTGCTGTGGCCTGCAGCCTCGTATTTCCCTTGGGATGACAAATCAGGTCAACAACCTGGAAAACACCCAACAGAGAGGTCAGGCTTCCTGGAGAAGGAGTGAGGTGAGGTGGAAGGGGAAAGAAGGTGACATCAGCTATTGTTCCTGCTCCCCAGCTTCCTGAGCTTCCCTACCCCACTATTGTTGCACGTTTTGAGGGCTGCAGAAGCTGAATGAAACCCACAACAATTCCCAGAGAGAGGAAGAGGGGAGGCAGAGTGGTTTGGAAAGAGGGGGAAAGCTGCTGCTGATGTTCCTTGGTGGGTCCTGCTGACCCAGATCTTGTCCAAAAGCAAACAGCAGATGTGGGTTGAGTCTGCTTGTGTGAGCTGGTAGGGCTGATCCTCGTTGTGTTTTCAGCTTGGGTACCTCAGGGTTGGCATCTCCCCATGGAGACAGCTGCCTGCACACCCTCTTCCCTGGATACCTGTTTATTTTTAGCAAATCCCTGCTGGGGAAAACAATTCTGTACACACAGACCCTGAAATGTGCACCTGGAGAGGTTCTTTATTTCCCCATCCATGAGGAATGCCTAAACTTCCCACCCTGGGCTAATGGTTGCTCAGTGAGGCTGGAGGCTAAACTTGATTTAAAAATTGATTGGTACGTCCCATCCTACTGGGACCAGCAAAACCCTTCCCCATGGAAAACGTTGGCTGCTGGGAATGTGGGCTGTGGGATGGCTTTGACATCCTGGTGCACACTAAGGAACCATCTATGAGCCATCCTGCAGGACTTCCCAGGATGGTGGAACCCCAGGAAGACCTGTCTCCATCCTTGATGGGCAAAGGCAACACCAGAAATAAACCCAGAGTCAGCAGCTCCAAATAAAACCAAACAGAAAAGCTTTATGACTCACAAATCCCACTTTCAGCCTCCTAAGAGCCAAGGATCCATCCTTTAGCGCTTTCAATTTGCATTTTCCTTATCCCTCTGTAGCATCAAGGAGCTGTCTGCCTACTGCAACAGCACTTTTAAGAAAATAATTCTGATTTCTTGGAGAGAAAACATGAATTGTACTGTGCTTGCATGGTAAACAAAAAAGGTAGTCCCTTGCTGTGCTTCATAAGAACTGTTCTTCTTCCTTTTTGCTCAGATTTATGGGATCCTGTTGTATTTATGGGATCCCATGAATGTTTCAGAGGAGACCACCCTCCAGGCAATGGATGTTCATTCAGAGAATGGACTTACTGCCTACAGAGCTCTTACTGAAAAATTTATGAATAGCTTGAGAAAGGAATAAAATGAGACTGTTTGAAAAGTTTCCCACTTTTACCTGGGCAGGGAAAATTAAGTAATAAATGATGATGGCTATAAAAAGCCTCCTACTCCATCTATCCAAGTTCTTCAGGCTAGAAAATCTTCATTCTTCTCTAGTGCTATTTTAGGAGGAGAGATATTAAAATTTCCTCTGCCCTGAAATTATTGTTTTATTCTTACCAGAAAAAAAAGCAGCCCCCAGGTCAAAGAAAACAAAAGGGTGAGTTATTTCAACAAGCTGAGATCTGCTTGTTTATACCACCCTGAATCTGGCACCACACACCCATCAAACACAGGGTGGAGATGCAGGAGGTGATGGAGACACAACACACCAAGATCCTGCAAGCACAGGAAACGTCTCAAAAAAATAGCAGTGCTGACCCTGAGTTACCCAGACTTGTTTTTTTATAGCCACTGCTTTTTGTAAATGAAGAGTTTGGCTACGAAATAGAGGTGGGTGAGAGTGACCAGGAAATGGAAAGGATTTTTTGGATGTTCTGTTTGCAAACTGGCTCCATGCAAGGAGGGAATGTGGTGCTGGTGGAGGTCACTGCTGAAGTTCTTTTTGGCTTTTCCAACAGTTCACAAAGCAAAGAGATGTTTGCTGCCTGATGGGAGAACAAACCACTGCCCCTGAGAATAATTTGATGTCATGGCTTCTTCATTTCAACATGTTTTGGGACATCTCCAGGTGCTACAGGATTGTGGAATAATTTGGGTTGGAAGGGACTTGAAGACCATCTTGTTTGGCCATATCAGCTTTTACCAGCGTAGCATTTGGTCTGCAAAAAATCAGGAAATTGCTGTCCGGAGGGGTGTGCTGGTTTCTCTTCCCTGACACCCTGGATGCTCTGGAAAGGTTCTTCAAAAGAAGGAATAATCTGGATACGGTTTAGGATCAGAGGGAAATTCAGATTGGAAGGAACCTCAGGATGTCTCTACTCCAACCTCCTGCTCAAAGCGGGGTCACCCATGAGGTCAGACCAGGTTGCTCTGAGCTGTTTTCAGTTTGCTCCTGAAACCATCCAAGGATGGAGACACTGAAACCTCCCTGGGACCCTCCCTGGTACCCCAAAGATCTCCCTGGGATCAGCTCCTCTCCCACTGCTTGCCTAAAGCCTCCACCTAGCCACCCTCAGCATTCCAGGTGTGTGGCCACCACCTCCTGAACTCATCTTTTTTCCCAGTTTTTGAGCCTCAGATGAGCAGAGGAAGCCAGGCCCCAGAGCATTTGCTGTGTGGCCTCCTGTGCATCTCCTTATCTCCAGGAACAACCTCGACCTCTCCCATCCCGCTTCCTCCAGAGCTCAAATCCCTCCCTGCATTGTGCTTCCCTTCCAGGAGCCTCCCCTCAACACTACCTGAGGATACACTGCTTAAAACCTGATTTAAGCCAGCAGCACCAGATTTTGCAGCTCCCTCTCAAGTCTCTGCCTGTTGGCCTGGGGAGAGGCTGCGACTTCAGGCAGTGCAGCACCCTCAAAGGCTGGATGTGCAAGGGAAGAGCATCTCCAAGCTTCTCCAAGTTGGGCAGAGCTCCTCAGCTGGTGGTCCTGGAGAGCTCTGGGCTCCTCCTAAGGTATCCACAGGAGATGATTAAGAGAGTAAGTTGGCCAGGATGCTTCTGTTCACTGTAACTCCGTTGCATCATACTGTGAAATTGTTAGGGTTTCTATGAAGATATGGATCATGGAATTCCAGAATGGTTTGGGCTGGAAGATGCCTTAAAGATGATCTTGTTCCACCTCCCTGCTATGAGCAGAGCCAGGCAACCCTGTGCCAGGGCCTCACCACCCTCACAGCAAAGAACTTCTTCCCAATATTCCATCTAAATGTCCCCTCCGCCGTTCCCCTTGTCCTGGCACTTCAGGTCCTTGTCATGACCAAGGCATGAAAATTTCTCCTGGTTTTCTTTTTCCAAACAGACCTTCAGAATCTCTTTCCCTCTAAGAGGATTTCCTTTCATCTTTCACCCACCATTTTTCCCAGACATCAGCCAGGATTTCTCCTTAGCAGGACTTTTGAATTCCTGGACTCCCTGTTTGCAGCTTGCAATGGTTTCTGTCTCAGAAATATGAGCTGAGAATGCCAGGCATGTCAGGAAGGGAAAATCCATCTAAGCTTTCATCTCCTTTTGTCAGCATTTCATTTAAGTAGGATTTTCATGCTGCTGATTCATCTCCAAGAGCTTCCCACCCGCCTCCATGTTCATTCCAGTGCTTCCCACATCCTCTGAAAGGGGAGGGAACCACCAGCGCTGCAGTGGGATCAGAGACCTAAATCCTCTGAATCCCTCCTTTTTCTCCAAAGAACATTTATGCCCTCAGGCTCCATCACTGATTTCCACCCTGCAGAGTCACCACTGCCTCTCAATTCCCTTTTGAGCCTCGTTCATGGCAAAATGCAGCTCCTGAGCAGGTTCCCTGCAGCATTTCCTGGATATCCGATGGAGCAGTACCTTGCTGACCACTTCACTGTGCACTCTGTTTGTTGGCTCCAGGGGAAGGAAACAACAATGAGATCACTTGGAAAGATTTTTTTTTTTCCTTCAGATTTTGGCTTGCCCAGTGGAAATCCAGGAGTGTGGTCAACAAACGGCGAGCAGAGATTCCCTTCACCCTCTGCAGAAGCTGAAATTAAACTCATTTTCACTCATCCATGAAAACAAAGGTGATGGTAATTACAACCAGCAGCACTCCATCCTCCTCCTCCATCCTGCCTCACTCCAGAGGGAGGAAGGCTGAGCTCACAGCTTGGTGGAGGGGCTGTGGGAACCAGCAGGGACAAAACTGGGACAAAGCCAGCAGCCAGAGCACCGTGCCGGGCTCAGCTCCCAGGTTTTGTTCAGTGATGGATGGGGATGAACGCATTGTGTCCCCTGGAGCCATTTAATCATGGATTTGATGCTCAGCATGGATCCTGGAGCTCTACCAGAGGCAGACTGGGATGTTCTCAGCAAGGCCTCTCTGCGTGGCAGCATTCCGCGCTCACGAGCCGCCGTGTCCCTCCGCTACCAAGACAAATTAGAGGAACACGGCTCATTTTATGGCTTGCTCCGAGCAGGTCAGCCTGGAGGCCATCACAAAAGGACCCTCTGCAAATCAAATATGCAGTTACAGAGATTTAGGAGGGAACGCACACAGAAAAAACGTTGGATTTGGTCAATTCTCCGCCTCTCGGCGTGCGGCGCTTTCGCAGCTGCAGGCGAGGAAAACAGAGCAGCTCATTTAATGAAACCTTGGGAAGGAAAGATGCCCAAGGAAAGCTTCCCAAGTAGAGAGCTTCCCCCTTCCCAATTATTCTTGTGAAACACACAGCTTGGGAAAGCACACAGGCACAACGAGCTGTGAATCTGGAGTTAGTAATAAAATCTCTCCCCAACTAGGACAGCTGGAAAGGGAAATGTTCCAACCTGTTGCTTAATGTGCTGGGGAAATCACTACTGAAAAAGAGAGGATCCAAGAGAAATCCATTCCAGCATTGGTCAGCAGCCTTTGCTGTGTTTCATGAGCTAAAAACTCTTCAGAGAACTTAAGAGAGATGTAAAAGTAAGACTGTGTAGGGAGATGTAGAAATTAACTTAATCCTCAGAGAACTTAAGGGAGATGTAGAAGAGCTTCCTGGGAAGACACAGCAGGGGCATGGACAACTGCAGAGGCTCCTGTGAGCTCTGTTTTGGCTCTACATCTTAGGAAGTGAGAGCCCAAAATCTGCTTTTTGTCTGCTCTCTGCTGTGGGACTGAGTGCTGAGTGTTGGAGGGGTCAGGCTTTGCTGGAGCTACTTCTCCATGACTCAAAAAACTTCAAATCTTGCATCATCCCAACCCCTTTTGGTGGCTCCCATCAGGTTTTTCCCCAAATTACTGCAGGGAGAGCCACTGGTCTGTGCTGTGGGACAAGCAGGAAGCACTTGGGCGGGGATGAATCAAATCATAGAATCACTGAGGTTGGAAAAGACCTCTAAAATCACCAAGTCCAGGAATTAACTCACCACCATGTTCTCCACTAAGCCATGTCCTCAAATGCCACATCCCTATGGCTTTTGAATCCCCTCAAGAATGGTGATTCCACCTCTGGGCAGCCTGTGCCAGGGCTGGACAGCCCTTTTCATGAAGAAATTTTCTCTAATATCCAATCTAACCCATCCTGGAGCAACCTGAAGCTGTTTCCTCTCATCATGTCCCTTGTCACTCAGAATATTTCAGATTATTTCACCTTTGCCAACTTCACCATGTTGTGGCACATGCTGTGGGCCAAATTCAAAGATCTTGGTCTCTTCACAAGAAAAAAAAACTGATTTGATAAAGACAGCACCCCTGATTTCTCATCCCTCGAGCGTAGGCAGGAATTGTGGCACCCTAACCCACAGCACAAAAGCCTTTGTGGGCTTTTTATCCTTGCACTAAACCAACCCCAGCCTCTGCAAGAGGGTCATTTACAGCTCTCTATCTCCCCCAGGGCTATCCCAGGCGGCTCCACAGCGATTCCAGCAGGAATGGCTCTCCCAGCGGCTGTTTGCAAAGTGCTGAGGCTCAGCAGAGCAATGTCTCAGCGGGGAATCCCATTGCCCTTAATTTATCGATTACCATCAGCTGTGATAATACTAATAACGGCTGCTGAGATTAAAATATTCTCTGCACAGGCACAGAGAGATTCCCGGAGCTCTGCCAGCTGGGAAAAGGCTGAGGGGACTTGATGGGAAGTTGTTGGAACCCTGCATGCTGAGAATTTCAGACTTTCTGTGCTGCCAGGCACTGACCCCCATTTAACCTGAGGCCTTGGAGAAGGCTTCCAAACTTAAATAATAGAACTGGGATTGTGGGTGTGGAGTTTGAATAGAAAAGTGTAATATCACATGGTGCAAAAATTAGAGTTTAAGGTTTTAGAATAGAGCAATATATATAAAGCAAGATGGAGGCTGTAGGGTGGAGACTGGTCCTTCTTTCTTCTTCACCTTCTTCTCCATGGGTTTAGGTCGTTTTGTGTAATTGGATAAAAAAGTTCACATTTCAGGCACTGGTAGTTTGTTATTGAGTTAAAATAAAAATATTTAGGTGTCATTTCTTAATTGGATAGTTTATCCTTAAGAGGCCTTGTAGAGAGAGATGGGCCTCCATTTTTAGTTTGTTATTGAAGTGCTGTAGAACTCAGGGTTTGTGAGACTGTGACAGAGATAAGAACTAACAAACATCTGAGTCCCAACAAGAAATACCTTCTCACACATTTAATCCCAACCCTGGCAAAAAGAAGTGAAGACTCAACAGGAAGCGATGACTTTTTGTATTTCACCCCAAAGACAGCATCCACCTCCTGAAATCCCACAGAGTCACAGGCTTGTAGCTGTCACCTGATGCCACTCCCTGATGTGAAAAATGTGTATTCTATGATTGGCTTTTTGCAAATATGAAAATGAATATTATATGTGTTATGTTAGAAAGTTATGCTGTGTTAATTTTGTTAAGTAGTGTGTTAAATACAGTTTTAGGTTATAACAAAATGTTAAAATAGAAACTATGCTATGTAAGACATTTTTTTAAAGAGAGGACTTGCACTGAGATAGCAGCCACAGGACACCTGAATCTTTCAGAGAAAGAGAATTTATTGCCCCATTATCAGGAGAAATGAACTTCTTCCTGCCTCACTCAGCCCTGAAGACACCATCAGGATTCAGAGGAAGAAGCTGACACTGCTCAGACAGAATCCTGTGTTTGAATGGAATTTATGCATCGTGTATGAGGTGTATGAATATGCAACAGGCTGTTGCTTTGAAGGGTTAATCCTCTGTTAACGTGGGTCATTTTCGGGCTTATTTTGCCCAGAAAGAGGTACCCAGACTGTCCCTAACTCTTTGTTTTCATTGTCTCATACTGTCCTAAATCCTAATTGTCCAAATTATTATTACTCTAATTATATTCTTATTTTTATAACCATTTTATTACTATTAAACTTAAAATTTTAAAAACAAGGGATTGGCATTTCTCACATGAGGTAAGGAATCTCAGGAGGATGAGATCCCACAGTGAGGTGTTTAATACATTTAAATAGATTACATTTCTCCCTGCTTTAAATTAAATAGGTTACATTTCTCCCTGCTTCCTGCCTGTTGACAGACCAGTACCAGAGGCTTGTTGAGGTGAATGCTGTGCATCAGGTGCCTGATGTCCTCTGGAAGGCTCCTCCACATTTCTTCCTTTGTTTTTAGGTAAATTCTCTGAGGTTTTGATACAGAAGAAACACAGTGCAGGGGGGCCCTGGTTTAATTTGAGATCTTTAAAAATGCTTTAATATTCAAGGGAATATTCCATGGCAGAAAAGAGGGCAAGGTTGAACTCTATGTGATTGCCTGCTGGCTCAGCTCTTATTCAAGTATCCATTAAATCTGTCTCCCCTTGAATGAAGCAGAATCTTCATCCTTTCCCTCGTGCTCCACTGAAAGAGTTAATGGATACTGCTCATGTTTATAGTCCTGCCAGGATATTTTTAATTACCTGCATTGTTTTATTACATAATGGTGATATTTGCTCCGTTAGGCTATTGGCACCTTTGCAGGAAGCAAACAAACCTACTGGCATCCATCAGGTTGAGTAATTACAGAGAGTTTGTTTATTTTTTTACAGGTTTCCTAATCAATACTGGCACTGTCTCCGCAGGCTGGGCTCCAAGCCTGGCTGCTCATGCAGCCAGTTTATCCTGCTGCCTTAGCACTCAGCTATTTGGGAGATGATGAGGGTTTGATCGTCCCGAAAAAACAGGATGGCAAGGAAGGCAGAGAATAATTCATATAAATGGCAGTGATTTAACCCTCCTCTCCAGGGTGTGATGAGGCTGATGCCCTGATACAGGAACACATCTGTGGAAATAAATTGGAAAAGTCACATATTCCCCCTCTCAGTGGCTCCTTCCTCCCCACAATGAGGGCCTGTGGAAAGGGGAACAAGGCCTTATGTGCTGACTTGCTGTTATCTGAAAAGTGCTGTGTCTTGGAAAGTTAGAGCAAAGGTTCATAAATGAATCCAGAAGGGGCAGCTTGAAGGCTAATTGGTATTCTGTTCTGGTGCACAGTGCTTAAGAAAAAATCTTATTAATTTCTCTTTTCACAAAGAGCAGGAGTGCGACAGTAATCACAGTATCAAGTCATAAAAATAAAAAAACTCCATGAAAATTGATGTTAAGACTCTGGAGGGTTCAGCAGGGGAAGATTGTGTTAAGATAAAGTAGATTATAACACCAGTGGACATTAAATGTTGTCACTGCATGGTAAATCATATCAGGAAGTCACAACAGCAGCTCTTTACACAGTCAGGGCTAGAACATTCTGATAGAGCACTTGATTTATTCTCTGTCCCTGTTTCACCATCACTAGCAAACACGTAGGTAGAAAGAGGAGAGGAAGAAGGGAGAGACTTGTGAGCTAGGCTGGATAATATAATATAATATAATATAATATAATATAATATAATATAATATAATATAAGAGAAT
>JAWWMN010000208.1:70066008-70080690 GCA_035047745.1 Catamblyrhynchus diadema
GCTCCTCCCCTGGGCAGAGCATCTCCCCATGGGATGATGGAATTTGATCAGCCATGCAGGGACACTCACTGGCCCATTAACTGAAGATAATTAATAATTAACGGCCCATGAACAGCAGAGATCTCCTGGAGGAAGGATTGGCTGTGGAAGAGATAAAGAAAAACTGCCCAATGAACAGAAGAGAACTGCCCCACCTCTAACAGACGGTGACCCCATCCTTTCCTGCTCCCTGAACCCTGTTTTGCAGCAAGTGAAAGAAAACTTTGCCCGAGTTCAAGCCTGCATTTCAGAGCTCCGCTCGCTCCCGGCTGAAGGCTGCTTCCCCCAGGGGGGGAATGGAGTGCTGCAAGCTGTGCAGGATGGATTGCAGCAGTTCAAGCAGTACAGCAGGCACACAGCAGCAGGAGGCTCCACAAATAGTTCTGTTGAGGTAAGAAAATGCTGGGAGGGGAGTGAGAGCTGTTCCACATCATTGTGATTTATAAATGTGTATTTATGTGCAGTGAACATGCAGAAAAATTTAGGTATTCAGCACTCTGGATGTTTCAGAGATCCACAGAAGTCCTGAAGGAAGATATCAAGTCCTCAAATCCCTTGGACAGATTCCTGTGGAAAAGGGAACACATCTAGGGAACGCTGTCCTGGTCCAGGATCTGGTGGATTTTGGTGGACACACTTTTGGTGGATTTTGGTGGCTGTGTTTTCAGCTCTGAATGTGTGATTTTGCATAAGGGGGAGGGAAGCTGCCAATGACACGTGAGAACAGATGTGTGAATGCAAAAAGCAGAGAAAGGTTCACAGGAGGAAGTGTTTTTTTAAATAGTGTCAACTGACATGAAAGGACAGGGAGTTATGGAGGGGAAAGGACTCACACAGGAATGGTGTTTTCCTCGGGACAGCAGAAAATACCAGCTCCAAACAATCCTGCATTTCAGACTTCCCAGGCTCAGGGTCCACCTGCCAGTCAAAAAAAACAAATTGAGATTCCCACAAGTGAAATTTGCCAAGTCTTTCTGCTTTGTTTAGGTCCTTAAACCCTTCCAGAGTCTCACAGAGTCACTCTGTGATCAGGCTGCAATTGAGATTCACTCCCAGTGTCTGTCCAGGAAACTTTTCTACTGATTTTCTGCCTTTCTTGGGGCTTTAAGGTATTTTTTCTGACCATTTGAAAGGTGATTTGTGCTTTAAAGCTGGGGGTTGGAACAAACAGAGCATGTTTTGGACACAAGACCTTTTTTGACACACAACAAAATCTAGGACATTTTCTAGTATACTTGAAGGAACAAGCTACATTAAAAATTAAGTTAATCCATGGATACAGGGAGTTTTTACTCCCTTAAGCTGTCCTTCTAGGCTAGTTCTTCTAGATTATGCAATTATTCTTCTAGTTCTTCTAGATTATGCAATTTTATTGTACTTCTCTTTGCAAGGGGATGTAAGAAATGCTGCAGGGACAGGCTCTGGTCACTGACAGGCAAGAGGGAGTTTTACCCTTACAAAAAGCCAAAAAAAAAGTTTCAAAAAAGGCCTCTTTCTGCTCCAGATACTTAAGTGCTCACAATTTCCTCCCCTCCCCATCATAAGGATTTTTTTAATGCAGAGTAAGTTGAAGTTTTGTTTCCTTTTCTCAGTATCAGACCAAAACTGGGTGGTGGGAATCCCACCTACTGCTGCTCTCTTTGGAAATATCTTTAGGATAGACTGGATACATTAAAAATAATACAAAATTCCCATTCAGCTTTCAAGGGAGAAGTTTAGTTTCTTTGACCTATAATTAATGTACAAGTCCCTTTGTACAGAGACTCAGGGATCACAAGGGCAAAGCACAGAGCACAAAACCTGTAGATGTTCCTCCAGTGAACCTCTCAGTCCATTTCATATTGGCTTAAATGTGAGCCAAAGCTCAAAAAAAAAAAATGCTTATAAATCTTCTTTTGATATTTCAGCAAGATTTCTCCTCTCTCAGAAATGAGACCAGCTACCCAACATCTTCACCTCCCAAGAGAGAACTGGGGTAGAGGCAGCTTTTTCAAGCTCTGATTTGTGTTTCAGATCACAGTTCTGACCAGCCAGCCCAGCAGAGACATGGTAAAGCAGCTGGAAAAGAAGTTACAAGACATAGACCTGGTGAGCCTGCGAAGAATACAGGTCATTGAGGTTGTGAAGAGAGATTTCCTGGAGCCTGAGGATGTGGAGCAGTGTGTGCCAGCAGAGGAGCCCAGCAGTGGTGAGTGGAGGGCAATTTTAGGGAAGTTATGGCTTTGGGCAGCATGACAGTCCAACATCTGCCACTTCCCTTTGGGCCATTTAATGTCCCTTGGGTCAGTGGGGACTGCTGTGCCTGGAGGAAATTTGTACCACAGAACTTCTCTGGGCTTGTAGAACTTACAGAGCTCCTGTATTGTTGGAGTCCTGGATGCTGAGAATTTTAGATTTTCTGTGCTGACAGACTCTGACCCCTGAACACTGCATTGACCTGAGGATTTAATTCCAAAATTAAATTCTAGAACTGGGATTCTGGGTGTGGAGTTTGAATACAAATGTTTATTATCAAAACTTAGAGTTTAAGGTTTTAGAATATATAAATATATATAAAACAAGATGGAGGTTTTAGGGCAGAGGCTGCTCCTTCTTCTTCACCTTCTTCTCCACTTTCTTCTCCATGGGTTTAGTGGTTTTGTGTCATTGGGTAAAAAAGTCCACACTGAGGACTTCAAGTGATTTGTTATTAGGTTAAAAGTGAAAATAATTTAGGTGTCATTTCTTAATTGGATAGTTTAGCCTTAAAAGACCTTGTAGAGAGAGACATGGGGCCATTTTGTAGCTTGTTAGTGAAATGCTGCAGAACTCACTGCTGTGAGACTGTGACATTGATAAGAAATAATAAACATCTGAGTCTGAGCATGAAATACCCTCTCAAGTGCTTCAGTCCCAACCTTGACAGAAAAAAAGAAGCCAAGAACTGGCAGTGTGTTACTTCAGCTCATGGTGTTATTTAAAATTCATGTGTGACACAGCTTCACTGTGGGGGTTAAAGAGAAAAAGGCATCGAGTTATGGGGGTAACACATCTGAGCATGGAGGAAAGCAGGAGAAGGAAGCAGGAACTGTACCAAAGACAAAAAACAGCCAATTAAGAGGCCTGGTCAGTGACAGTAATTCTTCCCAGCAATGTGCAGCCTGGGAGAGAGGATTCTATGGGGATTTTTTAAGTTTTGAATGAATTAGAGATGAGACTTCTGAGCTTTTTAGATTATGTGGTTTATATTTCTTATATTCTACATAGGCAGGAAGGATGAGTTCAGCTCACATCATTGCAGCCTGGTTCAGAAGGCCATAAGCCCTTTAATTACAAGACTTTTAAAGGAGTTATTGACTAATAAAACACTGCAATAATAAAGGATATTTATAGTTTAGACCCAATCCTTAAATATTTTGTCTTATGGACCCACGCTACAGTGTAAGTTTCTTAGCTAAGCATTTATGACACACAAACTCACAGTACTGCATTCTAATTTCTTTGTTGACCTTGGTAGCTACTTTTATTTTTTCTATATCTTAAATTTTAAAACTCTCAACTTTCTTTTACTTAGCTCAATATGTCTTTGCTTTAAACTACAAATCCAAATTCTTGCTTCTAGCACTTAAGTTTGGAAACCTTTTCTAAAGTCTCAGATCAAATCTTGTGTTTAATTCCAAGCTTTGGCCTACAGGCCCAAAATTCTGAGAATTTTTTGTATTTCAGATTCCAACAGGATTAAAAGGGTTTATTTCTGTTTTTTACTGAGGGACAGACAGAGTCATTTGTTTCTTGCTGTTCATTTTCTTTCATGGTTGCAGCAAATTTCTGGTCAATTGTGCCAGCAGGGACTGGGAATCCTGCAGGGAAGCCTTGGAAGGCTCAGCTCACAGAGGAGGAGATGCTCTGTGCCTCTCTGTCTCAGGGCTGCTTCAGGGAATGCAAAACCCCACCCAAATTATTTCTAAATGTGGATTTTTTTGTAGCCCTTTCACCCAGTAAATGGAATGAAAATATAAATGTGGACATAAAAGCCATTGAAATGTCAAGGGATGAAATTCTAATTTTCTGAGTGGATGAACTATTTGCTCTCTAAGAAAAGCAACAGGGGATGAATAAGTCAGATAACTGGGAAAACGAGCCCAACTGGTTTATGATACCCATTGGAGCTCCCTCCTTCTGTTTCAGAAAAAATATCCATTTTCCTATTAAAAAATTACAATAAACAGCATTGAATTTGCAAGATCCACTGTACAGGAAGTGCAAGATTGGTGTTGGATTGAACTAGAAAATAAATACTGTGATGCAGCATTTCATCAAGAGCTTCATTTCACTGAGGATATTTCTTCCATTAATTTTTTAGGGGTTATTTGAACCTACTTACATTTTTAATATCCAGAGCAGGATCAGGATATCCCCTCCACAGTTTCATTCCCAGGTTAGTGCAGCAGGAAAAGACTTCAGGAGTTTGAAAACCTCACGCTGGCAAATCTTAGAACAGCTTTGAACATGCTCAGATCTCAGAATCAGAGCAAACTGCTTTAACTGAACCCTGTGGAGAGGAGGACATTTGAGGTGGGAATAATCTGGGGAAATAATCAAGAGGATGCCTGGCCTTTGGATGGACTGATCTCTAATTGATATAATCATAATCATAATCATAATCACCACTATCACAATCATTATTAATAATATATTTTATATATTACAATTTTATTGTATTATAATCATACTGTAACTATATTATATATTATAAATAGAATTATATTATTATTATAATGATGTAATATTAATTTTAGACAATCAATATATTATTATTATCATCATCACAACTATTATCATTATTAGTAGTAATTTATTATATATATTACAATTCTATTGTATTATAATTATATTATTATTATATTATATATTATAAATATAATTATACTATTATTATAATGATATCATATTAATTTTATACACTCAATATATTATTAGTATAATTATTATAATAACTAATATTATCATTATTAATAAATAATTCTATATTATAATTGTATTGTAATTATATTATAAATTATCAATATAATTATGCTATTATTCCATTATAATTATCTAATGTTCATTATATATTTATTATTGATGTTGTTGTTATTGTTATTGTTATTTCTCTTCCCCTGCCCCATTACACTCCCTGAAATCAGCTGAGCCTTGCCAGACCTTTTGCTAACAAAGGTTAATATTTCCATGTGCTGGAGATAACTGCTCCCAGCTATTTCTCTTTGATAAAAACAAACAACAAGTCCTGCAGATAAAGGAGTAATGCCTTTTTTATGACTCCAGCCCATCTTCTGCAATCCCAGGGCTCCTTTCTCTACCTGGGCTCTGCTCTCCAGGAAATTTGAGACCCCCTGTACAGGAGATATTGGCACCCCAACCTGTTTTTCCTACAGAATGCAGTGAATTTTTTTTTAAATTGTCATGTCTTGTGCCAGTTGCAGATGTGTAAGTGATTAAATATCTGTTACAGAGGAAAAAATAAAGAAAACAAAAACCTGGGAATTATTTGCTGAGGGAGGAACTAAAGCATTTACCAGCAAAATAATTCCCCTTGTCAGCTGTGTTTTGCTGTTTGTAAAAGTTAATTACATTGATTTCCTGGTGCTTTGTCTTTTGAGCTGTTAATTCCCTCTTCAGTGCACAGTCCTGAGAGAATCCCAAGTCTAAAATCTGTAGGGAATGCATCCAAAACAGGATCACCCTGCAACTGTGAATTCTGCAGGGAAATGGGAGCAACACTCAGGGCAAGGGGCTGGAGGTGGGAACAGCTCAGTTCATGAAGAGCAGCTTCCAAATTAAAAAAAAAAAAAAGAAATAAAAGAAGTAGTAAAGAACAAAAAAAATAAAGGAATTAAATATCCTGGCAGCCAGGGACAGTCAGAGAGGACAAGGAAAGGTTTTCAGTAGCAAGGGCAGTGTGAAAGATCTCCTGTTGTGAGTGGGAGCTGAGTCTGCTTTGCTGCAGACACACAACCAACACAATCTCTTCCTCAAGGCTGGGAGGTGGGGACAGTCAAAAAGTGTGTCCTGCAGAGCAGTTGAAGAATTACAGTCATTACAGTAGTCCTGGATTATTTGCCAGCTAGAAATTATTTCATTTCTGGGGATTTTTCTTTGGTTTTGGGGTTTTTTTACTGTCTAAGTGTCATTTTTGCCAAGTGGCATGAGAAATGAAAAGATATCTCAGTGTAGATGGATGCAGCACTGTTTTTTAATCCCCTTGCTGGCCTGGTAAACACAAGGGGTGGAAAAATGCTATTTCTGCTATTTATTCCTCTTCTGAGAAAGCCTTTCCACATCCTGGCTGTATGGTAAAGCTATTAGTGCTACCACACTGCACCTTCTGGGTTTACCAGTGGTTATATTGCATGTCTTATGCAATTTGAATTTTTTTTCCCCCTTCCTTTTATTTTATTTTTCCCATTTAGTTTTTTTTTTATCTGATGGACTTCAAGTAGCTTCTCATGTGGATGCACCTTTGAGATATTATTTGTGGGTGGTCTGGGGTTTTTTTTTAGGTTTATCTTGTTTATATCCTGCCTAACTCTGCTGTCCAGCCTACATTTCTCCACGCTTAAAAGTTGTTGCTACATCAAACCCCATTTGTCTGCATCTCCAACAAAGGAGTTTAACAATTGGAATTGAAATATTGGTGCTTTTTCACCTATTTTTTCTTTTTTTTTCCTGCAGATATGGCAATCCTGGGAATGGACATCGAGGTGCAAACTGTAGAGGACAATGTCATCAGCCTGGAGATGCTGTTTAAAACCTGGCTCCATGACCATGGCACAGAAAGGGAACAGCTCCATCTCCTCCTTCCCTCAGGAGGTTTTGGCCACGCTGCTGCACCCAGGAACACCTTAAGTATTTCATTTTCTCCCCCCTCTGCTCCCTTTCAAAGAGCTCCTGAATCCTTCAGCCTTAAAGGTTTCCCAGGATTGTCCTATGGGCACCTTCCCTCCCATTTAGAGACCCAGGTGAGGTCTGTGGATTACTTGGAAAATCATCAGGCTTACAAAGCTGCTCTTTGCTGCCACAGCTGCTGAGGCTGCAGTTGTTTCCATTCTGCAGCAAAATTGTGCCTGGAGGGGCATGTGAATTTACAGCCACGTGGCTGAGGTAAAAAGGAGCCTTGAGAGTTGAATAGCCCTAAAAATTGTGTTCAAAACAGAGTCTGTGCCAAAGATGCACTTAAATAAAGGCTGTTTTATAGAGAGGTGCACTTAAATAAAGGCTGTCTTGCAGAGAGCTCCATTTAAATAAAGGCTGTCTCACAGAGGGGCTTGGGGACAGGTTGATGCCTTGTGCCAGGCTTTAGTATTTTCTTTCCCCCAATAGTTGCTAGAAACCATTAATTTTTAAGTGCTTTGAGCATGTCATGTGCTAAACATTGCCCATCTCAGCGACCTAAACCATTCTCCTTCTCCCAGTGTGCCTGAAGTGTGATTTGCAGGAGAGGCTGCTGGACCCAGCCCTGCTTTTGGGGACAGCTGATGGCACTGGGAGAGCAGCAGATGCCAGCTCTCCCTGGCACATGACAGCCTGGCCCTCCCCAGCTCTGCACAAACTCCGGGTGCTGAAGTGAGTGGTGCTCCTTGTCTTCCACTGGGTAACTGGGGGAAAGCTTCACTTTCCTGGGGCCTGCTGACATCACCAGGAGGCTCTGGGGTGCTGGTGAGTCAAATTCTGGTGTGAAAAACCCTCAGTTCCATCACTCTTCCTCTCATGGAACAGCACAGCCCACGTTCAGACCACAGTCACACCTGGTGTTACCACAGTACTCAATGAGGGTGACACCACAGATGCCATTCCTGCTAAAGTTCTTTCACCCCAGTGAAATGTTTAATTGTAATTATTCTGCTCCCTCATTACCTAACGAGGCCACAGCAATTAATTGGATGTCAGAGCCTAAGCAAAGCCTCACAGTGCTGTGATTTCACCAAGAATTCACTTTCCTGGCAGCAGTTCAGGGCAGAGCACAGAGATGCTCTCCAGTGTCTTTATAGGAAAACAGGATAATTTCTAAGCTGTTCTTACAATGCTGAGCACTAACATGAGCTGTATCCTGGCAGGGCTCTGAAGTCTGAAGGGGTCTGTGAGTCTGTACTCTATGGGCTGCCCTTCATCATCAAGCCCACAAGCTGCTGGCAGCTGGACTGGGATGAACTGGAGACAAACCAGCACAGCTTCCATGCTTTGTGTCACAGCCTCCTGGTGAGTGTGTGAAAAGGGCAGTGTGATGGGGAGAGATGGCCAGGGAAGGGAACAGTGAGTGCACACCTTGTAACATCTGTCAGGAAATATTTTAAAAGCTGCAGCCTCATCTCATGGGCCAGAGTTGGCCTTGTAGATCCTTCCATCTGCTGGAAAGATGCTCCAGCTCATCAGAGCTTAGGGAAGACCCTCAAACCTTCCAGAAATGAGTGTTTGGAGGTGTGAAGTGCAAATGCCAGGGTTGGAGTTAGACTTGAGATTTTAACAGCGAAAATAATTTACCAAGGCTTGGACTGTGGAGAAACTGGCTGTTACTGACAAGCTGCGAACCAAAACTGGGTGGTTTTTTTAAGCACTGACTTGCTAAAAACAAACCAAATGCCATATTGTCCTCAGCCCTGCTGCAGAATAGTTTCCCTTCTGTGATGTGTGAGTGTTTCTGCCCTCAGCCCACGGTGGCAGTGCTGAAGGAAGTGGCTGTTGCTGTTGTTCACACCTGGATTTTGCCCTCTAGAAAAGGAAGTGGATGCTCTTGGCCAGGCAGGAGCCCCAGAACACGGCACCAAACTGGAACGTGGTGGTGCACCCCTATTATGTCATTGTCCCCTCTGACTCTGCCACTCTCCTGGTGAAAGCAGTGGCCATCAGAGAGCTCCTGCTGCCATCAGCCTTCCCAGCCCTTCTGGCTGAGCACCCTGAGCGAATCAGGGGCCCCATCGAGGTGAGTCATTCATTATCAGCTCCCCTTATCACCTCGGCAGATAACAAGAGAAGGAAATGGCTGTGACAATGTCTAGTGACAGCTGGAGTGTGATGTTGCACTCCAGAACTCCTTCCCAGCACACAGCTTTCTCCATGGACAGCAAATGCCTGTCCTTGGCAGCAATGTTGGTGTCTGCTGGGGGGAAGAGGCCTTGTGAAGCAGAGTTGGGGTGACAGTGCCCAGAAAGGGAGTTCCAGCTTGTTGGCTGATTCTGGACATGGGAAAGGGTAGGACTGCATCCTGCAAGGGGATGTTTAAATCCATTAAGATCTGTTTGGAGATGCCTCTTGTTCGATACACAGTTAAGAGTGCTCCTTATGGTTTGCAGCACAGCCAAAAATCCCTTCACCTTTCACTGCAGGGTGGGTGGTTTGGAGTGTCTACAACACTGTCCCTGAAAAAGAAACCAAAAAAACCACAAACATGCAAACCCCACAGCTTCCACCTGTCACATCCTGTAGCAAACTCAAGTTCTCTCTTCCAAGCAGAGTGCCCTGAACAACTTGGAAGTGGAAGTTGCTTACAACCCCTTGCACCTGAAGAGCAACCTCTACAAATACCTGAAGAGCTCCTTGTACAAACCTCTCCACCGGCAGCAGCCCCAGCCCCGGGAGCAGCGCCCGGAGCGCCACCAGCCCAGGCAGGTGAGTCCTGTGTGTGAGCAGCCTGGAAGGGATCTGATGTCCCCTCCTGGCCAGATTCCAGCAGGTTGTGCCCTCCTGGCCAGATTCCTGCAGGAATCACAGCAAGGTGAGGCACAGCCAGCACCTCCCCACACAAGGATTTGTGGTTTGTCCCTGTCTTGCAGCCTCAGAGCAGAGCCAAAGCTGCAGTGGCTCCCCTGCTGATGGCTCCCTCTCCCCTCCAAACGTTCAGACCAGCAGCAGCAGCAGCCAGGAGAGGCTCCTGTGAGGGCTCCCTGCTCCCCAAGGAGTACAAGGAGTTCCTGCAGTGAGCAGCAGGAGCTGCCCCTGGGCAGCCACAGCTCCTGGCTCAGCAGCTGGCCGGATGTGGTCAGGCAAGACACCGAGCTTGGCCTTGGGCAGGCAGGCACTTCCCATCGTTTGTTCCTCCTTGTTGTTGTTTCACGTGTTGTTCATCACCCAGCCAGTTCTGCAGGAAATTTGCTGCTCAGGGACCCTCAGCCAGAGATCCAGCTGTCCCCTGCAGCAGCAGCAGCACCACGTATTTCCTGTTCTTGCCAGCACACGTCACCAGCCTGCCTCAAATTTGGGTTTGTGAGACTGGGCCGGCACAGGCCACAAATCACAGATTGCTGTCTGGGAGCAGAAGAGCTGCAGGCAGGGCAGGGAGGAAATCAGACAAGGCAGGCAGTTGTGCTGAGCTGCCCTCATCCCACAGCAGCAGGTTCAGTGGGGTGGTTGAACAGGAATGAAACAGGGCTCTTGGATTTAATCTTAAAGCCTGGAGTTCTGCTCTCCACATGATTTGGTTGCTGTCAAGACTGGCCTTGCTGTCCAACCCCCCAGCTCGTGAAGGGGGTTGGAGCAAATGCCAAGCCAGAGCAATTCCAGAGAATTGCTGCCCAGATGCCAGCCTGTTTTTCAGTGGAGGTGTAAGGTAGGTGTGAACCAGGGGCAGATTGACCAAGCCAAGGTGGGGTGGTCTCACTGAGCCCCTGATGCCAAGCACCAGCAGAGTTTGTGTTCTACTTACTTGGTTCTGAAAAGCTGTTCCAAAATAAAGTTATCCTCCATGGACCCCACTCCCTGCCTGTGGTTTCTGACATGTCCAGCACTGCTCTCCCACCACTGACCTGTGCTTCCTGGGAAACAGCTGCAGGAGAGCAAGGGCATGAGGCAAGCACCACAATCCCATCTCTTCTCCCTGGGATCCCAGCTCTGACAGGCTCAAAGGCATGGGCTGGCTCTTCCCATGCCTTGGCATCTCATCAGGCAGCTGCTAGGGCAAGATATTGAGGGCAGGTGCCATGGAAGAGAGGGCAGACATCCCTGCAGGCACAGGGATGGTTTGGAGCAGGAATGAACACAAAATGGCCCAGCCTGGGGCCTGCAAACCAGTCAACAACATAAAAACTATAAAATCAGGTTTAGGGAGAAGGCAGCAGGGAGGCAACAAAGTTTTTGGAACCACCTCAGATTTCCCAAAGCCCATGAGGCTTTTCCCCTTCTCCTGCAGCAAAACCCCAGTGGAGAAGAGGACCCAGCTGAGGGGAACAGCCACAAATTGGTCCTGGCCACAGCTGATCTGTGTTTTTACAGGACTGAGGCTTCCCCCTGCAACCTGGACACCAGGTAAATGCCCAGAGTTCATCACCTGAACCTGCAGATTTCCCCAGCAGTTTGGCTGAGCTGGGGCTGCAGAAGCTGAGCTTAGCCCTCACACAGGTGCAGCACAGTGCTGCCTGTCACCTGCCTGTTCTTTAGGTACCAACGGGCTGCCAAACCTGCAGAAGTCACCAGCAGCCCCATCCAGACGTGGGGACAGCCAATGCCAGCATGGCTGGTGTGGTCCCACACAGAAAGCACAACCTATTTTCCCCTGGGTTGGCTTCTGGCCAAGGCTGGCCACACACCAATGCCACAAACCACACAGCAGGCATCACAGATTTGGCCATCAAACCCAATGGGATCCAGGCTGGGCCCTTCCAAGCCTCCCAAAGCAGCTGGGAGTGGGGGGGATCAGCAGTGGGATCAGGCTGGAGAAGGACAGATCCTGTGACTCACCAACAGCCTCTGAGCTGCAGCAGAGCTGGTGCCTGTCCCTGCCCAGCCCTGTGCCTGGAGGCCAACACATATCTGAGCCTGACTCTCATTTCCCTTAATCCCCTGCCATCAGGGCATCCAGCCATAGCTCAACCTGGCAAGCACTTTTCTTTGAGCTCAGGAGCTCTGGCACAGACACAAATGAGCACCTGCACCTCCCCATCCATGCCACAGGCAAACGTGTCCTTGTGAGACATAAAGACTTTAATATTAAAATAACTTTGTATAAAAATACTTTTGGAGACTGATGGCAAGCAGCCTTCCACACACCACAAAAGGCACCAGAGCCCTGCAGCCTGGTCAGACAGGAAGCCAGAGCAGAGCCAGAGCAGTAGGTACAGGAAAACACCAGCCCTCCTGCACATCAGAAGGCACAGTGGAGCCAGCTCCAGAGCTGGACAAACACACTGGGGCTTGCACCAGCCACAGCTCTTTTGCTGTTTCCCTCCAGGAAAACACAGCCCCTCAGCACTGGTGAGAAAAGAGGCTCTACCAGAAAGCCCCAAGTCATCCTGGGGAGGAGAAGCCCAGCTGGCACTGGGATGCCCAGTCCCTGCTGGGATACAGACAAAACAGCAGCAGCTTAGATCTCCCCTAAATCCTCATAGAGAGGTGACAAGCTGTACTCATCCACGCACTGCTCCTTCCTCTGCAGCTGCTGGGGCTTCATCACCTGGCTGTACAGCACCTCCACGTTGTTGTTGTTGCTGCTGTTGAGGCTGGGTTTGGTCAGCACCTTCTCAGGGGCAGCGCTGCCCCATCGCCTGCCAGGCTCCTCCACCCTTTCTGCCCCTTTGGGGATAAAGGCTGCCTGGGGCTTGGGGGCTGGCACTGGCTTGGGGTTCTTGGCCTTGGCAGGGAAGTTGGGTACCGAGTAATCGTCAGTGCTGGGGTTGTAGGGGTACTCATAGCCCCCCCTGCCATCGTGGCCCTGCGTGCGCCAGGCCTCGCTCGTGGGCCGCGCCTCGTCGTAGATGTAGGTGAAGGGATGCAGCGAGCGGGGGGCACGGCCCTCGGGCTCGTCATAGATGTGCTCTTTGTGCCCAGGGGCAGCCTGGCCACGACCCTCAGCCCTGCCCTGGCCCTGCCCCTCGGCCCGGACCTGCTCGTACGGGCCCGAGTACGGCAGCACCGGCAGCCGCGGCTTCGGCTCCTCCACGGCCCCACCGGGCGCCTTGGCCACGCTCAGGGCCTTGCTGTCCACAGGGTCCGAGTACAGCGGGTCTGGCCACAGCTGCAGGCCCTTCACCGAGTCCAGGGGCTC
Source organism: Catamblyrhynchus diadema (assembly GCA_035047745.1). NCBI lineage: Eukaryota > Metazoa > Chordata > Aves > Passeriformes > Thraupidae > Catamblyrhynchus > Catamblyrhynchus diadema. The sequence goes on from JAWWMN010000208.1 coordinate 70,079,057, forward strand.
TGAGTACACGCTGGAAGGGTCCTCAGAGGGTGGCACAGCACGGAGCACCTTGGGCAGAGGGGAGCGTGGAGGGGTGCTGGACACCGTGGGCTTGGCCGGCGGCACGGGCAGCTCTGGCAGAGTCCGGCTCTTCAGCAGAGATGTGGCATCTCTCTCCTCTGCTGCTGCTGCACCAGCCCTGGGTGCCAGCCCTGCTTTGGGTGCTGGGGTGTTGTCCCCCTCAGCAGGCAGCTCCAGGTTGAGGCTGTCAGCCAGGGCCTGGCGGATCTGCACCACGCCAGGGCTGTCAGCTTCCAGCGAGTCACAGCTCTGCCGGTTCTCCTCCACCTGAGCCTTCTGCTCCTGGATGGAGGCTTCCACCAGGCGGAAGATCTCATTGCCCTGCTTGGTCTCAAAGGTGAAGTTGCCAGGTCCTGAGTCACAGCGTCTGCCAGCCTCGAAGGAGAACATCACCTGAAGGGGAAGCAGAAGGGTCACGTCCTGCTCAACACCCAAGGCTGTGCTTCCCACCAAAGGGCGTGTGGCTGCAGCACTGATCCTGCACACCCTGAAATCCTGCTCTCAATCCTGCCCTGAAATCCTGCTCCTTCCACTCCCACAGCAAGGGCCACCCTGTGCCCAGCAGCTGGCCAGGAACAGGCCACATTACAAGCTGTAGAGCTGGAGCACACCTGAGGGGACATCACTGTGAGTGCCCCAGAGAACTGCAGCTCCTGCTGGAGCCCTGCTGCCTTACCTGAGCAATTCCAGCAGTTTCTACCACTGGCACCAGATGGTCTAGGAAACAACACTGAGGAAGGAGTAGGGTGAGAAGGTGACAGTTCAGCAGGGGAAACTAGTATGGAATCTAAGGAAAGAAGGGAGAGACCTGGAAGCAAGAGAAACAAGAGGAAGAACACAGCTTTCCACAGGAGAAAGCTCAGCAGCAGCAGCTCAGTTACCAAGAGTAAGCAAAGCATTGACCTACCAGCATTAATCTGTTCATGGTAAAAGGTCCTTTAAAGAGAAGTCTTGCACCAGGGCTGTGCTACCTCTGGCCTGAACACTCTCTGGTGAGCAGGTTCCCACCAGCTGACGCCCACACCCTTCCTGAGCCTCAGGATTTTCTGCCTCTCTCACAGGCAGCAGCAGCCCCTGTGGTTGCTACAAAGGTCTCTGGGGACAAACTCCTTTTTATGGGTCAGTGCTGCTGAACAGAAGCACAGTCAGACCCTCTCTGCTCAGGTCACTGTGGGTGCAGCAGCTCCCCACACCCTGCAACTCTCCTCCTTCCCCCAGCACAAACTCTGCAGATGAGCTGGACACCACCACAAGGGCAGCTTGGTTTCTACCTGTGCTTTGGCAATGTGCCGCAGAAAGCACCATAAGTGTGTGGCCAACATGGTCCCTGCTATGAACAGCCCCAGGACACCACTGAACAGCCCCAGGACACCACCGAACAGCCCCAGGACACCACTGAACAGCCCCAGGACACCACTGAACAGCCCCAGGACCCCACTGAACAGCCCCAGGACACCACTGAACAGCCCCAGGACACCACTGAACAGCCCCAGGACACCACTGAACAGCCCCAGGACACCACTGAACAGACCCAGGACACCAATGAACAGCCACAGGACACCACTGAACCGCCC
>JAWWMN010000208.1:70126822-70137356 GCA_035047745.1 Catamblyrhynchus diadema
TATTGGACACAGCTGTGGCCTATTAAGGGCAGGCCTGTTCCTAATCTTTGGTGATTAGTACAGCTGCAACTCCTCAGCTGTGAGATTACCTTCTGCACTATTCTCTTACATTCTGTCCCTCCACACCGGGTGAGGGTGACACTGCATAGCCCAAATCTGGTGCTCAGGGTCCAATTTTGGTCTGGTTTGCCTTAGGGCTGATCCTGGATGAGCAATGTTGGGGCAGGGTCTCCGGAGGGCAGGGACAGGACTGCAGACTGTCCCCTGCAGCTGAGCCCTCTGCTTGTGTGGGCCAGCTAGCTGGGGACAGCTGTGTCCCCTTCTAGGGCAGGACAGAGCTTTGCCCAACCTCACAGTGCTGCCACCTCAGAGCAGGGGCTGTGGAGACATTCCTGGCAGCAGGGGGCTGATGCAGAGCAGGGCAGTCTGCAGCAGGTGATGGCTCCCTCCCACAGGCACTACCACAGCATGGACATCTTCACCCACTATGACATCCTGACCCCGAATGGCACCAAGGTGGCTGAGGGACACAAGGCCAGCTTCTGCCTGGAGGACACCGAGTGCGAGGAAGGTGGGTGATGTGGGACCCTGCAGCACTGTCCCTGCTGTGTCCTCATGGTGGGGCCAGGCTGCGGGCCTCAGCAAGCACCAGCTGTGTCTCCTCCTGCCTGCAGACGTGGCCAAGAGGTACGAGTGTGCCAACTTTGGGGAGCAGGGCATCACTGTGGGCTGCTGGGATCTGTACCGGCACGACATTGACTGCCAGTGGATCGACATCACTGATGTCAAGCCAGGCAACTACATCCTGCAGGTGCTGCACCTGACCCTCCCCTGCCACCCTCCCAGCCTCTGTCCCTGCACCTCAGCTCTCCACACATTTCAGTCACCCATCCCTCTCTCCCACTGGAGCTCGGTGTGCTGGCATGGGACACTGCCTGTCCTTGTGCTCACAGATGTGCAGGGCTCCTCAGACACACTGCCACATGGGTTTTCCAACTCTGAGCATCACTGCTCATGGGCACATGGTGCACAGGGACAGGACCACCCCACCACATCAGCAGCCACTGGCTCCTTGGAGCTCTCCAGCACACCCATCACAGCTGGGAGACACATCCTGTGGGGCTGGGATACGGCTCTCACTGTCAGTGCCCCACAGGTCGTGATCAACCCCAACTTCGAGGTGGCAGAAAGTGACTTCACCAACAATGCCATGAAATGCAACTGCAAGTACGACGGGCACCGCATCTGGGTGCACAGCTGCCACATCGGTAACGGCCCGGGGCACAGCACGGGGGTGAGGGTGGAGGGCAGAGACAGGGCTGCAGGAAGCCATGAGGATGAGGATGGTCCTGCTGGGGGCACCTACAGTGGAAGGTGCTGGCAGGGGATGCACTGCACCAGAGCTGACACCCTCTGCCCTCTGCCCACAGGAGATGCGCTCAGCGAGGAGGCCAACAAGCGGTTTGAGCAGTACCCAGGTCAGCTCAACAACCAGATTTCATAGGACCCCAGCCCTGGGGAGACAGGCATCTCCCTCCCTCACCCCATACTGGTGGGAGGAAGCTGCTGGAAGACCGGCAGGGAGGCCTGATGCCCAGTGCTGCTGCCACTGTGTCCTGCCGGGGACTGCCCAGGACTCGTCACCGGCTGCCCTTGCCCACCTCGTGGGGGGCTGGTGCTGGAGGCACCGACACCTGCACCTCCCAGCCTGGGGCTGCCACCCCAACCACTGGCCAGAAGAGCGTGCCCACATCCCCTGGGCTGCAGCACACGGGTACAGTCCAGGAGGTCCTGCACCCCCCATCCCTCCCATCCCACTGCCCCCTTCAGCCCTGGTTCCTCTCACCCCCTCAGCTGGCCCCAGGGCCCACCACCCACACAGGGCCCCAGGAGCCCCTGGTCCCCCCGGGGATGGTGCAAGTGTCTCTGCCCACAGTGCTGCCCAGGGGTGGCTCCTACCCCATTTCTCAGTTGTAATTTTATTTCCTCTATAAAGTTGTAAGTTCTATTTCCCAATGGTTGCTGGCACGTCTCTGGGCTGGGATTAGGAGCAGGTGGCAGGGTTCATTCTGCAGGGCTGGTTGCCACCCTGGCACAGTGTGGGAGCATCCCCTGGCCCCTGCCATGCCTCATCCACACAGCCTTGGCCCCACAGCAGCCCCCAGCACCCTCCTCAGCCAGGGCTGGTCCTCTGGGGGAAGCCCAGGTGGGTGAGAGGAAGGGACCAGCAGCAGCCCCACAGCACCCTGTGAGGAGGAACTGAGGAGCAGGGATGTGGGGTAGAGCTGGTTCCACCTCACCAGATCCATGGCAAATGTTACCAAGCAGAAATCCCACCCTGGGGCTGTGACCCTTGAGGATTGGGATCCACAGGAAATCCCTGAGGCTGTGACCCTTGAGTATTGGGGTCCACAGGAAATCCCTGGGGCTGTAACTCTTGAGGATTGGGGTCCACAGGACCATGACCCACAAGAACGAGGTCTCACAGCAAAGCGGGGCTGCCTCGACTCGTGTGGGAGCACAGCCCGGCCGGGCCTTTGGAGACACTGGGCAGGAACACTGGGATGTGACACGAGGGCCCAGGGAGCTCCAGCCCTGCTCTCACACCTCAGCTGGCTGCCCTGACCCCACCAGCCCTTCCCCACTGCCCTCAGCCGGGGAGGAGGAGGGGGCAGGCCTTGGCTCGGCCCCGGAACGCTGCGGTCAGCGCAGCCGAGCTGCTATGCCAGACACGCCGCCATTTCCCCCGGGCCGGCGGCGCTGGCCGGGGCAGCGAATTCCTCCGGCGGGGCCGGGGCTGCTGAAAGGAGCGCTGTTCTCAGGGCAGAGCCGCCGCTTGACGCAGCACCCCCGAGGAACTGTGCTTCTTTCATGTCCCAAAACCAGCGGGCCGGGGCTCGGGAGCGCCGTCACAGGCAGGGTCTGGCCCCGCAGCAGCATTCCTCCGCTGCTCCGGGCTGCCCTCGCCGCTGCTCTTCCAGGAAGGAGAGGAACAGCCGGGGCTGCTCCTTCCCCGATGGCCGCCAGCTGTTCCCAGGGGCCGGGTGTGTGTGGGAGCAGAGCTCCAGCACTGACAGCAAGCTGGGGGCGGGACAGGCAGAGCCCCGGCCCGGCTGTGGCTCCCAAACTCAGTCCTCCTGGATATCATGGGCATCCTCAGCCCTCCTGGATGGACATCAGGGCCATCCTCAGCCCTCCTCGACATCAGGGCCGCCCTCAGCCCTCCTGGATGGACATCGGGGCCGTCCTCAGCCCTCCTGGATGGACATCAGGGCCGTCCTCAGCCCTCCTCGACATCAGGGCCGCCCTCAGCCCTCCTGGATGGACATCAGGGCCGTCCTCAGCCCTCCTGGATGGACATCAGGGCCGTCCTCAGCTCTTCCGGACATCAGGGCCATCCTCAGCCCTCCTGGATGGACATCAGAGCCATCCTCAGCCCTCCTGGATGGACATCGGGGCCACCCTCAGCCCTCCTGGATGGACATCGGGGCCATCTTCAGCCCTTCCAGACATCAGGGCCATCCTCAGCCCTCCTGGATGGACATCAGGGCCGTCCTCAGCCCTCCTGGACATCAGGGCCAGAAGATGGCACCTCAGCCATCAGAGTCCAGCATTGACACAATTACCACGGCCTGAAAAGCTGCTGCACAGATGTGAGAGGATGTGGACACAGGGCTTAGAGCAGTCACAGAGCTCCCAGCAGAAGTGATGTGACCAGATGGTTGTGGCACACCAGCACTGCTGCACTCCAGGGAGGTAATGCTGGTTCCAGACCTGCTCTCACCCCCAGAGGAGCCACACAATCCATGGCTTGACAGCTGCCTGCCAGGTACACAGAGGAGCCAGATCCCAGCCCAGGTGGGTTCCAAGCAGGTGGCAGAATACCATGAACACTGATAAGGACCCTGGAGGCACAGCAAGCTCCTTCCCAGCTGCCTCATGGGGACTGACAGGAGGAGCAAAGTCCTACACAGCCCAGCCTCCACCCGGAAGAGATGACACGGCCCTGTGGGCCGCTAAAAAAGTGCTTTATTTGAGTACAGAGGGGAACGACTGCACCACAAGTCACCCAAGCACAGGCCCCTCTCCTGGCCCCTTCCAGCCCTGCACAAGCTCTGTCTCTGCCTGGCCAGCACAGACACATCTCAGTCCTGCCCTCAGCTCCGGCTGGGTGGTCTCTGCTACTCGGTGACCTCGGGGACGACGCTCACCAGCAGGGTGTCATAGCCACGCCGCACCAGCAGGGCCAGGCTCTGCTGCGTCCTCACCGCCTCGTACACGTCCTCAGCACGCCGTGACACTGTCCCGTTGATCTCCAGCACCACGTCCCCAGCCTTCAGCCCTGCCCTGAGGGGACAAGCACACACAGGGTGAGGCAGACACTCGGTGTCATCGTCCTCCAAGTGCAGGAGGAGCTGTGGCACCAGAGGTTCTACATCAAGACACCCAGCCTTGGGAAAGGTCCCCCTCTCAGCTGTAGAGCCCAAGCCCTGCTGCTCTGGAGCAAAACCCATCCCACAGCTGCTCCCCCAGGCAGCCCTAAGGCACAGGGCAGCACTTACTGGTATGCCGGGGAGCCGATGATCACCTTGTGGATCAGCACGCCATACGAGATGTCAGGAAAGGTGGGGTCACGCAGCTTCAGCTCTGCCAGGATGCTGCAGAGAGAACAGCAGCATCAGGGATGGAGCTGGAGGTGGAGCAGGGCTCCCACCCCACTCCCTGCAGCTGCACAGAGTTAGAGACAGGTACAGAACCTCCCCTCCTGTGTCCCTGCAACCTGCTGAGCACAAGCCACAGCTGCCAGCCCCAAGCATCACCATCCTCCTGTCAAAACAAGAGGATGAGAATCCAAAAGGCACCAGGGAGAGCTGGAAAGCCCTGGGGCAGCTGCCAGCTGGATCAGAGCTGTGGTGATGCACATCCCCATGTCACATCACCCTCCCCGGGGTCAGACCCACCCCTCCTCTGATGCAGTTTCACTTCTCTGCCCTAGCTGGGCAGGATACACAACACAAGCTGTGCCCCTCTTCCTGCCAGACATGTCAGCAGAGCCCTCCTCCTGAGTTTAGAGACTAAACAATCACAGTTTCTCCCACTTTCCCACAGATTTTAGGATTTCTAAACCAAATTTAGACTCCTAACCTCTCACAGCTCCTCTTTGGACTCTCCCCAACTGCTCCTCACCCATCCTGAATGAAATCCAGAAGTGGATGCAACACTCCAGCTGGATCTCTCCAGTGACAGCATTCCTCCCTCAAACACTGCATCAGCTCCAATCCCTGCAGACCCACACACTCAGTCTCTGCCCAGCTCTGCTCCTCTCAGGTCCCTGCTCAGCCAGTCAGGGCTCCCCACGTGGCTGTGGTCTGTGCTGAACTCAACTGTGCTGTCCCACAGCCCAGGGCAAGCTGCCATCCCTTCCCAATTTCACACAGCAAAGGTGGGAAGAGGCCTCTCAAGTTCATCTCACCCGACCCCAGCAGGCTCGGTCAGGGTAGGCTGCTCTGGACTGTGTCCAGCTGGGATTTGAGGATCTCCAAGGACCCACCAGGCAATGTGTGCCAGGCTCTGAGCACCCTCCTCACAGTAAAAAAAGAGATTTCTTGGGGACTCTCACACATCTCTGTGCCCACTGCCTCTTATCTGGCCTGGGCACCACAAACAGAAAAACAGGCTTTGAGCCTGAGCCTGTGCCCAACACAGAGCTTCTCCTTCCTGTGCCAGGGAAAGGTTTCCAGATGGAAAGGTTCAGGGCAGTCACACGATTCCAAGGCCAGCAGTCCCTTGTTGGGAGCCCTTCCTGCTGGGCACAAACAAGGCTGGCAGTCAGGTGCTTTCCCTGGACCGGCTCAGGGGCTCTGTGGAAGCTGGAGCCGCGTGCCCGGAGCCGTGTCCGAGGAATTTCACGCTGCTTCCTGACAGAGCCGGTCCTGCAAGCGTGGCCAGGGAAGCAGGAGGAGGCTGGGCTGCTCTCCACATCCCTCGGGTTCTGCCGGCTACCAGCACCATCTGCTGGGCAACGGGGAACTCACCAGAGCTTTAGGAGAGCAGAGCACAGCCCCAAAAGGTGTTTGCCCAGCACGGCACAGCACCAGCCCCACGAGGCGGCTGAAGGTCCCTTAAATGTGGCTGCAAGAGCCAAAGAACCAGAGCAGGTGTTGTCCTTCTCCCAGAGGTGAGAGCACAGGTCCTGCTTGCTGGCATGGGCACTTCACTGAATTGTTTGAGTTGGAAAAGACTTCTAAGATCAAGTCCAACCACTCCCCCAGCTCTGCCAAGGCCGGCACTGGCCATGTCCCCAAGTGCCACACCTACACAGCTGTTAAATCCCCCCAGAGATGGGGACTTCCCCCTGCCCTGGGCAGCTGTGCCAGAGCTGGACAGCCCTTTCAAGGAGGAATTTTCCCAATATCCAACCTCAACCTCCCCTGGCACAACCTGAGGCAGTTTCCTCTAGTCCTGTCCCTTGTTCCCTTGGAGCACAGCCTGACCCCCACCTGGTTCCACCCTCCTCTAGAGAGGGAGAGCACTTTTTATCTGCTCAGAGTCTGCAAGTGTACAAACTTGCAAGTTTCCAATTTACCCGTGAGCCAGCCAGCATTGTAACCACAACACAAGTACAAAGAGATTTGAGAGTGAAAGCTTAAGCTGTGGAGACAATCCTCCCAAGACCAGGCATCCTCAGTTAGGACTGGCCTGCTGGCCCCTGAGCTCAGGACAGGTACCTGGGAGTGAGGGTCAGCATCATCACCCCGATGTACCGGCGCTTCGACTCTGCATTGCCAAACCAAGAGCCTGTGGAGGGAAAGGACATGGAATGGCATGGCTGGAAAACAGAGATCTGCTCACAGCAGTGCTGGGCTGAGCCCTAAGGGCAGGCAGCATGCAGAGCTATTCCAAATCCCTGCAACGGCTCAATCCAGTTCCCAGCACCAGCAGGAGCATTCCAGGTGTTGCATTTTGCACTGTGGTTTGTCAGATTTTTGACAGAGAATGTCCCTCCACAGTGTCACAGGAGAACCAGACAGGACAAGGCAGCAGTGACAGCATTCTTCCCTCAAACACTGCATCAGCTCCAATCTCTGCAGACAGATTTCCTGTGTCAGCTTTCCTGTGGCGCCAGATGAGGCCCCAAAAACTTCTCCTGCTCTTCTGAATTTCTCAGGAAGAAGGGTGCAGAGCCCAAAGTTTCCCTCTCTCATCCTCCTCCCTCAGAGCCCTCAGGGCAGGCAGCATGCAGAGCTATTCCAAATCTCTGCAACAGCTCAGTCCAGCTCCCAGCACCAGCAGGAGCATTCCAGGTGTCGCATTTTGCACTGTGGTTTGTCAGATTTTTGACAGAGAATGTCCCTCCCCAGTGTCACAGAAGAACCAGGCAAGGCAGCAGCAGCACAGCTTTCCTGTGACACCAGATGAGACCCCAAAAACTTCTCCTGCTCTCCTGAATTTCTCAGGAAGAAAGGTGCAGAGCCCAAAGTTTCCCTCTCATCCTCCTCCCCCAGAGCCCGAGCAGGGAGGGCCCCACTCACTCTTGCGCTGCTCCTCCTTCTGCAGGAACTTCCGCAGCCGGTCCGAGGGGATGGCAAAGGAGATGCCCGACGTCACCTTCATGGTGTTCACACCAATCACCTCGCCATCCTGCAGGGAAAGGGCATTGGGATCCCAGGGATCCCAGCAGTGACCCAGCCTGGATCACTGTGGAGAGCAGGGGAACTACTGCACCAGCCTGGGGTCCTGCCTCTGTGCCCCACCCCTGCCCAAGGCTGGGCAGGACCCAGGGGCTGAGTCTACAGATGAGTCCATGCAGCCCCTGGCTCTGCCCTGCCAGCACCAGCCAGATCTCATCTCCACCAAAGCCCCATCAGCTCCAGCTGCCTCAGACACTGCACAGGGCTCTCATGCCAGCTTAGCCCTCCTCTCCCTCCTCCCTCCAGGAAGCTTCCCAGCACCCACAGAGGAGCACAGAGCAAGGGGCACACAGCACATCCCTGCCCCAGCCAGCAAGGGGACAAGCAGCAGCACTCACCAGGTTGACGAGGGGGCCCCCAGAGTTCCCAAACTGCAGCAGAGGAGAGAGAGAGTGTGAGCAAACCACGAAAGCCCCATCCTGAGGCTGATCCCAGGGTGACCAGCCAGACCCTCCATGCTCCGTGTGAGCCCCTCCCACGTCCCCATGATGTCCCCGTGTCCCTTACGTCGATGGCAGCGTCGGTCTGGATGTACTCCATGTCGGAGGCAGCCAGGCCCAGCTCGCGGCTGCCGCGCTGCGCCGAGCTGACGATGCCTGAGGTGATGGTGTTCTGCAGGGCAAAGGGGCTGCCCATGGCCACCACGAACTCGCCCTGCCTCACCTCAGCCGAGCGGCCCAGGGGCAGCGTGGGCAGCGGGTGCTGTGGGCAGTGAGATGGTCAGAGGGACAGAGCGGTGTTTCGATGTGATTTCATGGTTTACCCCAGAACCCTGGGTTTATCCCCCAAAGATTCCCTCCCAGGTGTGTCAATTATCCCTCCTTCCCCCACCCTGACCCCTGCCAAGCACTGTCTGTCAGTCCTGGCATTCCAGAAGGCTGTAGAGTGGGCAGATTCAAAAGATGCCCTCTACCCCTGGAGGACACTGGGCCATCCAGGTGTCCTTTGTCCCTTGAGACCTCCCCTCCTGTACCTGGTTGGTGGCTCCCTACTGCTTCCCTGCCCCTCTCCCCGGGGTTAAAAGTAACAGCAACCACACGGTCAGGGTGTTCTGTTGGAGGAGTTACTGGATTCAGAGGCCTGTGGGCCAGGAAAAAAGCTCTGGATTTAAACCCTCCATCAGAACCGACTCCTTTCCTTCACCATCACCTTAAAGCAGCAGAGGGAAACCTGAGGAGCAGATCCTCCATGGGGGGGATCTCCATCCTGCCACCTCCAGAGCCCTGGCATGTCTGGACTTGTCTCCATGTGTCTAGCTGGAACATCCAGCTGGCCAAAAGTGTCTCTGGGGTGAAACACCACAGTGCCGTGACTTGGTTCAGCCTCAGGGACCAAACAAGCCAAGGCACGTCCCTGTCGGAACCCAGAAAATTCCTCTGAATCCCCGGAGGGCTCCAACCCCTGCCCAGGGGGCTCAGAGACCTTGGCACAGAGCCCAAGACCCCTGTGCCTTTGATTATGACCCATGGAGCAAATTACCAACCTTTATATGAAGAATTACAAATCAAGAAAGTCTAAGTAGAAAAATAGTTTGTCATGGGGTGAAAAAAAGATTTTTGGGGTTTTTAGAATGGGGGTTCAGGAGGCAGGATGGAGGAATCTGGGCATGTCCAGCCTTTCTCCTTCTTCTTCTTCTTGGCCTCCATCTTCTGCTGTGATGGTGGCACTTACAGATTGGTTTAGAGTAGGAGCTCACTGTCTAACATAGGTGATAGGTATTGGAAAGTTATTGTCAATATTGTAAAGTAATAAATTGTAAATATTGGAAAGCAATTGTAAACATTGTACAGGTAGTTTTTAGTACAAAGACATAACACCACCCCGGGGGCAGGCAGAGTGCCTGGACTGTCGTGCTGAGGGGACCTCAACAGGACAGGAGAAAGAATTTTATAAATAAGACGCAATAAACAACCTTGAGAGTGAGAACTGAAAAGCTCTGACTCCTTCTGCAAGCGCCAGGCTGGGAAAAGAGACTTTCTAACACATCTCGGGGTCACTCTGAGCAGCTAAAGATCCTGACACGGGAGGGTGACAATGTGGCAGGGTGTCACCCTGACCTTCCCCAGTCCCTGACCCCACCACAGTCCATTCTGGAGGAGGAGGAGGAGGAGGAGGAGGAAATGGCAGCAGCCGCCTCTCTGGGTTGGGGGTCACTGCTGATGTCATTCCATGCAGGAAATGTTGTTTTCCTGCCCCGGTGCCCACTAATCGATTCAGCAGCTGGCACAGGGCTGCCTGCCTGGTACCACAGCCTGCCCGGGCCCCTGGAGGTTCCTGGGGTCACCACAGCTTGCCTGGGGTCCCACAGGAGCTCGGGGGGCAGAAACAGCCCTGTCCATCCCCTGGCAGGACACTGCTGCCCTGGACACCCAAATGCTGCCCCAAAAAACGCTCAGCGCTCCCCGGGGACCCGCGGGATGAGTTTGGCCCCGGGCTGGGTCCGGAGCCGAGCGTGGCTGCCGAGCTCCATCTGTTGGAGCCGGGGATGCTGTGTCCTGTCGCTGTCATAATTTCTGAAAAATCCCTTCTCCGGGATTTCTTCTCCTGGGAAGCTGAGAAGCCTCGGAGAAAAAGGAAAACAATATTATCTGATTGCTTCTCCTGTGTTTTGCTGCTTTGGAATGTGGTTGGACGTTGTTGGTTATGTGACTGGTTTCATGTGAATTGTTTTGACTTATGATCAATCACAGTCAGGCTGTGTCGGGATTCTGGAAGCAGGCACGAGTTTTCATTATCATTTTTTTGTAGCCTTCTGTCTGTATCCTTTCTCTATTCTTTAGTATAGCATAATATATAATATAATATAATATAATATAATATAATATAATATAATATAATATAAT
>JAWWMN010000208.1:70225360-70240129 GCA_035047745.1 Catamblyrhynchus diadema
CGCGGCGCCTTTTCGCGTCCCCGCTCCGTCCGCAGCCCCGTCGGCGCTTCCAGCCGCCCCTCCCGGGGCGCACGAAGCCCCCCTGCCCCAGCGCCGTTATCGCGGGGCGCACGGACCGGCGCTTGGGGTGCGCGGGCTTCGCGCCGAGCCCGTCCGTACGGGAGCGAATGGATCTGGCGGCCCCGCAGCCAACGCGCCCGGTGCGGGGACCCAGGGGTTGTTCCGACCCGCCGTTCCCTGAACATGGACACGTCCCGGGACACGGATCCCAGTCTCCTCGAGCCGCCGTTGCCGGTATCTGGGATCTCAGTTCCCAGGGAATCGCCTTTCCCGGGGCACCGACCCCACGCCGACCTTCAGTTCCCGGGCCATAAATCCCCCCCTCCCCGGGACCAGCCGTTCCCGGTATCACGGACCCCGTTTTCCACGGACCAGACCGTTCAGGGGGATTGAGTCCGACACCCCTGGCGCCGCCATTCCCGGAGATAGACCCCGGTTCCCGACCCGCCGTTCCCTGGGATGGACCCCCGTTCCCCGCCCGCCTTTCACGGTCACAGAGCCCAGCCCGGCCCCGTCGGCGGGCGGTAACGGCAGCGGAGAGCGGCGCTGGCTCGGTCGGGTCTTCCGGCGACTATCGCGACAGGGACGCGGCGCCCCGCGGGTGGGTTCCCGGCGGCTCCCGAGCGGGTCACGGCCCCGGGACAGGGGCTGGCGGGGCGGAGGCGGCGGCGGCTTCCCGGGCACCCTGGCGCCACCGGTCTGGGGCAAATGACATTACCGGGGCCTGCGCCTGTAAATCACGGCGGCACCGGGGGCTGCAGCTGCCGCACCGGGGCCACTGCACACCCCGGGGCACCCCGCATCACAGGGGCACCGGAGGGCACCGGGTGGTCCCAGGCTCGCCGCAATGTGGGGTGCCCGTTCCTGCGGCCGCAGCTCTGCCCGGTGTGGGGCCGCGGGAACCGGGGCTGCACGGGCACACGCCTGTGCCACCCTCGGCCATGCCCACAGCCCATCTTGGCACCGGGAGCGGCCGAGCTGCTCCTCTCCACACCCGGGGCACCGACGGAGCCTCGTGTGCCCAGAAGGGGAGCGGGGGACACAGCACCGGGACCCTGCCCTGCAGGCGCCGCGGCTTTCTGCCGTTCCCTGCTCGCAGCCCGGCAGGTGCCGGGACAAATCCCAGGGTTCCCACTGTGGCTTTTCCACCAGGAAAAAGCCACCAGCTCCGGGTCTGCTGCGGCAAAGAGACCCGCTGTGACCCCGTGGGGTGCAGCCATGGCGGCGGCAGTGGCAGTGACAGCGGTGACAGTGGCAGTGGGAGGAAATGGCCGGTGCCGGAGGAGGAGGCGGCAGCAGGTTAATTGAACCCGGAGCAGGAGGCAGATGTTGCCGAGCCCAGGGGCTGGAATCTGCCGGGCTGGGAGATGGATTGGGGGGCTGGGACGGGGCCCGGGGCAGTGCGGGCTCTCCCGGCGCCTGCTTGCGCCAGGGCCCGCCCCACGCCCACGGGGGTCTGCAGGCGGCACCCCCGGCCGGAGCAGCCCCCCCTGCCCGGCACCCTCCAGCAGCACGACCAGCACTGCCCTGGGAGGGAGGCGAAGAACTGAGGGTGCTCAAGGAGTTCTGAGCCTCTTCCCACCCTGGCTGTGGGTGTAGGGTGTTTCCCTCCCAGGGACCCCACTAGCCAAGGTGTCACCACCTTGTGCTGCTGGCTCTGTCTTCCCAGTGACCCTTGGGCCACCTGGATGGAGTCCGTGTCCCTGTTTCTGCTCCAGGGTCCCCTGAGCCACCGTGGGGACCAGGCAGGGTCCCTGCACCTGGAACCCCCCAGTGGGCCAGTACAGACCCTTCCTCATTTCCCGACCACAGCAGGGCCCTCTGTGTCCTCTGTGTCCCCCCTCCCACCCCAAGGGGTTGGGCCGGGCGGTTCTCGTGGGTAGCAGTGACAGCTGGAGGGGATGTGACAGAAAAAAGGGCATTTGCCCAGTTCCAGCAGGGAATCACCCTTCAGCCAGCGCAGCACCGGGCCCTGCCACCGCCAGAGCTGCACCGGCATCTCCCCGCCCCGCGCCCTCCACGCCCCTCTGCCCCTGGGAGCAGGGGGTCACACATGGGGTCTGTGGGTCCGGTCCCTGCCCGCCCCACCACGGAGGTGCTGCCCGAAGCTGCCGGGGTTCCTCGCCCCGTCCCTAACCGTGGCCCCGGGGCTGCCGGTGCAGCTGCGCGGCTTCGTGGTTCCGCGTCCCCGGTGCCGCCCGTGCCGGTGCTTCCGTCCCCCACAGGAACGCCGCGGGCTCCGAAGCTGCTGCCGGGGCGGGGGTCGCTGGGACGGGTCCGTGCCTGTCCCCGGTGCCGGCCCGGTGGCCCGGCCATCACGGCGGTGGCGCGGCGGGGGCCTGGCGGGGCCCCACGCTCCCACCGGCCAGAGGCTGCCGCGCGCCCGCTCCCGCCCGCTCCCCCCCGTAATCTCATTACCGCTGGACGTCCCCTTCTTCCTCCCGCTTCCCCCCAAACCCGCTGGCAAACTGGAGGGACAGTCAGCTCCTCTCTGGCTGCTGGGTTAATTCTGGGCTAATTAGATGAACCAGCCCAGATTGGATTACTTTAGCCTGCATTTGGTCCTCCAGTCCTTGGCTTGCGGCTCCCGGGGGAGCTGCTGGCGCCTCCTGCCTCAATCAGACACTTCTTAACCGCATGAAACACTCCCGGTGCCCCCCGCCGCCCGCCCGCCGCGGGCGCCGGCACCCGGACGGGGTGCGCGGGGTGAGGCGGCAGCAGACGGTGGGCGCGGTGCCCACCCCGACCCGGCTGGCACACCGGGAGCGCTGGCATGAGGATGGATGGGGCCGGCATGGGGATGGGATGGAGCCGGGATCGGACCGCTGTGGGGTTGGGATGGGGGTCACCGTGGCCGCGGATGGCCCCCGCGGGCTCCCGCGCACCCGACGGCCGAGTCGCCCGCTCGGACGTCACGGTGGTGGCCCTCGGCGTCTGCGCGGTGTCCTCGGGGAGGAGCCGGGTGCCACATGGGTGCGTGGGCGGCTGCACGGTGACGCCAACAGCGGCTGCTGGGGGGCTGCTCCCCCCGGGCACCGCCAGGCTGCGGCCCCTGCGGCGGGGGACAGGGGGGACTGCGGGTCCGGACTCGGGGTGTGGCACGGGCCACCCCCTCAAACCCTCTGGGGACCCCAGCGCCGTGGGTCAGAAGGGCTGGGGGACACAGTCTGGGCTGGGGGGTGCAGAGGGGATGGATGCCAGCGGAGCGGGAGCTGAGAGCCCCCGGGCTTTCGGAGGGGGGGGAGGGATGGAGCAGGGGATAGAGGGGGTGCTGTGGGAGTGGGGGGCACACACAGCACCCCCCCCTGCTCGGGCTGCAGGACAGGCAGCTACAGCGCCAATGGTCAGTGGGAGCAGTGCCCAGGAGGCACGGGACACATGACTGGGCACACCGGGTGCCCTCAGGGTACTCCACCCTCACCTCCCCAGGGTCCGACACCAGCCGGGGGATTTTGGGGGGTCTGCCCGGCCTGGGGGCTGTCCTGGTGGGCTGGTGCCCGTCGGGGGGCCACAGCGTGCCGGTGGCTGGTGGCCGCTGACAGCCACGTCGCTCAGGGCCTCGTTATCGAAGGTTAATTGGATTTTGCAGATGTACTCGGTGCATTAGGCAGGAGCTCAGTCCATGAGCACCCAGCCCCCGCTGCCCTATAGGGACCCCTGCCCACCTCAGAGGGATTAATAGGGGACCCCTATCCACCCTGCCCGACCTAACAGGGACCTCTGTCCACCCTGGGCGTCCCCTGCCTCCCTTGGGGGGTCCCTATTCACCTGACGGGGGTAGAGGGGGGGGAGCTAACGCTGCTGCCCTGCACCACTTTGGCCAGGAGTGTGTCCAGCCTCAGCCCAGCCTCGCTCAGCCCCAGCGAGGGCTCCGGCCGGGAAAGCTCCCGGCAGCGCTTCCCAGAAGGAGCCGCCCCGGCCGTGCCGCGGAAATGGAGCTGAATATCTGAGCAGGGCTGAGCTAAAAGCCTCGGCCCCGCAGCCCCGCGCAGCCCCGGCGGCTCTCGCCATCAATTATTAACGGCGAGATGGATCCGCGGCCTCGCCTGGCGGGGGCGGCTCCGGGAGTACCGGCTGCCGGGACCCCAGCCCTGGTACGGGCTCTCCGCCCTCGGTCCCGCGGGGCCCACGCCAGAGCCACCCGCAGAGCAGGGACTCGCGGTGCCCGTGCCGGGTGCGGTGCCGGTTCTCAGAAAGCGATCCTGCCCCGCCGTGGGGCCGCGCTGGCCCCGCTGTGACCTCCGCCCCTCCCCGGATGGCTCCTGGTAGGTACAGATGGGACCGGACCCTCCCCAGCCGGGGGTCACCGGCCCCGCCGCGCTCTCGCCTCCGCGGAGGCGGGGGCAGGGGTTGGGCGGGCGGCGGGGCGGGGGCCGGTCCGGAGCCTCTGCCCGCCGGCGCCCCGGCACCAGGAGCGGCTCGTGTTGGTTCCGGGGCTCGGCCACACACCGTGCGCCGCCCGGGACGAGGGGCTGGCACCGGGGTCACCGGGGCTCGGTGCTAAGACGCTCCGGTGTGGCAGCGGGCACAGCTGAGGGAACTGAGGGGTGGAGTAAGTGCTGTGACCCGGGACCGGGACCAGGATCATGACCAGGACCATGACAATGACCGGGACGCATCCAGGAGTCCCAAACCCGCCCGGTCCCTGGCCGTGGCAGCCCGTGCCGAGCTAGTGCCGGAGCAGGACTGGCAGCGCGGCTCTGTGCCAGAAGCTCCACGCTGCGGTGCTGGGTGCCAGCCCCTGCCCGGGGGTCCCGCTGTGTTCCTCTGCCCGCTCCCACTCCCTGGCATGGGCCAGCCTTCCCCGCCGTCCGGTCTGGGGTCCGGGGGTGTGGCACAGTCGGTGATGAGCCGTGGGGGGCTCTGAGGGCCGTGGGGAACTCGGCTCGGCTCCGCATTAGCGCGGCCGCTGCTTCCCCTGAGCCAAACCTTCATTAGCGTGGCTCGGGCTGCGCCGGGTGGGGCCGCGGGCTGCTCCGCTGGCTCCCCAAAGTGCCAGCACCTAGGTACCCCAAACTGTCAGCACCTGGGCACCCCAAACTGCAACACCCCAAAGTGCCAGCACCTCGGTACCCCAAACTGTCAGCACCTGGGCACCCCAAACTGCAGCACCTCGGGACCCCAAACTGCGGCACCCGAAACTGCAGCACCCCTCCACCCCAAACTGTCAGCACCTCGGCACACCAAACTGCGGCACCCCAGCACCCCAAACTGCCAGTACCCCAAAGTGCAGCACCGCGGCACCCCAAACTGCAGCACCCCAAACTGTCAGCACCCCGGGACCCGACACCTCAAACTGCCAGCACTTCAACCCCGCCAGCACTCCAGCACCGGACACGCCGAATATCAGCACCAACAGCAGCGCGACACCCCAAACTGTACCACGCTGGTACCCCAGCGACACCCCAGCACCCCAACCCTTCCTGAATCCCGGTACCCCGAACTGCCGGGGCAAACACCCCGACCCTGCCAGTGCCGCTGCATCCCTGAGCCCAGCCCTGCCCTCGCCGCCGCCGTTCACGCTGTGCCCCCGTCGGGACATCCCGGTGTCCCCTCCCGAACCCTCCCAGACCCCCCGAGCCCCCCCAGATCTCCCGCACCTCACGGACCCCCCTAAACCACCCACCCTGAGTCCCCCCGTGTACCCCGCGCCCCACCCGGACTCCTCGTCCCCTTCATGCCCCCTCGCAGCCTCCAAACCCCTCAGATCCCCTCAGACTCCCTCAAACCTCCTCAGACTCCCTCAGATCCCCTCAAAACCCTTCAGATCCCTTCAAACCCCCTCAGATCCCCTCAAACCCCCTCAGGCCCCGGTCCCCTCCCCTGCCCCCCGCACTCCCACTGCCCCCACCCGCCCCTCCCGTTTCCCCGCGTTGCTCTGCTGCCCTCCGGCGGCTTTCCGCAGCACCACGCGCACGCGGAGCCCTCTCTGATTGGCGGCTGCTGCTGTCCGTCAAAAGCGCGCCCTCTCGCTATTGGCCAGTTCCGGGAACGCCCTCCCCCAAACACGGCGGGTCCGGTGGCGGCGGCTCGCGGCGGGTCCCCCTCACGGACGAGGTCGGGGAGTCTCGGGATCCCGGGCCTCTCCCCGTGGGTCTTGGGGAAGGATCAGCACAGGGCCGAGCTTGCGCTGCACGCCGCGACTCAAGACTCGCGGGGCACGCTAGGAGTTGTAGTCCCGCCGCTCGCCGCGGCCCCGCCCCGAACACGGAAGTGCGCGAGGCCACAGGCGGAGGCGGCTCTAAGATGGCGTCGCCTCCTCAGGGGGGCCCGATGGCCATCGCCATGCGGCTGCGGAACCAGCTCCAGGCCGTCTACAAGATGGACCCTCTGCGGAACGAGGCGAGCGGCCGTACCGGGAGGGCGGGAGGCACCGGGAGGAGGCGGTGGCGGCGACACCGGGGGCCAGCTCGGGAGGGGACGGGAGGTGCCGCACCGTTGCCGCTGGGGGGCGCTGTGAGACCGAGGGGCGGTGCGGGAAGGCGTGGCCTGGAGAAGGGGGCGTGGTCAATGATCGGGGCAGTCACTGGGCTGGGGGTGTCCCTGGACCCCCAAAATCTCATTTTCTGATATAATAAGGCAAAACAGGCTATCCAGCCCCCTTCAAATTCCGTTTTCTAGCGTAATAATGGAATACAGAGCGGTCAGTCATGTTTTCTGGCATGTTAAGGTAATACAAGGGGTGCAGCACCCCAAAATCCCGTGTTTTGGCATAATAATGGAAGACAGGAGGTACAGCCCCCCCAGATCCTGTTTTCTGGCATAATAAGAGAAAACAGCAGGCATCCCCCCCCCAGAATCCCATTTTCTGGCATATTAAATTAAGATAGTGAGGCAAGCCTCTCAAAATCCTATTTTCTAGTGTAATAGTGGAAGACAAGGGGCAATGCGTACAAAATCCCATTTTCTGACATATTTTAGCAAGATGAAGGGTGTCCAGCCCTTCAGAATGTGTTTTCTGGCATATTAAAGTAAAACAAGAGGTGTAACTCCCCAAAATCCCATTTTTTAGCATATTAAGGGAACAGCAAGAGAAGCTCCTTGGGCTAAGGGGTTCCAGCTGAAGGATGAGAGGGGTCTTGGGGGTCTCCAGGTGACAGGTGGGGGTGGCCATGGCATGCTCCAGGTGACAGTGCTGTGTCCTCCCCCCAGGAGGAGGTGAAGGTGAAGATGAAGGAGCTGAACGAGCACATCGTGTGTTTCCTGTGCGCCGGGTACTTCATCGACGCCACCACCATCACCGAGTGCCTGCACACCTGTGAGTGTCCCCACCTGCCTGGGGGGCTTGGGGGGGCTCTGGGGGGCAGTCCCACCCCTCCCACACCTGTCCTTGTCCCCAGTCTGCAAGAGCTGCATCGTGAAGTACCTGCAGACCAGCAAGTACTGCCCCATGTGCAACACCAAGATCCACGAGACGCAGCCGCTGCTCAACCTCAAACTGGACAGGGTCATGCAGGACATCGTCTACAAGCTGGTGCCCGGCCTGCAGCACAGTAAGGGGACACAGGGGACACAGGGGGGGCTCAGGGGACATGGCCTGCAGCACAGTATGGAGGACATGGGGACAGGGACAGGAATGGAGTATGGACAGGGAGAGAAAAAGGGATGGGGGCATGGTGGGAGGGAGGGAGGACAGCCAGGGACTGCCCTCAGAGCCAGCTGGGCCCAGGTGTGTCCCTGAGCCATTTGTCCTCTGCAGGTGAGGAGAAGCGGATCCGGGAGTTCTACCAGTCCCGAGGCCTCGACCGGGTGACGCAGCCCAGCGGTGACGGTGGGACTGGGGGGCACAGGGGGGTACAGGGGGCAGCCAGCCGCGGTGCTGGGGGGTGTCAGGGACACAGGGGGCTGACGGTGCCACCTGTGTCCCCAGACACGGTGGGGGGTGACCCCATGGGGCTCCCCTACAGCACCTTTGACCACTCGCGCGCTCACTATTTCCGCTACGACGAGCACGTCTCGCTCTGCCTGGAGAAACTCAGGTGAGTCTAGGGGGGCTGCAGCCCCTCAGTGGGGTGGGGAGGGGACACAGGGGACACTGGGCATGGCCCCCGACCCGGGAGACCCTGGACACAGGTCCCTTTCTCTTCCCGCCACAGCTCCAGCAAGGACAAGAGCAAGGCCATGCTGCAGGTGAGTGGGGATCCTGCAGACCCCAGGCCTGACCCCCAGCTGTCACCCTGGCCCTGCCAGGGGTATGTGGGGTCCCTGGAGACCCCCACAGCCCCCAACCCTCTCTGCTCCTCACAGCAGAAATACGTGAGGTGCTCAGTGAGGGCACAGATCCGACACCTGCGGAGAGTCCTGTGCCACCGGCTGGGGCTGTCCCTGCAGCACGTGAGTGGGGGTCCCGGGGGGGGTCCCAGCCCCCAGGGGTGTCCTGGCCCCCCTGATGCAGCCTCTATGTGCAGGTGCAGATCCTGTTTGACAACGAGCCCCTCCCCGACCACATGACAATGAAGCAGCTCTGGCTCTCACGCTGGTTTGGCAAGGTGTGCATCCATCCTAAGGGATGGCAGCCTCTGATTTTGGGGTTTACCCTGCCGGGGGGGTGGTGCGGTGATCCTCTGGGGGTGGTTCAGGGCAGTGTGGGGTTGGGGGATTGAGGATCTTTAATGTCAATGGCTGCAATGGTGATCTGGGGGGTCCCTGACCCCTGCATGGGTCAGGCAAGGGGGGGTCCCCAAAGGGGTTGGCCATGTTTGGGGTGCAGCCCCAGGGGAGTCCCTGGGCTGGGATTGGGGTCCCTGTACCAGGAGACTTCTGGGCTGGGGTTCGGGGTCTCTGCCTCAAGGGGATCTTGGGCTGGGGTTTGGGGTCATGGACTAGGATTGGGGTATCCCTGGGTTGAGGTTTGGGATCCCTGCCCTAAGAGGGAGTCCTGGGCTGGGGTTTGGGGTCATGGGCTGGGATGGGGGGTCCCTGTCTGGGGGGGTTCCCTGGGCTGGGATCTGGGGTCTCTGCCCCAAGGGGAGTCCTTGGCTGGAATCCCCCAGCCCTGACCCCCCCTTGCCCCACAGCCTGCGCCCCTCCTGCTGCACTACAGCATCAAGGACAAGAGGAGGTAGGGGCAGGGGGTGGGCACTGCCCCCCAGTGCAGCCCTGCTCCCGCCCCCCACCCCCATAACTTATACCCCTCTTCGAATTTATTTTTGGAATAAAATTGTGGAAAAGCCCCCTTGAGTGCCTGCTTTGTCTCGGGGGTTGGGGGGCTGCATGTGGGGACTCAGTAATCCCCAGATAGGCTGCACCCATTGGGGGCTGAGTGCTGGGGGTGCACTGTGGGCAGTGGGGCTGTGCAGCTCCCCCATCCCCATTCCCCCGCCGTGCCGGGGCGGTCTCGCAGCCCCTCAGCCCCGCGCAGCCGTGCGGGGATCCCGACACCGATCCCGTCACATCCCGGTCCCGTCACGGCTGCCTGCCGCGTGTCCGCCTCCCCGCCCCACATAATGAGCACTAATAAAGCCATCGGCCCTTTGATTGCCGGGGGAAGGGAGAGCCCCGCGCCCCCCCCCCCCCCGCCCTAATTAGCCCGGGACAATATTCCGCCATCTGGATCCTCCCGCGGCACGGCGGGCACAGCTGCGGGCCGGGGGTCCCGGGGGCGGGGGTGTCCCTGCGGTAGGGCCGGGATCCGCGGCCGCGGGCGGAACAGGTGCCGGATCCCGGTGATCCCGGGAACGCGGCTCCGGAGGGCTCAGAGCCCGCCGGTGCTGCCCCCGGTACGCCGGTGCCGGGCTGTGCCGGGCGGCTGTCGGGCATCTCCCCTCCATCCGTGCCCCCCGAACCGGGTGTCCCATCCCGTGGTGGGCACGCTCCCGGACCCACCGGGATGGATGTGGCACCCGGTGCTCCGTGGCCCATCCTTCATCCCCGGCCCCGCGCTCGGTCCCCGCGCCGGAACCCCCGCGCCGCCGCCGCCGGGGGATCCGGTTACGGCACGGCCCGGCCCGGCCCAGCTGTTGGCCATCGCTCACCGCGCGGGGGGCGGCCGGGCTCGGCTGCCCAAAGCCCCCACAAGGACGAGGGGAAACGCGGGGGCTGCGAGGCCATCCGGGCGTGGGGATCCCAACTGGGGCTGGGTGGAATGGGGCCTCCAAATGAGGCGGTGGGCGCAGGATTGGGCTCCCAACCGGAGAGGGGATTGTGGAATGGGGGTCTCAAATAGGACTGGAGGAGCAGGATGGTGGACCCAGTAGGGCTGGATGGCTTGGGGTGCAAGGTGGGAGTCCTGAGCAGGGACAGAGGGTTTGGGGCATGGGATGGGTGTCCCAAAAAAGGCTGGAGGTGTGGGGGAGCAGGATGGGTGTTCTAACGGGGCCGCAGGGATTGGGGTGCAAGTCTGGGGTCCCAGTCGGGGCTGGAATGTTGGGGGTGAAAGATGGGGGTCCCAAATGGGATCAGAAGGATGGGTGGGGGATCCTAAATCGGGATGCAGGGCTGGAGGTGTGGGACAGAGACCCCAACTGGCACCAGAGGGCTGTGAGTGCAGTATGGAGGAGTGGAGGAGCAGGGTGGGGATCCCAAACAGGGCTGGAGGCCTGGGGGTGCAGGACGGGGGTCCAAACGGGGGCTGCCTGTGGGGGAGTGGGCATGTAGGTGGATGGATGGACGGAGGGACAGATGGATGGATGGACGGATGGCGGGGGCCATCCCTGTGTCTGTCAGCAGCGGCTCTGGCAGCCAGTTACAGACGGCAGAGCAGGAAGCCCCCCGGAGCCCCCCACCAGCCCTGCACCCCCTCCCTTATCAGCGCCGGCCCCGGAGGAGCCTAATTCAAACCAACTGCGGGGCTGACGTTGGTAAATGAGCCCCCCGCCCACGGCCTGGCCCCAGCGCCCACGGGGGCTGCCCCGGGGAGGGGGGGACATGGGGGCTGGGGGATGCAGCGGGGCAGGGGCAGGTACTGGGGGGATGTTCCCATACCCCCGAGGCGCGGTGGAGCTGAAGGCACTTTGATGTCCCCCCGGCCCGTCATGCTCCGAGGGGGCTAATGGTCCCCGGCTCCAGCCCGGCAGAGAGGGAAACCTGAGCCCCCCAGCCCCCTGTCCTTAACCTGGGGGGCTGGCGGGGGTCCCCAGCTCTGCCCGAGAGGATTTGGGCAGGGCATGGATGGACCTACGTGAGCAGGGGAACGGGACCCTTCAGAGCTCCTTGGCTCTGTGGGACCCCCAGGAGTCCCTCTTTGGGTGGTGGCACCCCCAGCCTGGAGGGTCCCAGGGCTCGGATGGGGGGTGAGAGATGAAGGGACCCACCCATGGTGTCGCTGGGATGTGCCAGGGGGCTGCAGGAGCGATACTGGGGTCTGGGGGCTCTCCTGTACCTTGTGGGGGGCACTGGGGGCACAGCACAGCCCGGGGAGGGGGGCACAGCATCACCCCTCCCTCCTATGTCATTGTCCCCAAGCACTGCTCCCTCCAACTCCACACCCCCCACCCCTGCCCCTCACTGGGCCCCCTCTAAAACCCCAGAAAACCCCCCAGCCCCATGGGCTCTCACTCTGGGGGTCCCGCTGACCCCCTGCCCTGGGGTACAGGGCACAGACAGGGGACCCCGGGCTGCTGAACCCCCCTCGGCTGCACCGTCCCCGCCGTGCTCCGCCAGCACCGGCTCCGCGCAGCCGTGACAGGGACACACGAGCCCCCGATACCCTCACACCCCATCGCCGGGTCAGGGGCCATGCCCGACCCTCTGGAACGTGGTGGGCACTGCCATGGGCTGGGTGGGCACCGTGGGGACACGTGGGACACGGTGTTGTCCCACATCCTGACCTCCCACCGCAGGGCAGCGCACAGCCATCCACCCCTGTGGTGCCCATCCCATGCCATCCCCTCCGTGCCCGGGGCACGGGCACGCGGCTGTCACGACGGGAATGAGCTGTCACGACGGGAATGAGCCGCCGCCCCAGCGCGGGGACGTTCCCTGGAACGAAACGCCGGGATGAGGCTGATGAGAAAAATCCAAACGCAATTTAATTCCTGTCACCGCCTGAGCGGCTCCAAATGACGCCGGGGGTTCTGACGGGCCCACGCTGAGCTCCCCCAACCCCAGCCCACCGCCGCTGCCCCCCTCTCCCCCGGGCCCGTGCTTCCTGCCCGTTTCCTGAGGATGTGGGCACCGGCACTGGCACCGGGATGCCCGCCGGCGTGGGAAGGGGGGCACCTTCCTGCGGACAGAGGGGTCACGGCAGGGCCTGGGAAAGCGCCGCCCCCGGGACCCCAACACCCCCCGCAGCCGCCTGGGGGACCCCCGGGACTGCTCGGGGCAGCCGCGATGGTGATGGAGCACTTATGGCACCGAGACGGTGGCACCGGCATCCCCAGGAGCCTGGAGACGCAGTCCCGGCTGCTCGGTGCTGGCAGGGCGAATGTCACTGGCGAAAGGGGCACCGGGCACCGGCAGCCCCGGCTGGCACGGGTGCGAGGGGCGGCGGGGCCGTGGGAGCGGGCTTGAGGCACCTCTCCACGTCTCCCGGGTTATTTTGGCCGCCGGAGTTTCCTCCGAGCCTTTGTGTGGCGGCCGCAGCCCCGCCGCGGCCCCCGAGCTGCCCGCACGGGCGGGGGATGCCCGCGGGAGCGACCCCCGGTACGGCACGGCCCGCCCGGAACGGACCGGCGGCGGGGGAGCGCGGGGAGGGGGCGCCGGTACCGAGGGGTCTGCCACGGGCTAGGGTGGGACAGGGATGGGAGATGGGATATGGGATATGGGATGTGGGATATGGGATATGGGATATGGGATATGAGATACGGGATATGGGATGGAGTATGGGATATGGGATATGGGATATGGGATATGGGTTGTGGGATATGGGATATGAGATATGGGATGGGATGTGGGATATGGGATGGGATATGGGACAGGATATGGGATATGGGATGGAGTATGGGATATGGGATATGGGATGTGTCATGGGATAGGACATGGATAGGACATGGGGTGGGACATTGAATGGGATAGGGGATGGCATATGGGATGGGACATGGAATACGGGATATGGGATGGGATATGGGACAGGACATGGATAGGACACGGGGTGGGGCATGGAATGGGATAGGGGATGGGATATGGGGTGAGATATGGAACATGGGATGGGATATGGGATGGGACATGGGGTGGGATATGGGATGTGGCATGGAGTGCACAGGGGATGCACACATGGGGTACAGGTGGGCACAGAGGGCAGGTGTGGATCTTGGGGGGTGCCAGCCTGCTCCCAAGGGTCCGTGGTTTGGGTGCTGCTGCCCTGACATGGATGCTGGTGCTGTGGTGTGGGTGTCGCAGCAAGGGTGCCACGGTGCCAGTGCCACCCCCTGGTGTGGGTCCCGGTGCTGTGATGTGGATCCCAATGCCATGATGTGGGTCCTGGTGCCACGGTGCAGGTGTCAGAGCCACGGTGCGGGTGTCAGAGCCACGGTGTGTGTTCCAGTGCCACGGTGTGGGTGTCAGTGCCATGGTGTGCATTCCAGTGCCACCGTGGGGTCCCCAGTGCCCCGTGTGTCCCAGTGAGGTGGCACTCACCATCCCTCCATTGTTCCACCCTTTGAAGTCGGTGTTTCCTGGCGGGTTTGTCCCAGCCCGTCTGTGCCGGTGCTTCCCAGCCTTAAATCACCCAGCACGGGGGTTTGATGCCCGTGTGCCCACACGGTCACAGCCTGGCAAGGAGCTCCCACCGAGCCCACCTTCACTTGGGACCTGCCAGGGCAGGGCAAGGGCTCACTGGAACCCCGTGGCACCGTCAGGATGGACATCTCTCTCCCATCTCCCCTGACTCCCCATGGTATAACCAGATGCGGATAACCCCGGGATTTGGGTTAGGATTTGGGATTTGGGGCCAATCACATCAAGATTGGAAGTGCCCACGGCAGCCCAGCCCATGTGCCAGGGTTTGGGACGGTCCCTTCGCTCCTGTCTGGCTGCCCCCAGCGCCCCGAGGTTTCCGTCCGGGCCCAGCGCTGACGGCACGGCCGTTCCCTCCGCTATTCCCAGCATTTCCTGGGGTTTATTGTCTTCCCCTCCCTGTCCCACCTTCCTCGCAGGAAACCCTTCGTCCCACGGGGCCGGCGGCTCTGTTACCAGCAGGACGGCGCTCCCGGCCCCCTCCCCGCGGGCAGGGACACAGCCGGAGCCCCGGGAGCTGCTCAGACCCCGGTACCGGGGGTCGTCCCCGTCACGGCCGTGCCGGTGTCGATACCGGGATCCCACGGCGGAGAAGAGGCTGGGGACTGTCCCCAGAGCCTGGCGGGACGTGTTCTGCCACGGCTGTCGCCCACCAGTCCCCTGATCCCTAAAACAATTTGGGCGCGTTATTGCAACGCCGCGTCTCCGTCTGCCGGATAATTGCATGTGATGCCGGCAGGGAGGGGCCGTGCCGCCATCAGGCCGCGGCTCTGACGGCGACATCGGGCTCCCGCCGTGGCACCGGGGCTGGAGAGAAGTGGGGGAGCCTTGCAGGACAAGGGGGTTCTCCTGGAGGGGTGAACCGGGGTGTGCTCCCTCTCCATCCCCGTCTCATCCCATCTCCATCCCCATCCCTGTGTCCGTTCCATCCCCATCCCCATCCCATCCCCATCTCATCCCATCCCCATCCCTGTGTCCGTTCCATCCCCATCTCCACCTCATCCCATCCTCATCCTCATCCATCCTCCCGCTCTTCCTGCACCCCCCGGACCCCCCCCGGGGCCTCGGGCGGCAAATTCCAAAGGGCACCCGGGA
>JAWWMN010000208.1:70298656-70317846 GCA_035047745.1 Catamblyrhynchus diadema
GCGGTCGGTGATGGTGCCGTTCCCGGTGCCGTTCCCGGTGCCGACAGGTGCTGGAGCGCTCCCGGGATGTGGTGGACGAGGTCAGCGTCTCCCTGCGCCTCTGGGACACCTTTGGGGACCACCATAAAGACCGGCGCTTCGCCTATGGCAGGTGGGACCGCGACCCGCCACCGGAACCCCACCCCCTACCGGCACCGGCACCCCGAGACCCCCACCGGCACCTCGGCTGCTGTCACCGGCAGCCCAGCCCCCACCCCCAGCACCCGAGCGCCAGCCCTGCCCATCCCGGGATGCACAGAGCCAAAGGAGCCCCTTGGGCTCCTGCCAGCGCCCGGGGAGCAGCTCTGGCACCCCAAACCCCATCCCCCTCCTTTGGGGACACACCTTTGGGGGCACCGTGACCCCCACACTGTCCCCCCCGAAGCCCCCGCCCCGAGCAGGGACCCTCCGGAGCTGTGGGGGGGGGGCGGCTCCAGGGGAGCTCTTGTGGCGCGGGAATCCTTCCGGGCGGCGCTGGGCTGGCCGCAGGAGGGCCCCCCCGCAGATCTCCCGTGTCCCCCGGTTGTAAACAGCCGGTCCCCGTGGCCGCTGGCACGTCCGGGCTCTCTTATCGCCGCCGCCCCGCGCCAGCCCCGCGGCCCCGCTAATCTCCCCGCGGCACGGCGGGGCTGGGGGGGGCTGGGGGGGCCCTGTCCACGCGGCTCGCGGCGGTCCCGGGGCTGGCCGGGGGCCCCGGGGGGGTCGGTGGCGGCTATCTTGGTCTGGGACACGGGCCCGGCTCCAGCGGCGCCTCCCGGTCACGTCCCGTCCCGGCTCGGACTAAAAACAACCCGGGCCCGGGGCCACGCGGCTGCTCCGGGGACTTGGGGGTACTGGCACCCCCTGTGTGTCCTGGCACAGCCCCCCATGTACCCTGGCACCCCCCCGGGTCCCCTGGCACCCCCCAGGTCCCCTGGCACCTTTCACTCCCTGGGATGGCAGTGGCCGCCCCACGGTGGGCTCGGGGCGGGATTGGGGACAGCGGGCGTGGAATATCCCCGGTGCTGGGGGCTGGTACCCACCCAAGCACCCCCCGTGGGACCCCCCCTATGGCTCAGGACCACCACAGTGCCCACCCGCGGCTTGGCCGGCAGTGTGACACGAAGCCAGGTCCCGTGGGGTCCCTCCTGTCCCCTGTCGCTGTCACGGGGCTCCCAGAGGCCGTGGAGCTCTCAGGGGATCGTGAGGCTGCGGGGATCTGTGGGGTTCCCGTGGCTGTGGGGCTCTCAGGGGGTCCTGAGGCTCCTGAGGGGTCCCGGGCTGGGGACAGCGTCCCGGGGCGGGGCTGGGACCGGAGCTGGGCGTGTTTGGGGACGTGTTTGGGGACGCCGAGCGGCGGCGGGAGGCACCGGGACAGCGCTGCCGCTCTCCCCCCGCAGGTCGGACGTGGTGGTGCTCTGCTTCTCGCTGGCGAACCCCAACTCGCTGCGGCACGTGAAGACCATGTGGTACCCCGAGATCAAGCACTTCTGCCCGCGCACCCCCATCGTGCTGGTGGGCTGCCAGCTGGACCTGCGCTACGCCGACCTGGACGCCGTCAACCGCGCACGACGGCCGCTGGCCAAGTGAGCCCCCAGAGTGTCACCCCCCAGCCCCGCGGGGACAGGGACACCTCAGTGTGTCACCACCAGTCCCGTTAAAGTGGGGACCCCTCCATGTGCTGCTATGGAGACCCCCAGTTTTGTCAGCACCGTGTTAGGGTGTGTCATCTCCCCACAGAATGGGGTTCCCGTGTGGGTCAGGGGCTTCTGACAGCACTTGTGGGGTGGAACCTGCTCAGCACTCCTGGCCTGGGGCCTCCCCTCCAAGCCCCCACAATGAGGGGCCGCCCTCCCAGCACCCCTGGCATGGCCATGAGACCTCCCAGCATCCTTGGAACGAGCAGGGGCTGCCCTGGACATGCTCCTCAGCCCCCGCCCTGTCCGTGCCCCCCAGGCCCATCAAGCCCTCGGACATCCTGCCACCGGAGCGGGGCCACGAGGTGGCCCAGGAGCTGGGGGTGCCGTACTACGAGACCAGCGTGGTGGCCCAGTTCGGGGTCAAGGATGTGTTCGACAACGCCATCCGCGCCGCGCTCGTGTCCCGCCGCCACCTGCAGTTCTGGAAGTCCCACCTGCGCAAGATGCAGCGCCCACTGCTGCAGGCGCCCTTCCTGCCCCCCAAGCCCCCCCCGCCCCTCATCCAGGTGCCCGACGCCCCCCCGGGCTTGGGGGGGGGCCCGGCCGCGCTGTTCCAGGCGCCGCTCTGCGCCGACGTCGTCTTCCAGCTGCAGGGCGGCCACCGCGTCTTCGCCCACCGCATCTACCTGGCCACCGCCTGCTCCCGCTTCTACGACCTCTTCACGCTGGAGGAGCCACCCGGCGAGGGGGACGGGGACACCCGTGACCTGTCATCGTGGGGCCGCGGCTTCCTGAGCCTGCGCTGGGAGGCGGTGGCCGACCCGGTGGCGGGGCGGGAGCGGCGGATGGCGGTGGTGGCCATGGACCGGGGCGTGCGGCCGGAGCCGCTGCGTGCCGTGCTGGAGTATCTGTACACCGGGCAGCTGGAGAGGCCCCACGGTGACCTGAGGCAGGTGGGGGCCGTGGCAGAGCTGCTGGAGGTGTTCGACCTGCGCATGATGGTGGCCAACGAGCTCAACCAGGAGAGCTTCATGAACCAGGAGATCACCAAGGCCTTCCACGTGCGCCGCGCCAACCGCGTCAAGGAGTGCCTGGCCAAGGGCGTCTTCGCAGGTATAGGGGGTGGGGTGGGGGTCTGTGGGGACAGGAGGGTCACCACTGTCACCTCCAGATGGTGTTACCTTCTCGTGGTGCCAGTGTGGTCACAGGGATATGGTCAACCTGAGCCCCCTCCACCTCTGAGGCCTTTGGAGTCTGGGGTCCTGTCCCAGTCAGTCATGGAGGTGCTGCTGGGGTGGAGTGGCAGCTCTGGGTGGTGGCCAAGGGGTGCTTGTCCCCAAGGCAGTGGTGTCTGAGGGAAGGGATGTCCAAGGGGTGGTTGTTCCCAAGGCAGTGGTGTCTGAGGGATGGCTGTCCCCATGGAAGAGGTGTCCAAGGGGTGGCTGTCCCCAAGGCAGTGGTGTCCCCATGGAAGGGATGTCCAAGGGGTGGTTGTTCCCAAGGCAGTAGTGTCCTCATGGAAGGGGTGTCCAAGGGATTCTTGTTCCCAAGGCAGTGGTGTCTGAGGGGTGGCTGTCCCCATGGAAGGGATGTCCAAGGGATTCTTGTCCCCAAGACAGTGGCGGTCAATGAGTGGCTGCCCCTGGTCTGCAGTGTCCGAGGCGTGGCTGCCCCTGTGCTGAGAGGGGCAAGGGATATCTGGAGGGTGGCTGTGTCCCCCCTGAGCTGTGCCCTGTCCCCAGACGTGGTGTTCCTCGTGGATGACGGCGCGGTGCCGGCGCACAAGCCGCTGCTCATCGCCGGCTGTGACTGGATGAGGGCCATGTTCCGGGGCGGCTTCCGCGAGAGCTACGCCAGCGAGGTGGGGACCAGGGGGGACCTGTGGCTCTGGGGAGCAGGGTGGGCATCTTTGGTCGGGGTCAGGGGGCTGCTCAGACCCCCTGGCCCAGGGACACGTGTGTCCTACTTCTTCCTACTGTGCTGGGTTGTGGGGGCTATTCCAAGGCTGGGGGTGCTGTGCCAGCTCAGGCACTGCCAGGAGTGTCCCCCTTTCCCCCAGCCCCCTTTGGGCGTGTCTCTGAGCTCCCCCCAACCCCCCCGACCCCACAGGTGTCCCTGCCCGGCACCAACTGCGCCTGCCTCCGCGCCGTCCTCGACTTCCTCTACACCGGGGTCTTCACCCCCACGCCCGACCTGGACGCCATGGAGCTGCTGATCCTCACGGACCGGCTGTGCCTGCCGCGGCTGCAGGCGCTCACCGGTGAGCCCCCCCCGGTATCCGCCGGTATCCCCCCCGCACCCCCGCGGTCCCTGACGTCACCCGCCAATACCCCGCTGCCGCCGCGGGGACGGATCAATCGTCCCCGTGTGTCACTCGCTGTCCTTATGTAAGCACGGGGGGGCCCGGCCCCGGTGTGTGACCCGCCCTGAACCCCCATTTCCCCCCCTTTCCCAGAGCAATACGCTGTGGACGAGCTGCTCCGAGCCTTCATGCAGCGCGTGGAGATCGACGAGCAGGTCATCATCTACCTGGAGATGACGCAGGTATGGGGGGACTGGAGACCCCCGGGGGGGGCACAGACACTCGCAGGTGATGGGGTGACCCCCCCAAATCCCTCCCCAGTTCCACAACGCCCGGCAGCTGGCGGCATGGTGCCTGCACTACATCTGCACCAACTACAACCGCGTGTGCCGCCGCTTCCCCCGCGAGATGAAGTTCATGTCCCCAGGTACGGAGAGGGTGGGCGGGGGGCACGGCGAGATGAGGGGGTCCCCAGCCGTGCCCTGAGCCCCCGGGGTGTCCCCGCAGAGAACCAGGCTCACTTCGAGCGGCACCGCTGGCCGCCGGTGTGGTACCTGAAGGAGGAGGATCTGTACCTGCGCTCCAAGAAGGAGCGGGAGCGCGAGGAGCAGCTGCAGCGCAAGCAGCACCCCCGCAGCAAGTGGTGCTTCTGGAGACCCTCACCGCCCGTGTCCTGAGCGGGGGGGCTCGGGGCGGGGACCCCCGTGTGGGGCTGGGGGGCTCGGGAGGGCTGGGAGCCCCTGGGCTGAGCAGGGGGTTCGGCCCCGGGGTCCCCATGCAGGGTGAGGGGGCTCAGCTGGGCTGGGGGCCCCTGTGGTGAGTGGGGGGCTCGGGGGCTTGGCTGGGCTGGGGGTCCCTGTGCTAGGCTGGGGGCTCAGGCCCTGGGACCCCCACACTTGACTTGGGGGGCTCAGCTGGGCTGGGGATCCCTGTGTGGAGTGAGGGGTTTGGGCCTGGGGCTTTTATAAAGGGCTGGGGGTCCCTGTATTGAGGGGGGGCTTGGACCAGGGCTCCCATGAAGGGCTGGGGGTCCCTGTGCTGCGCTGAGGGGTTCAGGACTCCCACCCTCAGCCCCAGGGACCCCACACTGAACAGAGGGGTTGGCCTAGGACCCCCCCCCCCGGGCTGTGGCTCTCAGCCCTGAGACCCCCCCCACCATTGAACCAGGGGGCTTGGCCGGGGTGGGGGTCCCCAAGGGCTTGTTTACCCCCCCTCCCCGGCTGTTTACAGGCTCTGCCGGGTCGCAGCCCCCCGGTCCCACCGTGCCTTTCCCCGGTGAGGGGGGGGGCCGTGCTGAGCCCCCTCCCCCCGGCAGGGCCCCCCCCGCCGGCCGCGGCCATCGCTGGTGCTACCTCTGACCGAGCAGTATTTGGGGCTGGGGGTGCGCGGGCAGCGGGGGCTCTGCCGCTCCCCCTTTCTTTTCTGGGGGGTCCCCACCCCCGTAGAGCTCTCTGGTGCTGTATTTTCTCCCCCCCACCCACCGTGGGGCGGGGGGGTCCAAGCTGTGAGCAGGGCGGGGTGGGCGCGGGGAGGGGTCCCTGGGTGCTTGTGTGGCTGCGAGAGCCCCCGGCTCATCTCTGTGCCTTGGACGGGGCGGGATCATTGTCCCTGTCCCGGGGGCGTGGCATTGTCGCTGTCCCCGGGATGTGTCCCCACCCCGGAGTGAGGGGGGGAGCACGTCCCCTCCCCCGGGCTGAACTGCACAACCGTTTTTACACTTTTTTACCCCAGGAGCACAGCGAGGCCCCCCCCGGCCTCGGGGCCCCACCCGGCCCGGAGCGGGGTCCCCCCACCTCAGCAGCGGCTGTTTTAACCTTTAATAAAGCTTTTTGTAACGGAGCCAGACTCTGCTGAGCCCCCCCAACCCTGCTGGGGTCCCCCAAACCCTGCTGAGCCCCCCAAAACCCTGCTGGGGTCCACCAAACCCTGCTGAGCCCCCCAAACCCTGCTGGGCCCCCCCAAACCCTGCTGGGGCCCCCCAAACCCTGCTGATCCCCCCAACATACCAGCCCCCCCTTCAGGAAGGGGTGACACGGGGGGGCTTCACTGGGGTGTATTTATTGGGGGCGGAACAGAACTAGGGGGACCTGACCCACACATTGGGGGCGCACGAGTGGGATCTACAAGGTCGGGGGGTCATTTATGGGTGGGGGAGATCCCTGGCACGGCAGGAGGGGTGGGGTGGGGTTGGGGGGTTCCCCCCACCTCAGGGCCTGTCCCAGGCTGAGCCTCCCCCCATTCCCCCCTCCCTGGGAGCAGAGCCTGGGGTCACCTCAGCTCCCGTGGGGGGTCAGGGACAGTCAGGGGGGGCCGGAGGGGACCTGGGGATGTCCCTGAGGTCCTGCTGCAGCTGCTGCTGCTGTTTCCAGCCCCGGAGCCCAGCTGGGGCCTCAAACATCTGGCCAGTGGCCATGGGACTGCAGCATCCCACGGGGATTTGGGATCCTGGGGGTTGGGATGCAGGATGCCCCATGCCCCCCTGGCCTCCCTCGCCCATTTTTTCCCCTCCCCAGGAGCTGTGCCCCGCAGATGCTGCACGCTGGGACGCCGGGCTGGGCTCTCGGGGCCGGAGCAGCAGGTCGCACAGGTTTCCCGGGATCCTCCCGTCTGAGCCGGCTCCGTTCCCAGCCACGCCAGCCTCCGGGAAGGGCGGGAGGCCACGGGAGGATCCCGGAGCCGGTGGGAGCCATGGGAGGATCCCCTCGGGGCTGCTGGAGCCGCTCCCGGCCCCCGGGAGGGTTTCGGGCGGGGGGAGATCCCGGCCGGAGCTGCAGGGGGGTCCGTGTTTAGTCTCACCCACGGGGGAGCGTCCCGGTATTCCCGGTGGATTGTCCCGGCATTCCCGTTATCCCGGCAGCAGCCCCAGCTCAGGCGGGGCCGTAGCAGAGGATCTCGCTCAGGTCGTAGCCGGTGACAGCGAAGGTGTCCCCAGCGGGGTCACAGAAGCGAGCGCCGCACACCTGAGTGTCTGTCACACACTCGGCATGGCAGTGCTGCACCTGCGGGGGGCCGGATCCAATTCCAACCCGAATTCCAGGATTGCCACAGCTCCAAGGGCCACATCCCTGTCCCCTGTCCCCGTGGAGCAGTCCCAAACCCGGACCCACCTCGATGTCATCGGTGTCCGGGTCCCTGCTGAGCTTCCAGACGTGGACAAAGGAATCCTCTGCACCCGAGAGCAGCTGCCAGGGGAGCAGGGGTACAGTGGGGACACCACGGAGGTGGCAGCGCCACTGGCAGGGCGGGACACTGGGGTGGGATATCGGGGTGGGATTTGAGGTTGGAATGTCAGGTGGGATGTGGGGTGGGTGAGATGCCAGGTTGGGATTTCAGGTTGGAAGGCCAGGTGGGATGTGGGGTGAGATGCCAGGCTGGAATGCTAGGTGGGATGCCAGGCTGGGATTTCAGGTTGGAATTTCAGGTAGGAATGCCAACTGGGATGTGGAGTGGGATGCCAGGCTGGGATTTCAGGTTGGAATGCCAGGTGGAATGTGGCAGAGAATGCCAGATTGGGATTTCAGGATGGAATTGTCACTCTGGGACAGGAATCCACCTGGGATGCCAGGTTGGAATTTCGGGATGGAATTCCAGGTGGGATGCCAGGTTGGGATTTCAGGATGGAATGCCAGGTTGGGATTTCAGGATGGAATTCAAAGTGGGATGCAGGTTGAGATTTCAGGCTGGAATTCAAAGTGGGATGCAGGTTGGGATTTCAGGTTGGAATGCCAAGTGGGATATAGGGTGGGATGCCAGGTTGGGATTTCAGGACGGAATGCCAGGTTGGGATATCAGGTTGGGATGCCACGTGGGATGCCAGGTTGGGATTTCAAGTTGGAATTTCAGGTTGGAATGCCAGGTCAGGATTTCAGGATGTAATTCAAGATGGGGTGCCAGGTTGGGATTTCAGGTTGGAATGCCCAGCTGGGATTTCAGGTTGGAATACCAGGTGGCATGTCAGGGTGGAATGCAGGCTGGGATACTGGGCAGGATGCCAGCGTGGGATGCTGAGTGTGATGCCAGCTGTGACTCCAGCTGTGACACCGGGTGTGCCCCGTCCCCCCCGTACCTTGCCGGTGAGCGGTGCCAGGTCGAGCGCGTAGATCCAGCGGGCGTGGGCGCTGACCTGGGCGCGGATCCGCCCCGAGCCCGCCTCCCAGAGCCGGATCTGCCCGTTCCCGTAGCCCGCGGCCACGATCCCGTTCCACAGCGCCACCGAGGAGCACGTGCAGCTGGACACAGGGCCACGTGTCACCACCGCAGGGGTGTCCCCCCCTCGTGCCCAACACCCCGCGGCATCCCCAGGGCTCACCCAGATCCCGGGATCTTCCCCAGCAGCGTGAACTCCTCCCCGCTGCTCCACAGGCACAGCGTCCCGCGGTCATCAGCTGTCACCAGGTCCCCAGCCCCGTCCTGGGGGGAGAGGCGGCTCAGGGACACCGGGCAGTGTCCCCGCTCTGGGATGGGGCACCAGGACAAGCTGGGACAGCTCCTGAAGCGCTGACGGGTCCCGGCCGGGGCGGCTCCGTTGGAACTTGTCCGGCCCTGCCCACGCTGCCACGCCAGGGTGGATTTCGAGGAAGGATCAGGGCACCCCTCCCTCCTTCCCTCCCTCCCTCCGTGAGGATTCCCGGCTCCTCCCGGCCCTGGGAATGCCCCAGTGCAGCCCTGGGAACCCTGGGAGCAAAGCCCGGGTGGCAGTGGGAGGTGACACAAGAACTCCGTGTCCCCACGGCGACACGGCAGCTCGGGAATGGCATCTGGGGGATGAATTCCCTGGGGATCCCAGAGCAAGGAAAGTTCAGTGACTCATCAGGGAAAGTGCTGAGTGGGAGGAAACTGCCTGGTGAGTCTGCAGGGACCTGCCCTGGGAACTTCCAGGAGGTTGCAGGAGAGATGGGAGGAATTTGGGACAAAGGATGGCGTGACAGGACACAAGGAATGGCTTCCCACTGGAGAAGGGGAGATTTGGGTGGGATTTTGGGAAGAAATCCTTCCCTGTGAGAGTGTGGCTGCCCCTGGATCCCTGGAAGTGTCCAAGGCCAGGCTGGAGCCACCTGGGACAGTGGAAGGTGTCCCTGATGAGATTTAGGGTCTCCCTCTCCCCCCATACCGGAGGCTGGCCCTGCTCGGCCGCGATGTCGGTGATGGGATCCCGGTGCTGCTCCAGGACCTCGCTCAGCGTCACGTTGGTCCCTTTTGGGGGGATGTCAAACACCAGCACGGCCCCAGAGGATGTCCCTGTGGGGTCAGGGGGGTCAGCAGGGGCTGGGCCAGCCCAGGGCCACCACCCTGCCCACGCCCTGGGCTCACCCACGCAGACGAAGCGGCCGCCGGCAGCAGCGATGCCTCGGGCAAACACGGAATGTGCTGGAAGGGAAAGGAAAGGTTTGTGTCACCCTGGGACAGGGATTGGGGAAGGGAACAGGTTTGTGTCACCCTGGGACAGGGATTGGGGAAGGGAAGAGGTTTGTGTCACCCTGGGACAGGAACTGGGGAAGGGAACAGGTTTGTGTCACCCTGGGACAGGAATTGGGGAAGGGAACAGGTTTGGGACAGGGATTGGGGAAGGGAACAGGTTTGGGACAGGAATTGGGGAAGGGAACAGGTTTGGGACAGGAATTGGGGAAGGGAACAGGTTTGTGTCACCCTGGGACGGGAATTGGGGAAGGGAACAGGTTTGTGTCACTGTGAGACAGGAATTGGGGAAGGGAACAGGTTTGGGACAGGGATGGGGGAAGGGAACAGGTTTGTGTCACTGTGAGACAGGAATTGGGGGTCACACCCCAGTCCTGGCACTGCTTTGGGCCTGTCACAAGAAGATATTGAGGTGTTGGTGTGCAGGAGCTGGGGAAGGGGCTCAGCCTGGCGCAAAGGGGGATCAGGGGCTGTGGGAAATGGATTTGTAGGAAAGTTTGAAGGTTTGACAGAAGGGTTGGACAAATGGGGACCTTGTGGCTCTGCACAACTCCCTGACAGGAGGGGACAGCCAGGGAACAGGGACAGGATGAGAGGAAATAGCCCCAAGCTGTGCCAGGGGAGGTTTCGGCTGGATATTGGCAAAATTCCTTCCTGGAAAGGGCTGGAATTTGCACCCTGGCAGGGGTGGAGCGCCCATCCCTGGGAGGATTCCCAGCCCTGTGCAGGTGGCACTTGGGGACAGGGTCAGAGGTGGCCTGGGCAGGGCTGGGGGGCTCGGGGGGATTCACCTGCCGGGAGCTCCGGGACATCCAGGGCGTGCCAGAACACCATGGTGGAGCCATCAGCATCGTACATCTGCCATGGAGGGACAGGCTGGGACACTCTGGGGGGACAGGGGGACACCCAGGACCCCCCAGTGCCCCCCAGGCCTCACCTGCACCCCGCGCTGGGACGTGAGCACCAGCAGCACCCGTGATGGGAGCTCGCACCACGCGGCCTGCGGGGACAGAGAGGGGACACTGAGGGACCCCGCTGTCCCCTCCTGGGGACACTGAGGGACCCCCCTGTCCCCTCCTGGGGACACTGAGGGACCCCCCTGTCCCCTCCTGGGGACACTGAGGGACCCCCCGTCCCCTCCTGGGGACACTGAGGGACCCCGCTGTCCCCTCCTGGGGGTCTTCCCCTGGAGAACCCCCAAAATCCCCTCCTGAAACCTCTCAAACCCTCCCACAGAGGAACCCCAAACTCCTACCCCTGGATCAGGAGCCCCCGAAATTTCTCCTGGAGCCCCCAGATCTCCTCCTGGAGCCCCCCAAATCCATCCTCCTGGAACAGGAGCCCCCAAATCTCCTCCTGGATCAGGAACTCCCTAAATCTCCTCCTGGAGCACCCCAAACCCCTCCTGGAGTCCCCAAACCCCTCCTCCTGGAATAGGAGACACAAATTTTCTCCTGGAGCCCCCAAATCTCCAGGAGTTTGGCAGACCCCCAAACTCCTACCCCTGGAACAAGAGCCCCCAGATTTTCTCCTGGAGCCCCCCAATCTGTCCTGGAGCCCCCCAAATGCACCCTCCTTGAACAGGAGCCCCAAATCTCCTGGAGCAGGAGCCCCCAAATCTCCTCCTGGTGCAGGAGCCCCCAAATCACTCCTCATGGAACAGGAGCCCCAAAATCTCCTCCTGGAGTCCCCAAATCTCCTCCTGGAGACCCTCAAACGCCTCCTCCAGGAACAAGAGCCCCCAGATTTTCTCCTGGAGCCTCCAAATCTCCGAGAGGAGACTTGGGGGCTCCAGGAGGAGATTGGGGGGCTCCAGGAGAAAATTTGGGGGCTCTTTCTCCAGAGCCGTGACACGACCCCCCCCCTCAGTGCCAGGGAGGTGCCAGGGCTGTGACACGACCCCCCCCAGCGCCAGGGAGGTGCCAGGGCTGTGACACGACCCCTCCCCAGCGCCAGGAAGGTGCCAGGGCTGTGACACGACCCCTCCCCAGTGCCAGGGAGGTGCCAGGGCCGGGTGCCACCCCCTGGCCGCCGCCAGCGGGCCCCAGCCCGGGCTGTGCCCGTGCCTCACCTGGGTCAGCAGGGGGGTGCTGAGGGCAGAGCCCCCTCCCCGCGCCTGCAGCTGCCGGGGGGGCCCCTCGCTGGCCAGCAGGCTGAGGCTGGAGCCGTGCACGGCCCCGAAGGCGGCGCCGCGGCTGGGCGGGCACAGCACGGCCAGGTTGTTGTACAGCGCCGAGCTGCTGCTCCGCAGGGCCAGGCTGCGCTGCCGCCGGTATGGCCTGCGGGCAAAGCGGGCTGCCAGGGCACCGGGGCACCAGGGCGGCACAGCCAGGGGGGTGCCAGGGCCGGGGGGCACAGCCAGGGGGGATTTTGGGGCAGATTCTGGGGGGCTGGAGCGGATCCGAGGGGTGGGGTGGGAATAGAAAGGGAATGGGGAGGATTCAAGAGGGGCAGGGATGGGGCTAGTGTGGGGCTGGGGATGGGTCCAGATGGGGAGGGGCAGATCCGGGGGGGCTGGGGCAGATCCAAGGGGGTCTGTGGAGCTCCGGGGGGGCTGGGGGTAGGTCCATGTGGGGCTGGGGGCAGATCCAGGAGAGTGGGGGGCAGATCCAGGGGTCGGGGGACAGATCCCGGGGAGCGAGGGGCAGATCCAGGGGAGTGAGGGGCAGATCCAGGGAAGGGGAGGGGCAGATCCAGGTGGGGCTGGGGCAGATCAGTGCCCCCGGTTCCCCTCAGTGCCCTCCGGTCCCCCTCAGTGCCCCCGGTTCCCCTCAGTGCCCCCGGTTCCCCTCAGTGCCCTCCGGTCCCCCTCAGTGCCCCCGGTTCCCCTCAGTGCCCCCCGGTTCCCCCCCGTTCCCCCTCAGTGCCCCCCAGTCACCCTCAGCCCCCCCCCGGTTTCCCCTGCCCCTCCCCGCCGCTCACCCGGTGCTCGCCGCCGCCATGGAGACGGGTCGCGGCGTGATGACGTAAATGCAACCGGCGCACAGGGATTACGTCACGTTACCGTGGAGGCCGAGACGCCAAAGGGGCGGGGATGGCCGAGGTGGGACTGGGAGAACTGGGAGGGACTGGGAGGGACTGGGGAGCTGGGAGAGACTGGGAGAGCTGGGAGGGACTGTGAGGGGCTGTGAGGGACTGGGAGAGCTGGGAGGGACTGGGAGGGACTGTGAGGGACTGGGGGAACTGGGAGGGACTGGGAGAACTGGGAGGCGGCGGAGCGGGGCAGAGGGGGCGGCGGATGGCTGGGAGGAGATGGGGGATGTGGGGAGTTGGGGTGTGCTGGGATATACTGGGGTATACTGGGATGTACTGCGGTGTACTGGGATGAGCTGGGGAGCCATGCTGAGGTAGGCTAGGAGGTACTGGGCTATACTGGGATGCACTGGGATGCACTGAGATGCACTGGGATGTAATGGGATGTACTGGGATGCACTGGGATGAGTTGGGGGTCCATGCTGGCGTGGGCTGGGATGTACTGGGATGCACTGGGATGTACTGGGCTGCGCTGGGATATAATGGGGAGCCATGCTGGGGTGGGCTGGGAGGTACTGGGCTATACTGGAGTGTACTGAGATGCACTGGGATGTACTGGGATGTAATGGGATGTACTGGGAAGGCAGTTGAGGTGGGCTGGGAGGTATTGAGCTATACTGGGATGTACTGGGATGACCTGAGGGACCACGCTGGGCTGTGTGCCAGTGCACTGGTACTGGTCCATACTAGGGCATACTGGGCTGTGAGGCGGTGTACTGGTCCATACTGGGGCGCACTGGGCTGTGTGGCAGTGTACTGGTCCATACTGGGACACACCGGGCTGTGTGGTGATGTACTGGTCCATACTGCGCCGCTCTGGGCTGCATGGCAGTGCACTGGTCCATACTGGACGCACCGGGCTGTGTGGCAGTGTACTGGTCCATACTGGGGTGCACTGGGCTGTGTGGCGCTGTATTGGTCCATACTGGGGTGCACTGGACCGCTCCCGGGGGGCAGCAGGAGCTGTGGGTGCCTCTGTCCCGGCGCAGAAGGGGAAATCCCGCGGGGCCGGCACCAGATCGAAGCAGGACAAGCCCCGAGCGCAGCCCCGGCAGCCCAAGCGGGGCTCCCCCAGGAGCTCCGGGCGCGCCTCGATCCAGCTCAGCCCGTCCCCGGAGCCCCTGGAGCCGCTGGACGTGGAGCCCATCCTGGACGAGCTCCTGGAGCGGGTCCTGACCGAGGTGGCGCTGGCGGCCGTGGCTCGGCAGGTGAGAGACCCCCCTCCCCCCCATAATTTGGGGAGGTTTTGGGGTGCTGGGGGGTGCGGGCGGGGTCTCAGCGCTGTGTCCCCAGCTGGTGCCATTCGCGGTGGCGCGGGCGCGGGATGCCATCCTGTTTGTCGCCGAGTGGCGCTTCCTGGTGCGGGATGACGAAGTCCCGGAGCCCGAGGGGGACCCGGAGCCCGAGCGGGACGGGGTCTGGAAGGAGGACGAGGAGCCCCCAGCCGGCATCTGGGACTCGTGGACACCGGGCGTTGTCGCCGTCGCCGAGGCCTCTCCGCCCTCGGAAGAGGTGAGAGGTTCCCCGAGCCCCCGGAGCCCGCTCGGGCCGTGGGATGTCGGTGTCACCGCACCGGGTCCCCTCTGTCCAGCTCTCGTCCGTGGGGCTCTCCGAGGCAGACGAGGCTCAAAGTCCGCCCGTGGGTCCCGGCGAGGTTCCCGCCGCTGCTCCTGCCGTGGATTTCCCTCGGGCCCGCGGCCCGGTCCCGTCCGGGGCTCGCCCGGTGACATCCAAAGGTCCCCTCGGCCGCGACACCGGCGCTGCTCCCGCCCTGGCTGTCCCTCTGTCCCCGGGCCAGGTGAGATGTGCCCCGATCCCCCCTCCCCGACACCCCTCGGGCTGAGTCCCAGCGGCTCCGTGGTGTCACCCACGGTGGGGGGACCCCAATACCCGCACCCACACCGGGTCCCTTTGCCCGCCGCTCCTCCCGCTCAGCCTGCTGGGCCGCGGCCGCCGCCCCGCCCGAAGCCGCCCAGCGCTCCCCAGCCCCGCGAGCGGGGCCGCCGCCTCTCCCGGTCCCCCGAGAAGAGCCGCCAACCCTCCCGAGCCCCCGGGAGGCGCCGCCAACCCTCCCGAGTCCCCGGGAGGCGCCGCCAACCCTCCCGGGCCCCGCAGCCCCGGGCGGCCCCGCCGGACGCGCCCCCGCCCCCGGGTCCGCCGCCGGCCGCGCCCCCGGAACCCGCAGCGCCGGCAGCACCGGAGCCCCGCGAGCAAGAGGCACCGCCACCATCATCATCCTCCCGCTCCAGCGCGGCGTCCATCCATCCGCGCAGACTCTCCCGCAGCCCCGGCGTGCCCCGGCTCGGTGCCCGGCGCGGCGCCGCCCGCTGGGTGATGCCCGAGGTGAAGGTGCTGGACGTGAGCACCGAGGCCGAGCGGCCGCGCTTGGGAGCATCGCGGAGCCGGTTACCCCTACCGGGATCCCTCGTGCAGGTGATCCCGGGAACCGCCAGGGCCGCCAGGGCCGAGCCGCAGCTCTGCGACCCCTGGCTGGCCTCGGTCCACCTGGCTCCCGGTGTCACCGTGCGCTGGGGACGCTGCGAGCGCCGCGGGCCCGCCCTGGCGGGGCACGGCGGGGACGAGCAGGGCGACGAGGCGCTGAGGAGGGCGGAGAAGGACCTGAAGCCCATCCTGCCCTACCCGGAGTGCCGGCTTTCGGAGTACGGAGAGGCGGAGGAGTGGCAGGACAGACCGCTGGACACGGAGCAGCTCCCGGGGCTGCCCCTCCCGGCGCCCGGCCCCGCTCTGGGGGGATCCCTGTCGCCCCGAGTGTCGCCGGTGCAGTGGCTGGAACAGGCCGTGGCCTCGGGGAACCCTCCCGGAGATCGGGGATCTTTTACTCAGAAGTAAATAAAAAAACCCACTAAAATGAGTTTTGCAGAGCCCACGGTGCCACCAGCGCCCGCACCCGCACGTGGCGAGTCCCCGCAGCCCCTTTGTCCCCAAATGAGGAAGAAGGGCGATGTGACGGTGACACGTGTGGCTTCGCCCCCGGAGATCCCGTCCTGGGGAACGAGGACAGGTCGGGCAGAGCCTGCCCGGAGCCTCCTCCGCCTTCCCGGGAGCTCCGGACGCGGCTCGGGGTCCCTCGTTGGGGCTGTCCCCGCCCGCTGGGCCATCCCACGGGGACCTGCTCCAGCCCGAAGGGGACATCAGAGGACATCGCCCCTCCTGTAGCCGCCCCGGGAGAGAGTCCGAAGTGGCGCGGGCGAGCAGCCCTGGGGACTTTGAGGTGGCACCGCGGACAGCGATGTGACGCAGGGAGCTTTACCTGTCCCCCGAGCTGCATTCATAGAGACCCTCATTAGCATATGAGTGGGCGTGGTTTCAGCTCATTAGCATGAGGTGCGATGCCAGGCGTGGTTTTCTGTTCCTTTTCGGCACCAGGTGAGGCCTCAGGAGTGGATTTCTGTTCCTCATTAGCAGAAGATGATGGAGTGGGCGTGGCTTGCAGTTCCTAATTAGCGTCAGAGTGCTTTCATCACTTAATTCAGCGCTCATCGAGGGTCCAATCTGGCGGCCCTACAAAACAGGAAACCCCCAAATCACCCCTCCTATTTGTGATCCCATTTTTTGCGCTGCCACAATTCCTCCCGCGTTACTCAACAGTACAGAGGAACATTCCTCCCGTGTTACTCAACACCGTAGGAACGTGTCGGGTCCAGCCTGGCAGAAGCTCTCGGTGGAGGAAAAGAAAAAAGCCCACGTGTTTTTACAGCACCGACAGGTTATTAAGAGCAGTAAATGAGGTGTAATTTCCTGACAGGGTGGCACTGGGGACAGTGGGGTGGCACAGGGGACACGTGCCTCACCTTCCTGCCTGCTCCAGCCACTCTGCTGTCCCTCCTCGGCTCCCAGCGGCTCACGGAGCAGAGGGACCCGTGCCGTGCCGTGCCGTGCCGTGCCACCAGCCGGGCAAAGGTCCCGCTGTGACCTCTGTCCCCAGCGCCACCCCGCGCCCGGCCATGGAGCTGCTGGGGGCTCTGAGCCCCCCGTGGTGGCTCCTGCCGCTCCTGCTGCTGGCCCTGCTGCTCCGGGCCGCTCGCAGGAGCCCCTGGGACCCCCGCAAGTGTCCCACTGACCTGACGGGCAAGACAGTGATTGTCACCGGAGCCAACAGCGGTGAGCAGGGAGGGCGGGCGGGGACACGCATGTGGGCGGTGGCGTGATGGCTGAGGGGTGACCTGCAGGGGACATGGGTGTCCCTTGGCCAGCCCAGGACCGCAGTCCCCGCTTTGGGAGTGCCAGTGGCTGCAGAAGAAGCTGGTGGC
This sequence comes from Catamblyrhynchus diadema, assembly GCA_035047745.1. NCBI lineage: Eukaryota > Metazoa > Chordata > Aves > Passeriformes > Thraupidae > Catamblyrhynchus > Catamblyrhynchus diadema. The sequence continues at coordinate 70,315,336 of JAWWMN010000208.1, forward strand.
CATCCCTGTGCACCCACAGTGTGCTCCTGGTGCCCTCTGCTCACCTTCCTTAAGTCGGGACTGTTAATGACTGACGGACAAGGCCACCACGGCCACCATGTCACACCAGGGGTGGGGTCACTGCTCCCACCTGTGTTCCACTGCTGGAGATGCTGGGACCCCCAGGCTGGGGTTGGGATGTCCACACACACCCAGGGACAGAGTGACCCCACCCGTGCTGGGCTCCATCCCCTCCCCAGCGCCCACCATTTCCTGCTGGGAGGGTTTGACCGTGGCAGGGGCTGCCCAAACCCGGGGGCACAGACCCCAAAGGACCAGCGGGATCTGCCCACACCCTGTCCGTGTCCCGCAGGCATCGGCAAGTGCGTGGCCATGGAGCTGGCACGCCGCAACGCCCGCACCATCCTGGCGTGCCGGAGCCGGGAGCGGGGCCAGGCGGCCGTGCAGGAGATCCGAGCGGCCACCGGGAACCCGGCGGTGCTGCTGAGGTTGCTGGACACCGGCTCGCTGGCCTCGGTGCGAGCCTTCGCCGCCGCTGTGCTGCGGGAGGAGCCGCGCCTGGACGTGCTGGTCAACAACGCCGGAGTCACCGGTAGGTGCCGGGCAAAGCCCTCCGGCCACAAGAGGGGTCCAGAGCCTCGTCCCGATGCCCACGGCACTGGCCCCCTGTGGGGGTACCAGCTGTCGGTTTGTCTGTCTGCATTGAAGGCGCTTGAGACGGTAATTCTAAGCGGGGAGCTTGTGTTGGTCTGTTGGAAGGAAGGAGGGCTCTGCAGAGACACTCAGATGGGTTGGATGGATGGGCAGAGTGCAACAGCATGGAGTTTAATAAGCCTAAGTGAGAGTCCTACATTTTGGCCACAAAAATCCCCTACAAGGTTACAAGCTGGGGATGGCGTTCAGGCAGAAAGGGACCTGGGGGTGCTGGTCCACAGCCGGTTGAATTTGAGCCAGAAATGTGCCTTGGTGGACAAGAGGGCCAATGGCTCCTGGCCTGGATCAGGAGTGGTGTGCCCAGCAGGAGCAGGGAGGTCATTCTGTCCCTAGAGAATGGTGGGGCCAGCAGGAGCAGGGAGGTCATTCTGCCCCTGTAGATTTGTGTTCCCAGCAGGAGCAGGGAGGTCATTCTGCCCCTGAAGAATGGTGTGGCCAGCAGGAGCAAGGAGTTCATTCTGCCCCTGTAGATTTGTGTGCCCAGCAGGGGCAGGGAGGTCATTCTGCCCCTGTACCTGGCACTGGTGGGGTCACACCTTGAGTGCTGTCTCCAGTTCTGGCCCCTCAGTTTGGGAAGGATGTTGAGATGTTCAAACACAAGGCTGGAGAGGGGCCTGGAACACAAACCCTGTGAGGAACGTTTGAGGAACTGGGGCTGTTTAGCCTGGAGAAGAGGAGGCTCAGGGGTGACTTTAGTGCTCTCTACAACTCCCTGAAGGGAAGTTGGAGACAGCTGGGGTCGGTCTCTGACAGAACCAGAGCACACAGTCTCCAGCCAAGTCAGGGAAGGTATAGGTTGGATATTAGGAAGAAATTTTTCACCAAAAGAATAATAAAGTACTGGAATGCTCTCTCCGGAGAGGGGGTAGAATCACCATCTCTGGATGTGTTTAATAAAAGAGTGGCCATGGCACTTGGTGCTGTAGTCTGGTTGAGGTGTGAGGGCACAGGTTGGACTGGATGATCTTAGAGGTCTCTTCCAACCTCATCATTCTGTGGTTCTGTAAAGATTAAGAACAAGCCTGCCCTTGATAGGCCACAGCTGTATCCAATAAAGGTGAGTGCTATAGAGTGAGTTGAGTAGTTAAGAAGAGAACTAGAGTTTGTTAACTGTGCTGTGAAGAAGAAAGAGTCAGTGCTGTGAAGAACTACCCATGAGAAATCACTGAGAAATTATAAAAAATTTATGATAAAATAACAACATGTCTTCTCTCCCTACTTCATCACTTTTTCTCTATACCCCTTACATTAAACCTCTGCCTCCTCCTGAGGTGAATCCTGGAGGATTCCCCTGGAGGATATTTGTGGTGCCAGACCCTTCACATCCTTCCTAAAAACTTTTGTATTCCTTAACGATGCAGGCAATTAAGTTAAATTACCTTAATTAATTTATTTAATTAATTAAAATTTCCTTTATTTATCACTCTACAACTCCCTGAAAGGTGGCTGTGCTCAGGTGGGGTTGGTCTCTTTTTGTGGTGCCAGACTATTATCACATCCTTCCTAAAAACTTTTTAGGAAGTTTCCTTCTTAGCCATGCAGGGAATTAAATCAAATTACCTTAATTTAGGTGATGTCATCACTCTCTGCAGCTTCCTAAAAGGTGCCTGTGCTCAGCTGGGGCTGGGACCTTTCTCCGGGCAGCACTGACACAACCAGAGCACACAGCCTCAAGCTGCACCAAGGGAAATACAGGTTAGATATCAGGAAAAAGTTTTCTACAGAAAGGGTGATAAAGTTCTGGAATTTTCTGCCCAGGGAGGTGGTGGAGTCACCATCCCTGGGTGTGTTTAACAA
>JAWWMN010000208.1:70326555-70344395 GCA_035047745.1 Catamblyrhynchus diadema
AGGGCTGTTTTGGGGACATTCAGAGGGGATTTAGGGCTGATTTGGGACATTTAGGGGGGATTTAGGGATATTTTGGGCTATTTAGGGCTGTTTTGGGGACGTTTAGAGGGGATTTAGGGATATTTTGGGGTATTTAGGGCTGTTTTGGGGACATTTAGGGCTATTTTGGGACATTTAGGGCTGTTTGGGTTCTGTGTGAGGCGTCACCGACGGGATGAGGGCGGCGTTTCCCCCTCGGGATTTGGGATTTGGGATCGGGAAGGTGGGAATGGCTCAGCCCCGGGGCTAATTAACACCTGGGCTAATTGGGGGGAGCTCATTAAGGGTGACAATATGGAAATTCCCACTCCTGGAAATGTTGGGATTTTTTTATCTGTCGGGACCCGCCCTCATTAATAATTAATTCCCAATAATTAATTAAGGCATGGAATGCAGGCAGAGCCTTTACCTGGGTGAGCTCTGTTGCTCCCTCACTCCAGAGCGCTCAGGGAATCCCAGAATTCCCAAATTCCCACCGGGACAGGCCCCGATTTCAAGCAGCATTTTTGGGGTTTTCTTGTGGGGTTTTTCAAAATCCCAAGTCTGAATTAGGAATTCCTGGAATTTTTGGGTTCTCTTTGGGACCTTGGAGCTTTTTTCCTTTCTCCCTCCATTCCCAAACCCGGAGCTCTCTGGTGCTTTTGGGAATAAACACGAGGATTTAATAACTTGGGGGGATTTAAAGGGGAAAAGGAGGAATTTTATGGGATTTGTAGGATTTCAGGGAGCTCTGGATGCTGAGGTTGCAGCACTCCAGAGCCTGGGGTGGCGCAGAGAGCTCTGGCCCTGCTCTTCTGGGATTGGGGTTTTTTGGAAGTAATAGGGTTTTCATAGAATGGGGTTTTTTTGAGGAAATGGGGTTTTGAGAGAATGGGATTTTTAGGAGGGATTGGGGTTTTTTGGCCGGATTGAGGTTTTGATGGATTGGGTTTTTCTGGAGGGAATGGGGTTTTGAGGAAATGCTTTTTTTTTTTTGGAGGGATTGGGGCTTTTGGGCTGGATTGGGGTTTTGATGGATTTGGGGTTTTTGAAGGATTGGGGTTTTTTGAGGAAATGGGGTTTTGATAGAATGGGATTTTTAGGAGGGAATGGGGGTTTTATGAATGGGGTTTTTTGGAGGGATTGGGGTTTTGATGAATTAGGTTTTGGAGGGATTGGGTTTTTTTTGGAGGGATTGGGGTTTTTATAGAATGGGGTTTTTGAGGGATTGGGATTTTGATGAATTGGGATTTTTGGAGGAAATGGGGTTTTAATAGAATGGGGTTTTTAGAAGGGATCGGGTTTTTTTTTGGAGGGATTGGGGTTTTTTGGAGGGATTGGTTTTTTTTTTTTTTTGTGGAAATGGGGTTTTGATGGATTGGGATTTTTGGAGGAAATGGAGTTTTAATAGAATAGGGTTTTTAGGAAGGATTGGGTTTTTTTTTGAGGGAATGGGGTTTTTTTGAGGGATTGGGATTTTTTTTTGTGGAAATGGGGTTTTGATGGATTGGGATTTTTGGAGAGATTGGGGTGTTTCTGAGAGACTGGGGTTTTTTTTTTGAGGGAATGGGTTTTTGATGGATTGGGGGTTTTTGAGGAAATGGAGTTTTGATAGAATGGGATTTTTAGGACGGATTGCGGTTTTGATGGATTGGGGTTTTTTGGAAGTAATGGGGTTTTAAAGGATTGGGGGGTTTTGAGGAAATGGGGTTTTGATGGAGTAGGGGTTTTTTCTGGAGGGATTGGGTTTTTTTGAGGGATTGAGGTTTTGATAGAATGGGTTTTTTAGGAGGGATTGGGGGTTTTGATAGGATTGGGGGTTTTTGAGGGATTGGGGTTTTTTTTCAAGGATTGGGGTTTTGATAGAATGGGTTTTTTTGGAGGGAATGGTGTTTTTTTGAAGTAATGGGGTTTTGATGGATTGAGGGTTTCTGAGGAAATGGGATTTTGATAGAATGGGTTTTTTGGAGGGATTGGGGTTTTTCTGGAGGGATTGGGGGTTTTATGAATGGGGTTTTTTGAGGGATTGGGGTTTTGATGGATTAGGTTTTTTGGAGGAAATGGGGTATTGATCAATTAGAGTTTTTTGAGGAAATGGGGTTTTGATAGAATGGGGTTTTTAGGAGGGATTGGGGTTTTGATGGATTGAAGTTTTTTGAGGGAATGGGGTTTTGATGAATTGGGTTTTTTGGAGGAAATGGGGTTTTGATAGAATGGGGTTTTTAGGAGGGATTGGGGTTTTTTTGAGGGAATGGGATTTTGATGAATTAGGTTTTTTGGAGGGATTGGGGTTTTTTTTGAGGGATTGGGGTTTTTTGAGGGAATGGGGCTTTTTCGTGGATTGGGGTTTTGATGGATTGGAGTTTTTTTGGATGGATTGGGGTTTTAATGGATTGCAGTTTTGATGGATTGGGGTTCATGCATTATGGAATGCCTTCCCCCCTGGTTATCCCCCCCTGCTCCATGCCCTCATTCCCCAACCTCCGAGGGCAGAGGCAGCTCAGGAATTCCTTAACAAACGAGGGAATCAAGTTGAAATCTCAGAATTGCTCAGAGCAAGATCCGAGGGGCTTTGAGAAGCTGCAAACCCAAGAATTCCCGCTCCGAGCTCCGACCACCCCACAAAGTCCCAATTCCCCGTTCCCCGAGCTCCTAAATCCGCTTTTCCTGGGAGATACCATCACTGACCTCCCCACCGTGTCCGGGCGTTGCTGTGGCTACCGAGCATCGCTCCCAGGGCGGAAAAAGCCGGGAATGCGCCGGGATGGTGCCGGGGGTGGCCAGGGAAGGAGGAGGAGGAGGCTGCGGGGGCTGCGGTGCCGCGGTGCAGCCGAGCAGGGCGCAGGCTCCAGCGGCGGCTGGGTCCTAGCGCCGCATCGAGCTCCAGAGCGGGGAAAAATCGGGAAAAAATCGGGAAAAAATCGGGAAAAAACCCTCGTGGTTCTGTGCAGGAGGGTGGAGCGGGGATAGGGTGAGAGGGGACAGCGTTGAGTTGTTGGGTTTTTGGCTGAAATGTTGTTTTTTTTTTTTTGGCGTGGCTGGGTAATAATTAGTATCGGCTTTATGGTTCTAGTATTAATTTTTTGTGCTGGGTAATAATTCGTGTTGACTTGATGGTTCTTGAAGGTTGATTAATTGCTTTGTTCTATTATTTTATATTATGTTATATTAATTAAGAAGCTTTTTACTCTTACGGGTGGATCTAATTGGTCAATGAATTGAAACACCAATTTTTTATGAATTTATTTAATGAATTTCAGTGAATTTCAGTGAATTTCAATGAATTTCAATGAATTTCAATGAATTTCAATGAATTTCAATGAATTTAATGAATTTAAGTCAATTTCAATGAATTTCAATGAATTTAATGAGTTTCAGTGAATTTCAGTGACTTTAATGAATTTAATGAATTTAATGAGTTTCAATGAATTTCAATGAATTTCAATGAATTTCAGTGAATTTAATGAATTTAATGAATTTCAGTGAATTTCAGTGAATTTCAGTGAATTTCATGAATTTAATGAATTTCAGTGAATTTCAGTGAATTTAATGAATTTCAGTGAATTTCATGAATTTCATGAATTCAATGAATTTCAATGAATTTAATGATCTTAACTAATTTAATGAATTTCAATTAATTTCAATTAAATAATTTAATGAATTCAGTGAATTTTAATGAATTTAATGAATTTTAATAAATTTCAATGAATTTCAGCGAGTTTCGTGAATTTCAATGAATTCATTGAATTTCAATGAGTTTCAATGAATTTCAATGAATTTCATGAATTTCAATGAATTTAAACATCCAATTTCTGAACTGGATCACCAATTAAAAAATCACATCTTGGTAAACAAATCCCTCTAACCCATTTTAATGTGCACAACAACATGAAGACAAAAACTGTTTCTCATTCTTTTCTCTGAGCTTTCTCAGCACTTCTCAGGAACATCCTGGCAGGGAGCCGTGTCTGTGTTCAGAGGATTTGGGATTGCTGCAGTGCCAGCTTTGGGTTGGATGTTGGGGAAATTCCTTCATGGAAAGGGTTGTTCAGCCCAATTCCTCATCCCTGGGGGGATTTAACAGCCCTGTGGCACTTGGGGACACTTGGTGGCCTTGGCGGTGCTGGGGATGGTTGGACTCGATGCTCTCGGAGGAGTTTTCACCCTAAAGCACTCTGTAATTCCATGGGAATCGCTGGGACATCCCCGTGGGTGACACTGTGTCCCCTCCCTTCCCAGGTGGCCTCGTTTAGGGGGCTGGATGTCCCCAGATTGTTTGGTCAGACCCTGGGGACAAGGAGGGACAGGAGCCGTGGAATGGCTCCCGCTGGGAAAGGGGAGACTGGGGAGGAATTCCTGGCTGGCAGTGGCGTGGGTGGCACTGGCAGTGGCGTGGGTGGCACTGGGAATCCGTGGGAGTGGAGTGGGTGGCACTGGGAATCTGTGGGAGTGGCATGGATGGCACTGGGAGCTCCTGGGAGTGGAGTGGGTGGCGCTGGCAGTGCCATGAGTGGCACTGGGAATCCCTGGGAGTGGCATGGGTGGCACTGGGAATCCGTGGGAGTGAAGTGGGTGGCACTGGGAATACCTGGGAGTGACATTGGTGGCACTGGGAATCCCTGGGAGTGGCACGGATGGCGCTGGGAATCCCTGGAAGCACAGTGGGTGGCACTGGGAATCCCTGGGAGTGGCGTGGGTGGCACTGGGAATCCCTGAATTCCCAGAGAATCCCTGGCAGTGCCCAGGGCCAGGCTGGGCTTTGGGGCTGGGAGCCACCTGGGCCAGTGGGAGGTGTCCCTGCCATGGCAGGGCTGGCACTGGATGGGCTTTGAGGTCCCTTCCACCCCAAACTGTTCCATGGATTCTGATTCCCATCCACAGGGAGACTTTTGGGGTCCCCTGGGAATGTTCAGGGCTTGGAGAGGAATTAAAAAATTCTCCAGCTCACTCTGGATTTGAATCATTAAAGACCAAACCCCAAATGCTAGTTTAGGATTTCTCTCCTGACAAATCCATCCCCAAAATCAGCTTTGTGGAGGAATTTCACCGAGAGATGTTTGTAAAAATAAATCAAAATGGAATAAGGGGGAATTTGCTCCTGCTGGATGAACAGTGGGAATTTCTGAAGGTTTTTAACCTCCCTCCTGCTGGTGTTCCCTGAGCTGGGGCTGTTCCAGCTGCTCAGCAGAGGCTGGCATGGATCCCAGATCCCAGAAAAAGCCTGGATGGTGAGGGGGGATAATTCTGGACTTCTTTTCTCTGTGCTGATGAGTTAGACAGAGAGTTTGGGCAGCAGGAAATCCACGTGGATCCTGCAGAGCCGTGGCTGGGGTGGTTTGGGGGAGGATCCATGGCCTGGGGACATGGGTGGCACTGGGAATCCCTGGGAGTGGCACTGGGAGTCCCTGGGAGTGGCATGGGTGGCACTGGGAATCCCTGGGGGTGACATTGGTGGCACTGGGAATCCCTGGCAGTGGCACTGGGAATCCCTGGCAGTGGCACTGGGAATCCCTGGCAGTGGAGTGCGTGGCACCAGGAAATTGAAATCAGATTTCATTTGGGTGTGTTTAACTGGAAATGTGTGTAAGACTCAGGAAGGTTTATTTCTCCTGGGGAATTTTTTCATCCTGACATGGCAGTGCCTGAGTTTGGGGGAAAATTGGGATTTTTCCTCTTTGTACAGAGAAGTTTTAGCCCCAAACCCAAAGGGTGTGGCGAGGATGGAGCAGCCAAGCCCTGTTGGAGGTTGGGGTGTTCCCAGAGGGCTCTGGATCATCTCTCTGAGCTTTAATTCCCAAAACTTCCAATTTCCCCTTAACTCAGGCACTCAGAAATCTCCTGTCCCACCTCAGCTTCTTCTTTAAGCTCAGGATCCTTTTGGGTCTTTCCCAGCTCAGGATTTTCCAGGATTTTTTCCCTCAGGGATTCATTTCCATCCCAAATCCAAGCAGTAAATAAAGCAGGAGGTGGTGGGTGGTGCCTGTGACTTTGCTGTGTTGAGAAATGGAATATCTGGGGCTCAAAAAGGCTTTTCTAACTTAAAGAATTCCATGATTTCATTCTGTAATTCCATGATTTTCAACACAGGGTGCCCAGAGAAGCCTCTGGATCCCTGGAAATATTCCAGACCAGGTTGGATGGGATTTGGAGCAGCCTGGGACAGTGGGAGGTGTCCCTGCCCATGGCAGAGGTGGCACTGGGTGGCCTTTGATGTCCCTCCCACCCCAAACCATCCTGTGATCCTATAAAATTGTGTTTGTGCGGAAAAAATTCCTTGTGCTTTAGTTTAACATGGAAAACTCCTACTGAGGAGGAACAGGAGCTGTGTGATGTTCATAATTTTCTTTTTAAATTAACAACCACTCTTGTGCTCCACCTGGGAGCAAAATCTGTCCGGGGTTTTCCTGGTTTTGGGGTTGTCCTGCTATTCCCAGAGCTCTGTGGGAAGAGCAGTGAGGAATTCCCATATTCTGAGGGGGCGGCATTCTGAATTCCTGCTGAAATTCCATGCCTGGAATTTCCAGGTTTTCCTTGCACTTAGAGGAAGATTTTTGGAATTTGAGTTTCTTCCTCAAGCTTGCTGGGATTTGAGTTTTCTCTTCAAGCTTTCTGAATTTGAGTTTTCTCTTCAAGCTTTCTGGGATTTGTTTTCCCTCTTCAAGCTTTTTGAATTTGAGTTCCCTCTTCAAATTTTCTGGAATCTCAGTTTCCTCTTTAGCTTTCTGGAATTTCAGTATTTTCTTCAAACTTTCTGGAATTTAAATTCCCTCTCCAAGCTTTCTGGAATTTGAATTTCCTCTTCAAACTTTCTGGAATTTGAGTTTTCTCTTCAAGTTTTCTGGAATTTGAGTTTCCTGTTTAAGCTTTCTGGAATTTGAATTCCTCCCTTAAGCTTTCTGGAATTTGAGTTTCCTCTTCAAGCTTTTTGGAATTTGAGTTTTCTCTTCAAGCTTTCTGGGATTTGAATTCCCTCTTCAAGTTTTCTGGAATTTCAGTTTCCTCTCCAAGCTTTCTGGAATTTGAATTTCATCTTCAAGCTTTCTGGGATTTGAGATTCCTCTTCAGGCTTTCTGGAATTTGAGTTTTCAGGCTTTTTGGAATTTAAATTCCCTCTTCAATCTTTCTGGGATTTGAGTTTTCTCTTCAAGTTTTCTGGAATTTGAGTTTCCTGTTTAAGCTTTCTGGAATTTGAATTACTCCCTTAAGCTTTCTGGAATTTGAGTTTCCTCTTCAAGCTTCCTGGAATTTGAGTTTTCAATCTTTCTGGAATTTGAATTCCCTCTTGAAGCTTTCTGGGATTTGAGTTCCCTCTTCAAGTTTTCTGAATTTGAGTTTTTTCTTCAAACTTTCTGGAATTTCAGTTTCCTCTTCAAGTTTTCTGGAATTTCAGTTTCCTCTTCAAGTTTTCTGGAATTTCAGTTTCCTCTCCAAGCTTTCTGGAATTTGAATACCCTCTTCAAACTTTCTGGAATTTGAGTTTCCTCTTCAGCTTTCTGGAATTTGATTTTCCTCTTCAAGCTTTCTGGATTTTGAGTTCCCTCTTGGCATTCCAGCCTCTCCTTGGAGCACCTTCCAAGTGTTTGTGTCCGTGGCTCTTGTTCTGCTCCTTGGCTTTGGGATCTGCCAGGATCCCAGAGGATTCTGCAGGGAAGAAGATCAGAAATCCTTTAAAATTTAGGAATTAGGAAGCAATCCTTCCCTGTGAGGGTGCTGAGCCCTGGCACAGGTGCCCAGAGCAGCTGTGGCTGTTCCTGGATCCCTGGCAGTGCCCAAGGCCAGGCTGGAGCCACCTGGGATGGTGGAAAATGTCCCTGCCCATGACAGGGGGTGGAATTGTTGGGATTTAAGGTCCCTTCCCACCCAAACCATTCCATGGCTCTGTAAATAGGTGACACAGGTGACATTTGCTCCCAGGTTGGCAGGGAAGCAAGGTGAGCTTCCCAGAGGAGCTTTGTCCTTCCATGGATAAAATAATTCAGATTTTCTAAATCTTCTAAACTGCTTTAGAATCTGAGGCCGAGGGGAAGGAGCTCATCGTCCTTGGAGCTTTTTGGAGAATTTTGTGTGGATTTTGTGAAGTTTCCTTTAAACCGGCATGGGGAGGGGAGGCAGCTGGAGCTCCGGTGGCCAGCCGACCCCTGGGGTGGCTCTGCTGCAGTTCCTGGTGCTCCCAGGGAGAAATTCCCAATTTCCATCTGGCTGTTGGGGTGTTTATCCCAGTTGTTTATCCCGGTGGCTCCCAAATCCCCTGGGCAGTGGCCAGTCCTGGTGGCTCCCAAATCCCCTTGTTAGTGGCCAGTCCTGGTGGTTCCTAAATCCCCTTGGCAGTGGCCAGTCCTGGTGGCTCCTAGATCCCTTTAGCAGTGGCCAGTCCTGGTGGCTCCCAAATCCCCTGGGCAGTGGCCATTCCTGGTTGCTCCTAGATCCCTTTGGCAGTGGCCAGTCCTGGTGGCTCCCAAATCCCCTTGTTAGTGGCCAGTCCTGGTGGCTCCCAAATCCCCTTGTTAGTGGCCAGTCCTGGTGGCTCCCAAATCCCCTCGTTAGTGGCCATTCCTGGTGGCTCCTAGATCCCTTTGGCAGTGGCCATTCCTGGTGGCTCCCAAATCCCCTGGGCAGTGGCCATTCCTGGTGGCTCCCAAATCCCCTGGGCAGTGGCCAGTGCTGGTGGCTCCCAAATCCCCTGGGCAGCCTGCTGAGCCCCGGGAGCAGTGCCCAGAAGAGGCTGGCGCGGTGGATTCGGGATCTGCCAGCTGAGCCCGAACAATGGGACACGCGCTGTCACCTGTCACAGCCCGGAGCGGGACAATCCGCGATGTCCCTCATTAACCCTTTGCGCTCCATCCCCACCGCGGGATGTGGGACAAACCCCGCTCCTCCAGGCCGTTGTTTTTCCTCTAAATCCTCCATAAAGGGAAAAACAAATGGGGCAAACCTTAGTTGGGGTCACAGCGGGAGGAATTTGGGGTGTCCCTGCCCGGTGCCACCGCAGGGCGGGCAGGAGGAGGCCGGGACCGGCGCCGGTGCCTCCTCCTGCGGGGCGCGTTAGGACCCAGCGAGGCAGCGGCGCCGTGACAAGTCTGGAGCGGCACTGGCGCAGAGTGGCTCCATCGGCAGCGCTGGAATTCTCTGTATCCCTCCCTCTCGGAGCATCCTCGCCCAGAAAAGGGTTTTTCCCTCCCTTCCCTCCCTCTCGGAGCCCCGGGATCGGTCGGGACACCGGGAAAAGCCGCTGGATGCTGGCGGCCGTGAGCTGCGGGAGCTGCCGGCTGCGGATCGGGGATCTCCGGAGCGCTCAGCATGGCCCAGGGCAGGCGGCACCAGTCCGGCCGGGTAAGGGGGGAGGGCTGACTCAACAGCTCCCGGCTCGGCCGCCTCCTATCGCGACAGGTCGCCACGCTGTCGCAGCGAAAATAGCCGCGTTTTGTAAGGGATTCTCGATTGTGTATCCCTGCAATGTGGCACAATAATGCCGGCAGGGGAGGGGGATGCTCTGGCTTGCACCAGGGCCGGGGCTTTTGGCTGGAGTTGCCTGCTCGTGTGGGTGATTACCCCAGTTCATTACAGCGATTAATTAATTCCCCTTCTCTCTCCGGCTCAGCCTCGCCGGGGCTGCTCAGCACAAAGATCCCGGCGTGTTTTGCTCCCCTCCCTCCCTCCCTCCGGGCCATGCCGAGCTTCCTTCCGCGGGCCTGGCAAGCGCTTCCAGCTTTTTCCGTATTGCAGCTCCCCCTGGGCTGTGCGGTGCCAGCGGCCCCCCCCGGGCCCGGGCCTGGCCTTTCCCGGCAGTTTCTGTCCCTGTCGCTGTGTCCCTGTGTGGTCACCACGGTGACATTGTGTCCCAGAGCCCGGCAGCGCGTTTGGGCCTGGCTGTGCCAACTTGGCAAGGATGGAGCTGCTGAGGGCAGACCCTCCGTGGGCACCGGGTCCTGCCTGCTCTGGGATCCACCAGGCCTGGGGCCGGTGGGATTTGGGCTGTGGCTGAAGGGATTTGAGGGAAAACTTCCCAGCCTGGAGCCTTTTTTGCCCACCCCAGCAGGATCTGAGTGTGTGTCTAAATGGGTTTTTGGGGGTTGGAGCCCCACAGCTGCCCCCCAAACCTCCCTGTTTTCCATGAGGAGAGGGTGAGATTCCAACCTGAGTCCTGACAGCTCTGTCATGACAGCCTGGGCGGCTCAGGGAAGGAGCCCAACGCTGCCTCCAAGGGCTGATGGGGGGAGATGTGGCAGGACTGGGAGTCCTGGGGGTCCCAGGGATGCTGGGGGGTCCCAGGACAGCACTGTGAGTAGATTATCCCTGTTTGGCTCACATGGATTTTGGAATGGGCGCTGCAGAGACCACGGCTGTGCTGGCCCTTCCTGGGGCTGGAGCCGCTGGCCACCCTGGCCACGTCCCTTCTGGGTTTTGGGGACACTGCTCCTGGTGTCCTGAGACACCCACACCCTCCCAGTTTGGCAGCCTGGAATCCAGTGCCACCATGGTGGTGAGAGCTTTGTCCCAGTGCCACATCCTGGTGTCACCCAGGGCAGCCACCCTCAGTCCCAGGGTGATCCCTCCTTTCTACAGGGCAACAGCACCAGGATTAAACCAGGAATTCTTCCCAAGTCTTTCCCTCTTCCAGCTTTGTGGGCAGCACCTGGGATTTGGATCTTGGCAGAGTTGGTTGCTTGGGATTCTCCTGAAACTTTTGATCTGAGCTTTGAGTGGCAGTTTGAGGCTCCAGCAGTGGGGGAGGAGCTCCTGGAGGAACACTGAGTATTCCTGGGGTGGAGCAGAATGCTGGAGCCCTCAGGTTTGGGTGGAGCTCCAAAATTCCCAAATCACTGGGAATTCATCCCATTTTCAGTGCCCTTGGCACCAGGACTTTCACATAGCAGAGCAGACAGTCTGTGGGTGTCTGTCACGCCTCAGAAAGGGGGGAAATGGGAAAATGCTGGATTTTGGAGTGGTGCCAGGTGGGAGTTGTGGGGAGCAGTCTCTGGTGGTGGTGGCAGCACAGCCACGTGCTTGTCCCTCACCTGGTGTCCCTGGGATGTGGCACAGGCTCCTCCTGGGCTGCTGGCTGCTCCAGAGGTTCAGCATTCCTGGTTGTCCCGTTCCCGCCACCTGGATCTCCTCAGCTGTTCCCCAGTGCCTTCACTGGGAAGCTCTGGATTTCCCATTTCCTGGATTTAGGAGCTTATTCCCCTTCCAGGCCGAGGGTGACAGGGCTGTCACTGTCAGTGGCCTCAGCCTTTGTGGCTTCCCACACTTCTGCTCCTTCATCCTCTTCCTTTGGTGTCCCCAGGACTGGGGCATCCCAAGTGTGTTCCTCTGGGAATGTTGGTGTGACACAGGGGATCCATGAGGAGCTGGCCAGGGAAGCTGAGGGAATTCTGGGCTGTGCCATGGTGTCCCCAACAATGACTGTCCCCATGTTTGTCCCTCAGGGATTGTCACCACAGCCGCAGGTGTGTCCATCATTCCACTGGGAATGTCCACCCTACCTGCTCCCAGCTGGGAAAGTTCTTCCTCTTGCAAATCCTGGATTAATCTTGGTTTGAATCTTCATGGGAATTCCAGGCAGGGATTTTATCCATCCAGGTGTCTCACAGACCAATTTCTGATTAATTGGAAACAGAAGAGGCTCAGGGCCTGGTCCCACTCCTGAGGGGTGGGATGGGGCGGGAGAGATTCATTCTGGGCTCTCCTTCTTTTCCCAAGTGTGAAAGACTCAGGAAGAGTTCAGTGAAATTGGTGCTGGTTGGCAAATGTCTGTCAGGGACAGGCTGGGAGAGCTGGGAATGTTCCCCTGGAGAAGAGGAGGCTCCAGGGAATCCTCAGAGCCCCTTCCAGGGCCTGAAGGGGCTCTGGGAGAGCTGGAGAGGGACTGGGGACAAGGGATGGAGGGACAGGAGCCAGGGAATGGCCAGAGGTACCCAGGGCTTGGAATGTGCCACATCCAAGGGACCTTACCTGGCTGCAGGTGCCTAAGGGACACCAGGAGGGATAAAATCTCCTGCTCCAGGAACCTTCCCATGTCCTGGCGATTTGGGATTTTCCTTTGGGCTCTGCTCTCATTTTCTCTAACACCTGGGATATGATTTTCCAGGTGCTTTCAGGATGTTGCTACCAGAGCTTTGGAAGATATTTGGAACATAATTTTTCCTTTGAGGTGTTGGGTTTCTTTGTTGTTTGGTGGATTTTGGGTCTTAATATAAGATTATTTTGTGATCTGATAAGACTATTTTGATTTCTGCCATTTCTGTTTGAACAAAACCTGGAATTCAGGCTCGTGGGAGCACCCGCATCCCTGGTTTTAGTCCCAAAATCCCGAACTGGGTGGGTTCACTCTGCATTCCAGCCTTGGGAAGTGATGTGCAGGGGAAGGGGGTGCTTTGGTAGGATTCCAGGAGCTTCCAGAGTCCCCTGGGTTCTTCCCCAGGCTGAGAATTCCCTGAATGTCCCAAACCCCTGTGGCTGAGGTTTGTCTGCAGGGTGAAAGAGGCTCTGTTTTCCTGGGATAAAGAGCAGATTCTTTGGCTGAAACCAGGCCCAGAGCGACCAAATTCCACATTTCTGCACAAGGAGCAGAACCAGGGACACGTGGAGGGAGGGAAATGCCAAACTGATCCCGTTTTGGGGATTGCTGGGAGGTTGGGATGAGTGGGAGGATGGAGCTGAGCAGGACAGGGAACATCTGGATCCCCTCTGGGATAGAGGCAGTGGGATGGAGAGGTTTCCATCAGGGTTTTGAGGGTCTCCAGAAGATCTGGAGAGGGGCTTGGAGTGACAGGACACAGGGAATGGCCTCCCACTGGGAAAGGGGAGATTTGGGTGGGATTTTGGGAAGGAATCCTTCCCTCTGAGGGTGCCCAGGGCAGCTGGGGCTGCCCCTGGATCTCTGGAAGTGCCCAAGGCCAGGCTGGACAGGGCTTGGAGCACCCTGGGACAGTGGAAGGTGTCCCTGGCCATGGCAGGGGGTGGAATTGTTGGGATTTAAGGTCCCTTCCCGCTCAAACCATTCCAGAATTCCATGATTAATCTGCTTTGCTCAGGCTGATTGCAGAGCAGGAGGCTTTGGGGTTGGATCCCAACAAATTTCCCTGGGATTTCAACAATCCTGAGGGTCTCCAGTACCCATGCAGTTCCTCACATCCATCACCTCATTGCTGCTCCAAGAGCATTGATCACCTGGATAACCCCACCTGAACCCAGGGGCATCCCAGGATGTCACACTTGGAGTGTCCTGGTGCCTGCTGAAATATAAATATGGATGTAACGCTGGTGACATGGAATCATGGAATTGTTGAGGTTTTAAATCCCTCCAGGGGTGGAGAGCCCTTCCCAGGAGGAATTTTCCCATCTAAACCTCCCCTGGCACAACCTGAGGCCAGGTTGTTTAATGACAATCCCACTTGGAAAGCTGCTGGACTCTCCCGCCCACATTTCAAGCTGGGGTACCCCAAATCCTGGCATGGGGGAGTGCCAGGAACACCAGGGGGGCCACCAGATCCCAGGGGTGTTGAAGGGATGGGACAGTGACCTCTGTCTGCTCCTGGGCACAGAATTCCCAGGCTGGAAACCCAAGGGAATGCTGATAAAATGGGAAAAGATGGACCATGAGCTGGTTAGGGCTGATTGTGCTCCTCTTCTGGTTTTTTCCCCTCAAGGCTCATAAAAATGTTATAAAAGGGGTTAAATCAGATTTGTGAGCCATTGCTGGTGGCTGTGCCATGGTTTGTGGCTCCTGTTGGGGAGCAGAAGGAATCACCCAAAACAAAAAGGGCTGGAGGAGGTGACTGGGGCTGGAGGGAGATGAACCATCCCAATGTGCACCCAGTGGGGCCACCAGATGGGACAATGACCTCTGTGTGCTCCTGAGCACAGAATTCCCAGGCTGAAAACCCTTGGGAATGCTGACAAAATGGGAAAAGATGGAGCATGGTTAAGGGAGCAGAAGGAATCACCCAAAATTAAAAGATTGGAGGAGGCAAGCGCGGCCGGGCGGAGATGACCCATCCCAACATCCACCCTCGTGTCCATCCCACCTTTCTGAGGATCTCTTTTCCCATTGCCAGGCCTCCAGCACGGCCAGGATGAGCTCTGACAGCAGCAGCAAGCCCCTCAAGGTGGGCTCCCGCGTGGAGGTCATCGGCAAAGGCCACCGGGGCACCGTGGCCTACGTGGGGGCCACCCTGTTCGCCACTGGCAAATGGGTCGGGGTCATCCTGGACGAGGCCAAGGGCAAGAATGATGGCACAGTGCAGGGCAGGAAATACTTCACCTGCGAGGAGAACCACGGCATCTTCGTCAGGCAGTCCCAGGTGGGTGGGATCCCGGGATTCTGGGGTCCTGGCGTGGTGGGGTGGTGGTTAAATACAGGGAATTCTGGGATTTTCCATCTCTCACAGGGGAGGGAACAGCTCGCTCCAAATCCAGGTGGAATCTCAGCCTCTGCACAGATCTTGAGGTTCTGCCGGTGGAATCTCACCCTGTGCACAGATCTTGGTGTATTCCCAATTATATTCCCCAATATAATTGTTCCATTCTTGAGGTCCTGCAATGAAAACTGTGCTGCTCTGTATTTTCTACCTGTAGCAAGTGGAGTTTGGGATCGATCTCAGATGTGTACCTGGAAGCAGATCCCAGGAATTTTAATTAAATGTTAAAAACCAGGTGGAATCTCACCCTGTGCACAGATCTTGAGGTTCTGCAATGAAAACTGTGGTGAATTCCCAGTTGTTCCATTCTGCTGCCCTATATTTGCCACCTGCAGCAGGTGGAGTTTGGGATCAATCTCAAATGTTTACCTGGAAGCAGATCCCAGGAATTTTCATTAAATTGTGTTTAAAACCAGGTGGAATCTCACCCTGTGAACAGATCTTAAGGTTCTGCAGGTGGAATCTCACCCTGCGCACAGATCTTGGTGTATTCCCAATTATATTCTCCAATATAATTGTTCCATTCTTGAGGTTCTGGAATGAAAACTGTGCTGCTCTGTATTTTCTACTTGCAGCAGGTGGAGTTTGGGATCAATCTCAGATGTGTACCTGGAAGCAGATCCCAGGAATTTTCATTAAATTGTGTTTAAAACCAGGTGGAATCTCACCCTGTGCACAGATCCTGAGGTTCTGCAATGAAAACTGTGGTGAATTCCCAGTTGTTCCATTCTGCTGTTCTGTATTTAGCACCTGCAGCAGGTGGAGTTTGGGATCGATCTCAGATGTTTACCTGGAAGCAGATCCCAGGAATTTTCATTAATTTGTGTTTACCTGGAAGGAGATAACACACACAGTGTGGGTGTAGCTGCTGAGATTTGCTGCTCGTGTGCTGCAGCAGGAGCCAGGAGCTCCCTGCCGAGCAAACATCCTCCAGGTGGATTCCTGGGTCACCTTCCAAGGAGCCCCTGTGTCCCAGCCAGCTCCTGTCCCCTCCCTGGCACAAAGGGGCTGTTTGTGTCCCACCCTGTGGCCTCTTATTGCCAGGACCTTGGGATTGGGTGACAGAGGGAAGCTGAGCACAAAATTAGGGCATTTGGGTCCTGGGGTCCACCCCAGCATCTGCTGCCCCATCCATTGGAAGGGCCCTTGGATGGTCAGAGGTTACAGCACTGGCTCATCCAGGAGAGATTCAGGAATTACTGAGGTTGGAAAACACTTTTAGGAGGAGTCCAGCCACTCACTGCTTCAGCCTGAGGGAAAATTACCCAATCCTTTAAATAATGGGATAAACACAGAGAGCTGAACCCACCAGAGCTGGAGGCAAACTCACCAGGAAGCTTTTCACGTTCTTATCCAGCCCAAGCAGTGTTGGTGTGTAGGAATTGCTGGATGGAGCTCTGCTCCTCTCCTGGGACCATGGAAATTCCCAATATAATTCCAGCATACTCCCAGTTCCCCACATTAAAACTGGACACATGGACCTGGCTCCTTTGTCCATCTCTCTCAGCCTCTCCTGCCAGCTGGGAGAGGCTGGGAGGGGTTTACAGGGAAAAGTTTGGATCTGCAGGACCAGGAGGGACCCCAAAGCCCACCCAGTGCCACCCCCTGACAGTCAGGGACACCTTCCACTGTCCCAGGCTGCTCCAATCCAGCCTGGCCTTGGGCACTTCCAGGGATCCAGGGGCAGCCGCAGCTTCTCTGGGAATGCCATCCCAGCCAGGAATTCCTTCCCAAAATCCCACCCAAATCTCCCCTTTTCCATTCCAAAAAGGGGAAGCCATTCCCCATTTTTGTCACCTCATCCTCTGGGCTGGCTGTGGGGTGAGTGATTCTCAATCCCCATCCCAAATTCCAAAGCTGGGAAGGGATGGGGACACCTGGAGCAGAGATGGGAAGCAGGATGGGTTCTGGAAATTGGGCATTCCTGGGATGATAAAATCCTGGATTTTGGGTTGGGAGGGAGTTGAAATCCCACCCAGTGCCACCCCAAGGGACACCTCCCACTGTCCCAGGGTGCTCCAAGCCCTGTCCCTGTCCCTGGGACACTGCAGGGATGGGGATGCACCCAGCCCCATCCAGAGCCTTGTGCCCAGCACCCTGTGCCCCTCCCTGCCCTGCCGAGGGGTGCCAGGGGTGGGGTGCCCCCTCTGTGCCCTGGGGGACACCGGGGACCCTCCCTGTGCCCCAGGGTGGCTCAGGACCAGCCCTGGACCTGCTGGGGCAGCCCTGGACCCACAGCTTTGCTCTGGGACTGAGGATCTGGGGGATTTGGGAGCTGTTTATCCCTCCTGCTTCCCATCTCTGCTCCAGGTGTCCCCATCCCTTCCCAGCTCTGGAATTTGGGGTGGGGGTTGAGCATCACTGCCCCCACACCCAGCCCAGAGGATGAGGTGACAAAAAAGGGGAATGGCTTCCCACTGGAAAAGGGGAGGTTTGGGTGGGATTTTGGGAAGGAATTCCTCCCTGGGAGGGTGAGGAGTGGCTGGGCTGGAATTCCCAGATTTGCTGCGGCTGCCCCTGGATCCTTGGAAGAGCCCAAGGCCGGGCTGGATGGACTCGGATCCACCTGAGCGGGCAGAACAGGACAACCCTCCAGCTCCCTTCCCCGAGCCCAAGCGCCCCTCGGAGGTGGCAGCGAGCCCCCGGCGCACTTTGCAGCCGAGCCCTACGTGCCGGGGGGCCGGGAGGGGCCGGGAGGGGCCGCGGGGGCTGCGGAGGGCAGGGCGGGCGAGCGGGAGCAATTAGCGGCGGGTGGAGCCGGGTCGGGTCCCCTTTGTCACCGGGGGCCGCGGTCCCCCCCGCGCGGGCAGCAGTGCGTGAGTGTCAGCGCTGACGGAGATCGCATGTGACAGCAGCTGTGAATTTGGGGCTGGGGGTGTGGAAAGGCCAGGTTGAAAGACTTTGCTGCCCCCCTGGGCCCCCTCGCCCCCTCCGCCCCCCGGCCCTGCCCCCGGCCGGCGGCCGCAGCCCACCCAGCCCGCGGCTGCGGCTTCATTATCGCTGCTGGGGCTTGCCGGTGCTGCCCCTGCGCTTCTCGGCCCTCCTGCTCTTCCTCCTCTTCTTGTTCTTCTTCTCCTTCTCTTCTTCTCCTCGTCCTCCTCCTCTTCTTCCTCCTCTGCTCCTTGTTCTTCTCCTCCTTCTCTTCCTTCTCTTCTTGTTATTCTCCTCGTCCTCTTCTTCCTCTTCCTCCTCTTCTTCCTCTTCCTCCTCTTCTTCTGGTTATTCTCCTCCTCTTCCTCCTCCTCTTCTTCTCCTTCTCCTCGTCCTCTGCCTCTTCTTCTCCTCCTCCTCCTCTTCTTCCTCATCCTTCCCTTCCTCTTCCTTCTTCTTCTTTCTTCTTTCTTCTTTCTTCTTTCTTCTTTCTTCTTTCTTCTTTCTTCTTTCTTCTTTCTTCTTTCTTCT
>JAWWMN010000208.1:70355961-70383968 GCA_035047745.1 Catamblyrhynchus diadema
CCCAGTGGGAGCCATTCCCTGGCTCCTGTCCCTGCAGGCCTTGTCCCCAGTCCCTCTCCAGCTCTCCTGGAGCCCCTTTATGGACCCTGAGGATTCCCTGGATTTTTCCCTTCTCCATTTCCAGCAATCTTGACTCCAGAGCAGCGAGGCTCCAGAATTATGGGATGGTTTGGATTGGAAGGGACCTTAAAGCCCATCCAGTTCCATCCCTCACCACAGCCAAGGACACCTCCCACTATCCCAGGCTGTTCCAAACTCCATCCAGCCTGGCCTTGGACACTTCCCCCACCCCTGATTCCCTGATCCAGGGGTTTTTCAGGAATCAGATCCCAGCACAGATCAGTTGGACACAGGATGTCCCCAGCATGACATCCTCGAGGGGCTGCTTCCAGGGAATGCCAAAGAGGCCTTTAAATGCTTTTTCCAGGAGATTGGCAGGATTGTGCTGAGGGACTGGGAATACTGGAGGTAAAATTCCCTCTGTGTGTGGAGGGTTGGGTGTGAGCCTGGGGCACCCTGAGCTCCTCTCCCCTCATGGGTGGGAATTTTGGAAAATAACACAGTTGGAATGGAAGCTGGATGTGTTCATGTTACATAATATAATATCACAGATGGGATTTAAGATCTGTGCATGTAAAGGGAGCTGCTCTCCTGCTCTCCAGCACTCCGTGGGGCAGGACACGGATTCATGGAGAGTTTGGAGATGGTGCTTGGTGACATCCTGTGGGTTCCCAGCAGAGTTCTTGTCCAGGGACAAGGGGAATGCTGGGCAGGAATTGTGGGAACGGTCCTGGCAGGGCAGCGAGGCTCAGGACGTGCTGGACACCGCCCTGAGTGGCATTTTTAGGGCAGGGATTTTGGGGCAGGGATTTTGGGTCTCTCCGCACCCTCAGCCGTGCAGGGCTGCCCTGAGCTCCCTCGATCCGCCCGTGTCGGCCGGAGGTGCGGAGCTGGCGCTGGATGGCAGCGCAGCAAGATGATCCCTCTGTCCATCTGTCCATCCCTCCGGGCTCGGCGCCGTCCATCTGTCCATCCGGGCTCCGCTCCGTCCGTCTGTCGCTCCCGGGGGATTCGCCCGGCGCGGGGCGGGTTTGGCTGCGGGCACCGCGGGGATACCGAGCGCAGCCACGGAGCCGCCAGCACCGGGAGCTGACACCGGGGGGGGCTGTCCCGGGGGGGCTCCGAGCCGCTGAGAACCCCCCCCGTCCCCTCCCCGAGCGCAGCATCACATCCTCATCCCCATCGCCATCCTCATCCTCATCCGCCCGCCGCCCGGCTCGGTGCAGCGCCCGGCGGTGCGGCCCCTCCGCGGTGATGTCATGAGCCGCCGGGGCGGTGGTTGGAGCCACCGGCGGAGCGGGGACGAGCGGCCGCGGCCGGGGGGGGCTGCCCTGCACCCCCTGAGCCCCCGCCGAGCCCCCGGGCAGGACGTGGCGAGCGGCCGGCGGCGGCCGCGGCCATTTGCCGTGTCCGGCCGTGCTGACTGACCCGCTGCTCCGTCTCCTCCCGCTCCGGCCGTCCCTGCGCGACGATGAGGCAGGCCCCGGCCACACGCAAGGTACGGTCCGCGTCCGCATCGCCCCCCGGCATCGCATCCCGCTTCCCAGCCGCCTCCTCGCTGGTTTTCCCCGTTTTCCCCGCGTTGATGCTGCCGGGCTGTAATTGGGAGCGTGATGGGCTCGGGGAGGAGGGGGGCGGTGGGTGAGCATCGGTTCATGGCTGGCTTTGCCTTCCGAGCTCCCGGAGTCCCCTCTCCGTGTCACCCGACCAATGCAGCGGCTCTGCGGCTCTGCCGGGGCCCTGTGCCCGCTGCCGGTGCCATCCCTGTGCCCGCTGCCGGTGCCATCCCTGT
Source organism: Catamblyrhynchus diadema (assembly GCA_035047745.1). Lineage (NCBI taxonomy): Eukaryota > Metazoa > Chordata > Aves > Passeriformes > Thraupidae > Catamblyrhynchus > Catamblyrhynchus diadema. The sequence continues at coordinate 70,357,814 of JAWWMN010000208.1, forward strand.
CACCGCTGCCGGTGCCATCCCCTCTGCCTGGGGGTGTCAGTGCTGTCCTTGCTGCCTGTGTTGTCCCCACTGCCGGTGCCATCCCCACTCCAGGGGTGCCAGTGCCATCCCAGCTGCTGTCCCTGTGCCCACAGCCTGAGAGTGTCAGTGCTGTTCCTGCTGCCGGTGCCATCCCTGCTTCCAGTGCCACCGGTGCCCACCCTGGGGAAGCTGTGTGCCCACAATCCCGGTTTTCCTGCCAGCCACGCTGTTGGGCTCAGCCTTTGGCATTCCCAGAGGCTGGCAGTACCCGAGTCCCTGCCAGGCTGCCATTCCTGCAGGTGACAGCTCGGGCACTGGCCTATATGTTTATTTTTAGTGTAACCACGATGTCACTGCTCAGCTTAAAGAGAAATCCTGGGAATTTCTGGCTGATGGCAGGGAATAGACCCCAGCCAGGCCAGTACCTGGCAGGAAACGCTCCTGTTTTACCCCTGCACCTCCCCAAGCTCAGACACCAACGCTCCTCGTCACGTGTCCCTGTTAATCCTCTTCCCCATGGAAAGTTTCACGGATGCTGCTTTCCCTCTGCCCCGTTGGAGGGGGGAGTGGGGGCTGCTGGAGCTCAGCCCCAAGCCTGGATTCCATCCTGCTTTTCCTGTTGCTATTCTCCTCACCCATCGAACCACACCTGTGAGACCAGGCACTGGCTGGGTGGTGCTTCTTGTTTAAAATGCAGAATTCCCAGCAGTATCCCAGGGAACCACACCCTGGGGGGCTCATCCTGGGGCTGAGACTCAGCTCCAGCAGAGGGGAGGTGCCTCCAAGGGGCCAAATTCCTGGGAATGGAGTGGGATGGCATGAGCATGGACCAGCACTGGATCAGTGCCTGGGCATCACCCCCGGCACTGCCTACCCCACTCAGGAGCTGCTGCCAATCAGAATCCTCCTGGAAACTCTGGGAATCCTCCACAGCAGCAGCCACAGTCTGTGAAGTTCAGACCCAAAGCCTTGAAACTTAATCCAGGAGAAGGCTCCAGTGACACCTCCCCTGTCCTGCCTGCTGGAAGGTGACATTCACACATTCCTGCTCATCCATCCAGCACTCGCTGCTCCTGCCTGAATCGGGATTCCAACACCTGGAGCGGGACCAAATCAGGAGGGACTTGTAGGACCCCACATTCAGCAGGCAATGCTGACCCCACCACAGTCAGTCCTTGGTGTCCAGGAGGATTTTTCCAGAGTTCCTGCTGCCAGAAGCCGAGTCCATCTCAGAGCGCGCCGGTTTGGAGCCCCCAGCGCTCCCCTGGGAGCTGAGGTTTTGTAATTCCATCAAATATTGATGCAGCAGCATTACACAGCAGAGCCAGAACCTCCATGGAACATCCATCCCCATCCATCCATCCATCCCCAGCGGGGGGGTTGGAGCATCCTGGGTCCAGGAGGGTCCAGGTGGGGCTGGAGCCTCTGTTCCCCGTGCTGGCACGATGCTGGACACCGGAAAATCCATGTCCCATCCTGGTCACTGACTTTCCCAGAGCCCAGGGATGACTGGCTGGGGACAGATGGTGCCACCACGGAGGGGAGCCCAGCCATCCCCCATTCCTGATGGAGAGAGCAGCTGGAGCTGATCCCAGAGCATCCCTTTGCCACGGATCCTGAGGATCTTGGAGCTTCAACTTTCAGTGGTCATCACATGGAGGGAACCAGAACTCCAAAGGATGCACAAAGCAGGATTATTCCCTGTTATTCCACATGGCTTTAGGGATGGTTACCAGGAGGCTTCTCCCTGTTTTTAGGGTTTGATGTGGTTTGAGTCAGGGTTTGAGTTGGTGTCCCCCACCCCACAGCCAGGACAAGGCTCAGCGTCCCCTGTTCAGGGACAGGGATCAGTGGGACAGGGATGAGTGTTGCACATCCAGGAAAAGGCTCAGTGTCCCCCAGTTCAGGGCTTGGTGTCCCCCAGTTCAGGGCTTGGTGACCTCCAGGACAAGGCTCAGCGTCCCCCGTTCAGGGACAGGGATCAGTGGGACAGGGATGAGTGTTGCACATCCAGGACAAGGCTCAGTGTCCCCCATTTCAGGGCTTGGTGTCCCCCAGGACAAGGCTCAGTGTCTCCTGGGACAGGAATCAGTGTCCCCCATCCAGTAAAAGGCTCAGTGTCCCCCAGGGAAGGATTTGGTGTCCCCAGAACAGGACTTAGTTGTCTCAGGTGACATTTCCCCATGTCCAAGGACTCGGTGGTCAGTGGCCCTGCCCCACTGCTGAGTCCCCCCACGTGTGGAATTCCTGAAGAAGACGTTTCCCAAGTGTTTCCCAGATTTTTGTTGCTGCTCCATGTTGCTTACTTGGACTCTGGGAAGATGCTGGAGAGCTCCAGAAGAGCATCCTGAGGGTTTCACCTGAGGGTCTGGAACTTTTGCTGCTGCAATTCCATTTTCCTGACAAATTTGGTCACACAGGAGATGTCGTGGAAGATGGGAATGTCTTTCCTTGGGATTGACATGGGAATAGGTTGGAAGTGAGCAGAGCAGGATTTAGCTGAAGCAATGCCCGAGGTGATGAGAAGTTTGGAAGTGCAAACACATCCAGGTTGATACTGAAAACAGGGGAATAAAGAAAGCTCTGAGGTTCCTGAGGCCTCGGGGGGGAACATGGCCGTGTTGGAGATCAGCTGGAGCTGCTGTTCCCTGGTGGGCTCTGTGTGCCTCATGTCCCCATCCTGGACATGGGATCATGTGGCAGTGCCATTATCCATCTGTTCTGCTCCTGTTTATTCCCAGCTGGGATTAGGTCATGGAATCAGAAATGAGTGAGAGCGTGGAAGTGCTCCAAGGCTGCAGCTGGACAGATGTTCCCAATGCCCACCCACTGCCCCCCAGGACCATCCTGGTCACTCCTCCTTTTCCATCCATTAGGGATTGTTTTTAAGGGGAAAAATACTAAATAATTTCCTATTTGTCTCTGTTCCAGGCTGGGCCCTGTGGCCTCCCCTCCCTGAGCTGCTGGGAGCTGCTGCATGTGCATGGAGGGGGTGTGGGGGGGGTCCTGCCCCAAAATCATGGATGATTTAATTCCAACCATGAAAGGAAAAGTTGGGAGTGTGGGATCAGCTCTGTGGTGTCCCTGGAATTTTTGGGTAAACAAAGCAGAGCCTGGGGGCTCTGGGGCAGTTGGTCCAGGGTGCTCTGGGCCTTTTGGAAAACCAGAGGGGTGAGGAGAGGAGAAAACTTATGTTTAAGATTAAATCCTTTCCATCTCCTACTCTGGGGATCTCTGGGAAAGGCGTGGGAGGTCAAACCCCCCGTGCCCATGGAATGCCCAGCCAACCTGAACCAGGCTTTGCCTCTGAGGACCAAAATTCCTTGGAAATACACGGTGGATCTGCCCTGGGGTATCTGTAGGGTCGGGCTGGGGGTTCAGGATGTGCCCTCTGTCCCCAGCTCTGTCCCCACACTAGGCTGGAGGGGCAGGGATGGGGCAAGGGCTGGCTCTGGGCTCTGCTCCCGTGGTCCCATGGGAGCTGTGCCAGGGGATCCCATGGGATCTCTGCCCGTGGAGCAGGTTAATGAGCCCCCAGGCTAACGACGACACACGCACCCGGTGCCACGGGGCACGCTAATGATGCCGGGCACACTAACGATGCCATGCTGTCTTTTGTCTCCTTTCCCTGCTCTGCCACTCCGGCCGCCGCCGGCTGTTCTCTGCTCCTCTGTCCCTGTGTGACTGTCTGTCCTCTCTGCTTCCGCTCCCGCTGCCCTCCAGAGCACCGCCCGCCGACCCAAGGTGAGCAGCCACGGTGGGGGCACCGAGCGCGGGGGGCACCGACGGCCCCGGGGGTGCCAGCGCCACTCAAAGCATCGGGTGTCAACCCTGTCACAAGCATGGATCACCGGGTGCCAACAGTGCCGCAGACAGGATCCATTGGGTGCCAGCCCCACTCAAACAGGATCCATTGGGTGCCAGCTTCACTCAAACATGGACCATTGGGTGCCAGCTCCACTCAAACACGGGCCATTGGGTGCCAGCCCCACTCAAACATGGGCCATTGGGTGCCAGCTCCACTCAAACACGGGCCATTGGGTGCCAGCCCCACTCAAACATGGACCATTGGGTGCCAGCCACATTCAAACACGGGCCATTGGGTGCCAGCCCCACTCAAACATGGACCATTGGGTGCCAATCCCACTCAAACATGGGCCATTGGGCACCAACACCATCTCAAACGTGGGCCTTTGGGTGCCAATCCCACTCAAGCATGAGCTGTTGGGTGCCAACCCCACCCAAACACTATCCATTGTTTGCCAGCACTACCCAAACATGATTCATTCATTGCCAACCCCACTCAAACATGGGCTGTTGGTTGCCAACCCTGCTCAAACACAACTTCTTGGGTGCCAACCCCACTCAAACATGATGCATTGGTTCCCAGTCCCACCCAAACATGATCTGTTGGGTGCCAACACCACCCAAACATGATCCATTCATTGCCAACCCTACCCAAACATGATCCATTCATTGCCATCCCCACCCAAGCATGGGCTGTTGGGTGCCAACCCCAAACACGATCCATTGGTTGCCAACACCATTCAAACACGATCCATTCATTGCCAGCCCCACTCAAATATGAGCTGTTGGTTGCCAACCCCACTCAAACACAACTCATTGGGTGCCAGCCTCACTCAAACACAATCCATTGGTTCCCAATCCCATGCAAACATGATCTGTTGGGTGCCAACCCCACCCAAACATGATCCATTCATTGCCAGCCCTACCCAGACATGATCCATTCATTGCCAGCTCAGCTCAAACACGACCCCTTGGTTCCCAGTCCCACCCAAACATGATCTGTTGCGTGCCAACACCACCCAGACATGATCCATTCATTGCCATCCCCACGCAAGCACAATTCATTGGTTGCCAACACAATTCAAACACAATCCATTCATTGCTAACCCCACCCAGACATGAGCTTTTGGTTGCCAACACCACACAAACATGATCCATTAATTGCCAACCCCACTCAAACTTGGCCATTCTTCTGGATGCCAACTCAAACATGATCCATTGGGTGCCAATCCCACCACAGACATGATCCATTTGATACCAACTCCATTCAAACACAATCCGTTGGGTGCCAGCCCCACCCAAACATGATCCACTGGTGGCCAACCCCACTCAAACATGGTCCATTGGGTGCCAACCCCACTCAAACGTGGCCATTCTTGTGGATGCCACCTCAAACACGATCCACTGGTGGCCAACCCCGCCCAAACACAACCCCACTGGTTCCCAACGCCACCGTTGTCCTTCCACCTCATTGTGCAGAGCCCAGAGGAGCTCACAGCTCCTCTGATGGACTCCTCTGGAGCAGGTCCAGATCCTTGGGTTCCCTCTCCCAGGATGGAACAGCGTGAAATCCATGTGGCAGTGCCCAGGCTGTGCCAGGGAGTCCCTGTGGGCATTACTGCTCCCTGACTGTCCCAGTTTGTGCTGGGATTTGGGATCTGAGTGGGATCTGAGAGAGCCTGAGGTGTCAGGCAGGACTGTGTGGTCCCAGCTGGCCCTCAGGGGCTGCTCCAGCCAGCAGCATTCACCTTGGGGAGGGACTTGTGGCTTGAAGGGAGGAAATATGGGAGAGAAATCCTTAGAGATTGAGTTTGGAGGTGGAGAACTCTCCTGCAGGGAGGACTCCATCCTCAGCAGGTGCTTCCAGCCCCAGGCAGGGGTGGATTCCATCAGCCCCAGGGCTTTGGGATGCCCCCATTCCCTGGCTTTGGACGGTTCTTGTTGATGTCTCTGCAGAGATGTCCTGTGGGACCTCCTGCTCCTTTGGGCTCACACCTGCCTGGGCAGGGAGGTGGAGTCGGGATCCTGGAATCACGGAATGGGTTGGCTTGGAAGGGACCTAAAGCCCATCCAGCTCCAGCCAGGAACAGCTCCCACTATCCCTGGTGCCTCTGAGCCCCATCCAGCCTGGCCTTGGACCTTTCAGGGCTGTGGCAGCCACAGCTTCTCTGGGCAACCTGTGCCAGGGCTTCCCTGCCCTCACAGCCTGGAATTCCTTCCCAATATCCCATCTAACCCTGCTCTCTGTGGGGGATCTGTGACCCCAAAAGCACCAGGAACAACAAACATCTTTGTTTTGAGTTGTATCTGAAAGAAAGCGCGTGGGACTCGGTGCCACCCAGAAATTCCCTGTTTTCTGTGCCTGGGAGAGCTGGGATCATCCCAGGAGGGCAGGCTGGGCCTATCCAAGGGGTGCTGGACTTGCTGTGGTCGAGTTATCTCAGATTTGCCTCCATTTTGGGGAAGATAAGGGCAGAGGGTGATTGTTTCTCCTTCCCAGCTGTGCCTGTGGGTGAAGCCAGACACTTGGTGAACCCTCATGGCACCAAAAATCCCATTTCCAGAAATAAAATCAAGTCAGGAAATTTAATTTACACAGTCAGAGGTGAGTGGTCCAGAAATAGGGTCCATGAGGAGACCAGTGGGAGCCTGGGGGGGCACCTGGTGCTTCCCTCACCCCTTTTCCCACTGCCTGGGCTCAGACAGTGATTAATTAACAGCCTCATAAGTGCTAATGAAGCAGCACCAGGCCCACGGGACTCTGGGAACTCACTCCTTGTTGATTTTCTTGTTGCTCCTTTAAATCTGGGTTCTCATCTTGGTGGGCTCTGAGGTTTTGCTGTCTCACCTTTTGGAGCTGGGAAATGGAATCCTGGAATCCTGGAATGATTTGGGCTGGGAGGGACCTTGGACATCACCCAGTGCCACAGCAGGGACACCTCCCACTATGCTAGGGTGCTCCAGGCTGGCCTTGGACACACTTCCAGGGATGTGAGGCAGCCACAGCTTCTCTGGGAAACACGTGGAGTCCTTCCCCAATGGATTATCCATGAATTGTCTCCGAGCCCAGCTCCTCCAGAGCAGAATTCCTGGGGGTCCCACAGTGACACCAGTCAGTGACACTACTGGAAATGGGAATCTGGGAGTCACCAGAAGTGTCACAGCGGGAGCTGTGGGAGCACCATCCCTTGGGATGTCCCCCCTGACTCCCCTCACCCGTGCTGATGTTTTGCAGCCCACCCGGACCCCCACATCATCGGCGTCCGGCGGCACCGCCGGGCCCTCGGGCTCGGCCTCGGCGTCCGGCGGGGAGATGAGCAGCAGCGAGCCCGGCACGCCCGCCCAGACCCCGCTGGTGGCCCCCGTCATCCCCACGCCCTCCCTCGGCTCGCCGGGGGCACCCCCGGTCCCCTCGCCCACCAAGGTGAGCCCTGCCCAGGTGAGCTCTGCCCTGATTGGTGCCCAGGTGGGCGCTGGGCTCTGCCGCTGCTCCCCAGAGGGCAGGAGAGAAAGCTGCACCCAGCAGGGGGAGGAGGAGGAGGAGGTGGCCTGGAGGGTCCTGGGGGTGGTCACTGGGATGTGGGAGGAGCACCGGGACACGTCGGAGCTGGCCCGCACAGAGGAAGAGGCAGCAAAGCTGCGAGGCCGCTTCCAAAGAGAATTCCCAGTGCACCTCCATCCCTTCCCAAATAAATCCCCGTGGGACACGGGTGGCATCAGAGCAGCTTGGCAGGGTTGAGGCTCTGAGGCAGAGCTGGATCCTGTTAAATCCAGAGGGTCCAGTTGGCAGCAGCCACTGGTGCTGGGAGAACTGGGGTGGAAGGACCAGCAGGGATGCACTGAGGACCCTCTTGCCTTGGGATGGAAAGACCCCTTGGAGAGGTTCAGGATTTCCCAGACTTGGGGGAATTGGTGTGGAGGGACCAGCAGGGATGCACTGGGAGCCCTCCTGCTTTGGGATGCAAAGCCTACCTGGGAAGATGCAATATTTCCCCAATTCAGGGATTTTTATTCATTACAGAGTTATTCCCATTTTGATCTTTAAAATACTTTTTCACCACTTCCATTCTGCTTTGATTAATGAGTTAATTAGAGCTTGGGAGAGATTTGGGGCACAAGGCCAGGGAGGGAATAGCAGGAGAGGACAAGGCTTTGGGATTGTGTGTGGAAGGGAGAGCTGGGGAAGGCACCCCAGGGTGGGGACAGGGGATGTCCCCACCTGTGTCCCCATTCCCAGAGCTCTCTGGTTTCTGTAGCTGGGTGCAGAAGTGGCTTTTTGGGGGACATCAGAATGTCCAGGCTGGGAAAGCAGCAGAGGAGGAATCCACGGGAGGTTCTGGATTTTTCCAAGACCTGTTCCTTGCTGTCACCCAGCTTTGGGATTTGAAGCTTTAGCCCCTGTGGCTGATGCCAGTGAGGGAGGTGACATCTCTTTGTCCCTGCAGCCCTTCCTTTGGGGAATGCTGGCATCAGCCTTTCCCTGCTCTGGGAGCTGAGCTGCTGGAAAAGGATCTGGATCAGTTTTCCCTGGGGGGAGATCATCTGGGAACGATGTGGATGCTGCAGTGGGATCAGGCAGCTTCTCTGGGCAACTTGTGCCAGGAATTCCTTCCCAAAATCCCATCTAATTCTGCTACTCCAGGTCCTTGTCCCAAGTCCCTCTCTTCTCACTGCCCCAATATCGATGACCAAAGTCAGGCCAGGTTCCCTGGGCTTCCCCAGAGCTCTGTCCAAAGGATGTCCCTGCTCCTTCCCTGATTCTTGGCTCGGTGTTGTAGGAGGAGGAGAATCTCCGTGCTCAGGTCAGGGACCTTGAGGAGAAGCTGGAGACACTGAAAATCAAGAGGAATGAGGACAAGGCGAAGCTCAAGGAGCTGGAGAAGTACAAGATCCAGCTGGAGCAGGTGCAGGAATGGAAGAGCAAAATGCAGGAGCAGCAGGCTGACCTCCAGAAGCGCCTGAAGGAGGCCAAGAAGGTGAGTGAGTGTCCCTGAGAATGGGGCAGTGCCCAGAGAGGTGACTGCCGGAGGAATTCCAGCCCTGACAAACCTTTCTGGGAGGAAATTTTCCCAGTGTCCAGCTAAACCTCCCCTGGTGCAGCTCAAGGTCTTTTCCTCTGCTCCGAATCGATGTCGGGTGTATTTGGGAATCAGGCTGAGCCAAGGTGGGATTTGAATTCCTTATTCCCTCTCTTTCCAGGTGCTTCCCTCTTCCTTCTCTCTCCAGATGTTTCCCCCTTCTCTCTCCAGGTGCTTCCTTCTTCCCTCTCTCTCTCCAGGAGTTCCAGGTGCTTCCCTTTCCCCCTCAGCTGTGCCTGCAGCTCCCAGGATTCCATCCAGGCAGCCAAGGAATATTTCCTTCTCCCTGCCCTACTTTCCACAGTGGATTCCTGGTTTCTTTCCCCAGGGATTTATCTGTCTGCTCCAGTGTTCCCTGTCTCCTTACCTTTGTCCTCACCTGCTTCTCCTGCCAGGCTCTCTGGGTGTGGAGCAGGGAAGAGAGGAGTGGGACACCCTGGAGCACTGGGCTGTCCCATCCCAGATAAACCTGCGTCCATTGGATTTGGGAGAGCCTTGAGGGACAATATTTTCCTGAGAGCTTTGTGGGGTCTCTCCAGAGTTGTGGGGTCCTTTCAGCTGCTGTGCTTGCCCACAGGAAGCCAAGGATGCCCTGGAAGCCAAGGAAAGGTACATGGAGGAGATGGCAGACACGGCCGATGCCATCGAGATGGCCACGCTGGACAAGGAGATGGCCGAGGAGAGGGCAGAGTCCCTGCAGCAGGAGGTGGATTCCCTCAAGGAGAAGGTGGAATACCTCACCATGGACCTGGAGATCCTCAAGCATGAGATTGAGGAGAAAGGTGGGAAGGGAGAGAATGGGGAATGGGGTGGGGTTAGGTGGGATATTGGGAAGGAATTCTTCTCTGTGAGGGTCCCGAGGCCCTGGAATGAATTATTCCAGAGAAGCTCTGGCTGCTCCATCCCCGGACAGGTTGGATGGGGTTTGGAGCACCCTGGATAGTGAGAGGTGTCCCTGCCCATGTCAGGAGGTGGGAATGGGTGGGATTTAAGATCCCTTCCCACCCAAACCAGTCTGGGATTCTGGGATTCTGATTCCTCCTTTCCTCCACAGGCTCTGATGGAGCAGCATCCAGCTACCAGGTCAAACAGCTGGAGGAGCAGAACGCCAGGCTCAAGGAGGCTCTTGTCAGGTGGGAGCCCACCTGTGCTTCCCCAAATTCCTTCCCAGGCCTCTTGTGCTCCTTGAGAGCACCAATCCCAGTCCTTCTCTGGAGCAGCCCATATCATTCCTGCTGATGGCTCTGGGATCTTTGCCGAGCTCTTAAAGCATCCACAGGAACAGGAGAGTCCCTTGTCACAGGGGATTGGTGGGGATGGGGACAATGAGCCTCTCCAGCCTCATTCCCTATGGAATGCCTCATTCCCTCTGGATGGGTGTGGTGCTTGCTATCCCAGCACTGTTCTCCAGACCCTGCCCAGCCCTGGGATCTACCTCTCCCTGGATGATCCCACCTTCCAGGGCTTGGGTGCTCATGGGCTTTTTATTTGGGAATCCACAGCCAAGAAGTTCAGGTGGGACCCATCCCTTGGTGTAAATGAGCTGGATTTTGGGAACGTTGCTCATGTCCCCACCTGGCAGGGGCAGATTGGGATGGATGAGCTCCGTTATCCTGGCTGGGGCAGGCAGGGGCTCCTGGGCTGGCCCTGACAGGAGCTGTGGCTGTCCAGGATGCGGGACCTGTCGGCCTCAGAGAAGCAGGAGCACGTGAAGCTCCAGAAGCAGATGGAGAAGAAGAACACGGAGCTGGAGTCGCTGCGGCAGCAGCGGGAGAAGCTGCAGGAGGAGGTGAAGCAGGCAGAGAAGACGGTGGATGAGCTCAAGGAGCAGGTGAGGGACAGGTGGGATGGGATATTTGGGGTGTTCGTGGACATTCAGGGCTGCTTGGGGACATTTGGGGCATTGAGACTCCTGGAGATCCACTGCAGGAACCAACACTCCTGGTCCCATATTCCCTAATTCCAAACCCTGTTCCAGCAGTGGGGCTGTGCTGGGCTCTGCCTGGAGGTGTGTCCTGGAGCATGGATGGATTGGGAATTGTGTCCTGGCAGGGATGGATTGGGATGTGTGCCCTGGAGGAGGGATGGATTGGGATGTGTGTCCTGGCACATGGATGGATTGGGATGTGTGTCCTGGCAGGGATGGATTGGGATGTGTGTCCTGGCAGGGATGGACTGGGATGGCAGGGATGGATTGGGATGTGTGTCCTGGAGCATGGATGGATTGGGATGTGTGTCCTGGCAGGGATGGATTGGGATGTGTGTCCTGGCAGGGATGGATTGGGATGTGTGTCCTGGCAGGGGTGAATTGGGATGGCAGGGGATGGATTGGGATGTGTGTCCTGGCAGGTGGACGCAGCGCTGGGTGCTGAGGAGATGGTGGAGACTCTGACAGAGAGAAACCTGGATCTGGAGGAGAAGGTCCGGGAGCTGCGTGAGACCGTCGGGGACCTGGTAAGGCAGAATTCCCTGGGATAACACTGCTGAATTCCTGGGATAAAAGCTGCTGAATTCCTGGGATAACACTGCTGAATTCCCTGGGATAACACTGCTGAATTCCTGGGATAAGGGCTGCTGAATTCCCTGGGATAACACTGCTGAATTCCTGGGATAAGGGCTGCTGAATTCCTGGGATAAGAGCTTCTGATTTCCTGGGATAAGAGCTGCTGAATTCCTGGGATAAGAGCTGCTGAGTTCCTGGGAAAGAGCTGCTCCAGCAGCAGCTCTTATCCCAGGAATTCCAGCTCCTGGGATGGGGAGCTGCAATGATGGCGCCAGCGGGATTTGTGGAAGCTCTCCAGAGCGCTGGGACACATCTGAGCCCCGTTGTGTGACCTTGTCCCCTGGGTGCCGCCTGCCTGCAGGAAGCCATGAACGAGATGAACGACGAGCTGCAGGAGAACGCCCGGGAGACGGAGCTGGAGCTGCGGGAGCAGCTGGACATGGCCACGGCGCGCGTGCGCCAGGCCGAGAAGCGCGTGGAGGCCGCCCAGGAGACCGTGGCCGACTACCAGCAGACCATCAAAAAGTACCGGGAGCTCACAGCTCACCTGCAGGTGTGTCCCCACCTCCAGCTCCTCCTGGAGCTCACCTGGTGGCCAGGAGAGCCAGAGGGAGCATCCCCTGGGAGTGTCCTGGTGGCCAGGAGAGCCAGAGGGAGCATCCCCTGGGAGCGTCCTGGTGGCCAGGAGAGCCAGAGGGAGGATCACTGGGAATGTCCTGGTGGCCAGGAGAGCCAGAGGGAGCATCCTCTGGGAGTGTCCTGGTGGCCAGGAGAGCCAGAGGGAGCATCCCCTGGGAGTGTGCTGGGTATGGCAGGATACAGCTTGGAGCTGAGTGGGTTCCTCGTGGAGCTTCCATAGGGACCCACCCCAGTGCCTTCTCCTACAGGGATAGGCTGGGAGAGCTGGGAATGTCCATGAAGACTTCAAGGAGATGTCAGAGCCCCTTTTAGTGCCTTAAAGGGGCTCCAGGAGAGCTGGAGGGGGACTCGGGACAAGGGTTGGAGGGATAGGACGCAGGGAATTGCTTCCCACTGGAAAAGTGGAGATTTAGATGGGGTATTGGGAAAAAAATTCTTCTCTGTGGGGGCTATCCCAGCCCTGGGCTCAGGTCTGCTGGGCAGGGAAGGGAGCTGGGGAGTGAGCCTGTGGATATTCCAGGAGAGCAGGAGGGGGACTTGGGACAAGGGCTGGGGGGACTCGGGACAAGGGTTGGAGGGACAGGACACAGAGAATGGCTCCCATTGGAGATTTAGATGGGGTATTGGGAAAAAATCCTTCTCTGTGGAGGCTATCCCAGCCCTGGGCTCAGGTCTGCTGGGCAGGGAAGGGAGCTGGGGAGTGAGCCTGTGGATATTCCTGGACTGGAACACTCTTGCTGCCTCTCCCTCCCCTCCACCTTCACTAGGTGCTGCACAAGGAGCCCCCTGAGCAGGAGGTGCTGGGAGGTTTGGGGAGGGGCTTGCTGGAGGTGTGGTGTCCCTGATCTCCATGTCCCCTTGTCCTGTGTCCCTGTGGCCAGGATGTGAACCGGGAGCTGATGAGCCAGCAGGAAGCATCTGCAGAGAAGCAGCAGCAGCCGCCCCCCGAGATGTTCGACTTCAAGATCAAATTTGCAGAGACAAAAGCTCATGCCAAGGTAGGGCCAGAAGGAGACCTGGATGGGCTTATCCATACCCTGGGACAGGTTCCAGGGTATTCCCAGAGTTGTGGCTGTCCCTGGATCCCTGGAAGTGTCCAAAGCCAACCTGGACAGGGCTTGGAGCAACCTGGGCTAGTGGGAGGTGTCCCTGCCCATGGCAGGGGGTGGAATGAGATGGGCTGTAAGGTCCTTCCAACCCAGACCATTCCAGGATTTTGGAGCCCTTCTGCTCTGGAGTCAGGCTAGGAGAGCTGGGAATGTTCCCCTGGAGAAGGGAAGGCTCTGGGGAGAGCTCAGAGCCCCTTGCGGGGCCTGAAGGGGCTCCAGGAGAGCTGGAGAGGGACTGGGGACAATGCCTGCAGGGACAGGAGCCAGGGAATGGCTCCCACTGGGAAAGTGGAGATTTAGATGGGATATTGGGGAAAAAATCTTCCCTGTGATGGTGGTGAGGCCCTGGAAGGGATTTCCCAGAGAAACTCTGGCTACCCCACCCCTGGAATGCCCAAGGCCAGCCTGGAACACCCTGGGATAGAGGAAGGTGTCCCTGCCCATGGCATGGGGTGACACTGGGTGGGCTGGGAGATCCCAGACATGCCTTGAGGCATTCCCCAAGGAGCAGGACTCCATGAGTGATCCCCCTGGGCTGGGCTGTACCAGGGAGGCCCTGGAGCAGCCAGGTGACTCTCAGTGTCCCTCAGGCCATCGAGATGGAGCTGCGGCAGATGGAAGTGCAGCAGGCCAACCGCCACGTGTCCCTCCTCACCTCCTTCATGCCCGACAGCTTCCTGCGGCACGGCGGCGACCACGACTGCGTCCTGGTGCTCCTGCTCATCCCACGCCTCATCTGCAAGGTGGGACAGCCTGGGGACAACCCCTGCCTGGCAAACGACACCTTTGTCCCCAAGGGGAGTTGGGGATTTGGGGTGTTTACTGCTGGAGAACTTCCCAAAGTTCTGGAGCGACTGGAGGTGCCATTCCTGGAGGGGTTCTGGTGGGATATTGGGAAAATTCCTTCTGGAAAGGGGTGTCCAGGTCTGGCACAGCTGCTCAGGACAAGGTGGAGTCCCCATCCCTGGGGGGATCTAACAGCTCTGTGGGTGTGGCTCAGGACAGTGTGGAGTCCCCATCCCTGGGGGGATTTATCAGCTCTGTGGCTGTGGCACTTGGGGACAGTGTGGAGTCCCCATCCCTGGGGGGATCTAACAGCTCTGTGGATGTGGCTCAGGACAGTGTGGAGTCCCCATCCCCATTCCTGGGGGCATTTAAGAGCTCTGTGGATGTGGCCCTTGGGGACAGTGTGGAGTCCCCATCCCTGGGGGCATTTATCAGCTCTGTGGATGTGGCCCTTGGGGACATGGGCAGTGGTGGTGCTGGGGGAACAGTTGGACTCTGTGGTCTTAAAGGACTTTTCCAACCTAAGTAATTCCATGATTCCACGATTATAAAATGATCTGGAAGAAGGGAAGAGGAGGAAGCAGCCAGGGGTGGTGAGAGCACTCAGTGGTCACTTTGCAAGGACAGGTCACTTTTTGGGGGTGCAGGGCTGTTACCCACGGCTCAGCAGGACACAGCAGGGAAGCACGGGATGCCCTGAAGGATTTCCCTGTCTCCCCCAGGCCGAGCTGATCAGCAAACAGGCGCAGGAGAGGTTCGAGCTGAGCGAGAGCTGCGCGGAGCGGGCGGGGCTGCGCGGAGCCCCCGGGGAGCAGCTCAGCTTCGCCGCCGGCCTCGTCTATTCCCTGAGCCTGCTCCAGGCCACGCTGCACAAATACGAGCAGTGAGTTCCCGCCCCGTCCTTTCCCTCCCTCCGCGGGCGGAGTTCCAGGGATCTGGGGAGCCGGGCTGGGAAAGGATGGTGGGGTCGCTGTTATTGCCTTGCCATGGGGTCATTTCTCTGTGAGCCTCCCTGTGTGTCCTTCCCAAGGGATGACATGGGAAGGGATTTTGGGAGAAAAAGCAGCGGGATCCCTTTCTCCATGAGCTCTCTGTGTCCCTCAAGAGATCACATGGGATTTTGGGAACTGGGCTGGAAAACGCTCTGGAATCTCTTTCTCCATGACCTCTTAGTGTCCCTCTCAGAGGGTGACTTGGGAAGGGATTTTGGGAGCTGGGCTAGGAAATAAATTTAAAAAAAGGAGTGGGATCCCTTTCTCCATGAGCTTTTTGTGTCCCTCAAGACATCACATGGGATCTGGGGAACTGGTCTGGATAAAAAGCTCTGGGATCCCTTTCTCCGTGATCTCTCAGTGTCCCCCTCAAAGGGTGACATGAGAAGGGATTTTGGGAGCTGGGCTAGAAAAAAGCAGCAGGATCCCCTTTTCTGTGTGCCTCTTTGTGTGTCCTTCCCAAGGGATGACATGGGAAGGGATTTTGGGAGAAAAAGCAGTGGGATCCCTTTCTCCATGAGCTCTCTGTGTCCCTCAAGAAATCACATGGGATTTTGGGAACTGGGCTGGAAAAAGAGCTCTGGGATCCCTTTCTCTGTGATCTCTCAGTGTCCCCCTCAAAGGGTGACATGAGAAGGGATTTTGGGAGCTGGGCTAGAAAAAAACAGCACAATCCCCTTATTCCCTTGTGAGGATCCCCTTCTCTATGACCTCTTTGTGTCCCTCTCAAAGGGTGACTTGGGAATGGATTTTGGGAACTAGGCTAGAGAAAAATAGCAGAGTCCCCTTCTCCGTGACCTCTGTGTGTCCTTCCCAGTGAGTGACATGAGAAGGGATTTTGGGAACCAGGCTAGAAAAGAGCAGTGGGATCCCTTTATAACCTTATAAAGATCCCCTTCTCTGTGGCCTCTGTGTGTCCTTCCCAAGAGATGACACATGGAGAAATTTTGGGAGCCAGTCTAGAAAAAAACAGCAGGGTCCCCTTCTCTGTGACCTCTCTGTGTTCTTCCCAATGGGTGACATGAGAAGGGATTTTGGGAACCAGGATAGAAAAAAAGCAGCAGGATCCCCTTCTCTGTGACCTCTGTGTGTCCTTCCCAAAAGATGACACATGAAGGAATTTTGGGAGCCAATCTAGAAAAAAACAGCAGGGTTCCATTCTCTGTGACCTCTGTGTGTTCTTCCCAAGAGGTGACATGGGAAGGAATTTTGGGATCCAGGCTAGAGAAGAAGGATGAGTTCCCCTTCTTCTCAAGAGGTGACATGGGAAGGAATTTTGGGAGCCAGGCTACAAAGAAGCAGCAGGATCCCCTTATTCCCTTGTGGGGGTTCCCATCTCTGTGAACCTCCTGGTGTCCCCCTGGGAAGGACCTCCAGCCCCAGCCAGGTCACAGCCGTGTCCCTGTCCCCAGGCCAGCAGTGCCTCAGGGCTCTGATTTCCCACGTCCTGCCCGGAGATGCCCCCAGCCCCGTGTCCCTGTCCCCTCAGGGCCCTGAACCGCTGCAGTGTGGAGGTGTACAAGAAGGTGGGGACCCTGTACCCCGAGATGAGCGTCCACGAGCGCTCCCTGGACTTCCTGATTGAGCTGCTCCACAAGGACCAGCTGGATGAGACCGTCAACGTGGAGCCGCTCACCAAAGCCATCAAGTACTACCAGGTGGGGCTGGTGACACTGGGGGCAGGTGCCACCTCGCCTGTTGGACATGGATCAGCTCCTTTTGGCAGCCCTTCCCTTTGGTTGCTGTCACCCCGGTGACTGTGGCTGTGTTCCCTGCTCTGTGTCCATCCCACATTCCTTCCTTCCACGCTGCTGACCTGTGGAATTAAGCACTGCCAGTTCTTTTGGGGCACTGGTGTTACTTCCATTTAAAAAATGGCCCAAACCCTCAAAATTTGGGGTTTTTTTGAGTGTTCCCACATTGGATTTTTTCCATGTGGATGCTGATCCTGCCATTCCCACAGCACCTGTACAGCATCCACCTGGCCGACCAGGCTGAGGACTGCACCCTGCAGCTGGCTGACCACATCAAGGTGAGCGGGGACAGCCCTTCCCTGATCCCTCTTTTCCACCTCTGTGTCCCCCAGGATCCCTGTGGGAGGGGAAATGTCCCTGCTGCCAGTCCCCTGTACAGCCACTCTTCCCCAGTGGTGGCACTGGGGTCAGGGAATGGGGACATGGGGACGAGAAGAGCAGGAATGGGAATGTGGAGACGCTCCTGTCTCAGGGTGGGGGTTGTATCCCAGATTTCCCAAGGGAAGAACCAAAATCCTGCACCCCCTGGATAAAACCAAAACACACAAAAAATAGCCTGACTGCCTCAGCCCGTTTCCCTACTCCTGAAAATGCTGGGGTGGTGGCAGGGTCCATCCTGGAATTCCTGGGACTGAAACCCCAGTGTGCCCTGGGACCCCTCCTGTCCCTGTCCCTGTCCCTGTCCCTGTCCCTGTCCCTGTCCCTGTCCCTGTCCCCGTCCCTGTCCCCGTCCCTGTGCTGAGGGTCCCTGTCCCTGTGCCCACAGTTCACCCAGAGTGCCTTGGACTGCATGGGGGTGGAGGTGTGCCGGCTGCGGGCCTTCCTCCAGGTAGGATCTTCCTCCAGGTAGGATCTTCCTCCAGGTAGGATCTTCCTCCAGGTAGCACCTGCCAGGATGGCTGGGCACGTGCCATCTTCCTGCTGTCCCCATGTCCCTCTGTCTGAGATCCCTTCTTGTCCCTCTGTCTGAGGTCCTTCCCTGTCTCTCTGTCCCTGTGTCTGTCAGAGCTCCCTAAGGTCCCTCTGTGTCCCCTTATCCCTCTGTGTCCCTCTGAGGTCCCTCCATGTCCCTGTCTCTCATGTCCCTCTGAGGTCCCTCTCTGTCCCTTTGTCTGTCAGAGCTCCCCATCCCCAGGTCCCTCTGTGTCCCCTTGTCACTCTGTCTCTGTGTCCTTCTGAGGTCCCTCCATGTCCCTCTCTGTCTCTGTGTCCCTCTGAGGTCCCTCTGTCTACAGTCCCTCTGTGTCCCCAGTGTCCCTCTGAGGTTCCCTCTCTCTAAGGTCCCTTTGTGTCCCCATGTCCCTCTGTTCCCGTGTCCTTCTAGGATCCCTCTCTCTCTCTGTGTCCCTCTGAGGTCCCTCTGTCTAAGGTCCCTTTGTGTCCCCATGTCCCTCTGTTCCCATGTCCCTCTGAAATCCATCTGAGTCCCTCTGTCCCTGTGCCCCTCTATGTCCCCGTGTCCCTCTGAGGTCCCCACGTCCCAGTGTCCCTCTGAGGTCCCTCTGTGTCCCCAGGCCGGGCAGGAGGCAGCAGACCTGGCCATCCTGCTCAAGGACCTGGAGACGTCCTGCAGTGACATCCGCCAGTTCTGCAAGAAGATCCGGCGCCGCATGCCGGGCACGGACGCACCGGGAATTCCGGCGGCCCTGGGCTTTGGGGCACAGGTGAGGGGACAGGGACAACCTTCAGGCCACCCCTCAGGCACAAACTGGGAGCTGTGGATGCACTGGGCTGGCAGCAAACGCCCCAGAGAAGCTGGGCAGCAGCTCAGGGCAGAGGGAGGTGGGATGAGCTGAGCTGGGATCGTGGAATCAGGGACTGGTTTAGGTTGGAAGATCCCTGGGAGATCCCTGAGTCCAACCACGCCCCAGAACTGCCAAGGCCATCACTGACCATGTCCCCAAGTGGATGTTAAAATCCCCCCAGGGCTGGGGACAGCCCTTTCCAGGAGGAATTTTCCCAATATCCAACCTGGCCCATCCTGAGGCCGTTCCCTCTCACCCTGTCCCTGTTCCCTGGGATAAGATCGCAAATCCACCCCCTGGCTGTCCCCTCCTGTCAGAGAGTTCTGCAGAGCCACAAGGTCCCCCTGAGCCTCCTTTGCTCCAGGCTGAGCCCCTTTCCAGCTTCCTCAGCTGCTTCTGGAGCTCCTTCTCTGGACATGATGGAGGTGGCACCTGGATTTTGTGTGCCCATCTCGGATGGAGACCTGGATTCACACCCAGGACCCATTCCCTCCAGCTTCCCGTTATTTCCCCCAATCCTGGTGACAGTTCCAGGGCAGGTGTGGACTCCAGGAGCCCACGTGTCCGTGCCATCCCCAGAGATCCCTCTGTGCCCTGCCAGGTGTCGGAGACGCTGCTGGAGTGCCGCAAGCACCTGACGTGGGTGGTGGCCGTGCTGCAGGAGGTGGCGGCGGCCGGGGCGCAGCTGATCGCGCCGCTGGCCGAGAACGAGGGGCTGCCCGCGCTGCGCCTCGAGGAGCTGGCCTTCAAAGTCAGCGAGCAGGTGGGCATCCTCCAGCATGCCAGGTGGGCATCCTTCACCATTCCCAGCTGGGCATCCTTCACCATTCCCAGCTGGGCATCCTCCAGCACTCCCAGGTGGGCGTCCTTCACCATTCCCAGCTGGGCATCCTCCAGCACTCCCAGCTGGGCATCCTCCAGCACTCCCAGGTGGGCGTCCTTCACCACTCCCAGGTGGGCATCCTTCAGCATTCCCAGGTGGGATGTCCTTCCCACCAGTTGTAGGTTGAACATCCTCCCCACCACTCCCAGGTTGGGCATCCTTCACCATTCCCAGCTGGGACATCCTCCACTACTCCCAGGTGGGATGTCCTTCCCACCATTTCCAGCTAGGCATTCTTCACCATTCCCAGGTGGGCATCCCTCCCACCATTCCCAGGTGGGACATCCTTCATCATTCCCAGTTGGGACACCCTTCCCACCATTCCCAGGTGGGACATCCTTCATCATTCCCAGTTGGAACACCCTTCCCACCATTCCCAGGTGAAACATCCTTGGTGAAGGGACAAGGGGTGGGTTTTGTGTAAATCATCCACTCCTGTTTGGTGTTACTTGGATTTTTGTGTGTGCAACTTTTTCTGCATTTTGTTGGTTGGATTTGTTGATGGAAGTGAAGGTTTTGTGTTGGATGTGGATTTTAAGGATGATTCTTAAACATCAGAGGGACATCCTTAAAAATCAGAGGAACATCTTAAACATCAGAGGGACATCCTTAAAAATCAGAGGGACACCCTTAAACTTCAGGGAGAGATCCTTAAACACCAGAGGGACATCCTTAAAAATCCGAGGAACATCCTTAACCATCAGAGGAACATCTTAAACATCAGAGAGATATTTTAAACATCAGAGAAACACCCTTAAACGTCAGGGAGAGATCCTTAAACACCAGAGAAACATCCTTAACCATCAGAGAAACATCCTTAACCATCAGAGGGAAACACCAGCTGTGGGATGTGGGCTGGGGGCTGTGAGCTCAGCCCAGGGCCAGCAGCCAGGTCCTTCCTGTCCTTCCCAGATTTACGGCTCCCAGGGCATCAATCCCTACGAGTGCCTGCGCCAGTCCTGCAGCATCCTCATGGCCACCATGAACAAGATGGCCACGGCCATGCAGGAGGGCGAGTATGATGCTGACCGCCCGCAGAACAAGGTGGGTTGGGCTCTGTTCTGGTCACCAGGAGGCTCTGGGTGACCAGCACAGGGAGTTGGGCAGCTGTGTGTCTGGGATTCTCCCTAAAATCCCGATTGTCCCACTGGTCCAGCCCACGCCGCCGGCAGAGCTCCGGGCGGCTGCGCTCCGGGCGGAGATCACGGATGCTGAGGGGCTGGGGCTGAAGCTGGAGGACAGGGAGACGGTCATCAAGGAGCTCAAGAAGTCCCTCAAGATCAAGGTGAGGTGTTCCTCACTGATCCCTGCCTTCGTGGCTCCTCCTCAGTGATCCCTGCCTGTCCCTCAGTGATCCCTGCCTGTCCCTCACCCATCCCTGCCTGTCCTGCACTGATCCCTGCCTGTCCCTCACCCATCCCTGCCCATCCCTGCCCGTCCCTCACCCATCCCTGCCCATCCCTGCCCGTCCCTCACCCATCCCTGCCCATCCCTGCCCATCCCTCACCCATCCCTGCCTGTCCTGCACTGATCCCTGCCCGTCCCTCACCCATCCCTGCCTGTCCCTCACCCATCCTTGCCTGTCCCTCACCCATCCCCACCTTCCTGGCTGCTGTGGGATTCATCTCCACACTCCTGCTGACTTCCTGCCTATGGAGATGCTGATCCCAAGCCCCATCCAGATCTCCTGGGGATGTTTTTCCCATGGGCAGGGAGGTGCTGCCATCCAGATCTTGCCCCCACCGTGTTCTGGGGTGCTCAGGGTGGGAGCTGGGAGCTGTTCTGGGTTCCAGCTGTAGGTGTTGGTGATTTGGGGGCTCTGGGGAGCTGTTCTGGGTTCCAGCTGTGGGTGTTCGTGATTTGGGGGCTCTGGGGAGCTGTTCTGGGTTCCAGCTGTGGGTGTTGGTGATTTGGGGGCTCTGGGGAGCTGTTCTGGGTTCCAGCTGTGGGTGCTGGTGATTTGGGGGCTCTGGGGAGCTGTTCTGGGTTCCAGCTGTGCGTGTTGGTGATTTGGGGGCTCTGGGGAGCTGTTCTGGGTTCCAGCTGTGGGTGTTGGTGATTTGGGGGCTCTGAGGAGCTGTTCTGGGTTCCAGCTATGGGTGCTGGTGATTTGGGGGCTCCCCCAGCTCCCTGATTCCCTCCCTGCCCCTCCAGGGCGAGGAGCTCAGCGAGGCCAACGTGAGGCTCAGCCTGCTGGAGAAGAAGCTGGACAGCGCCTCCAAGGACGCGGACGACCGCGTGGAAAAGATCCAGACCAAGCTGGATGAGACCCAGACACTGCTCAAAAAGAAGGAGAAGTGAGTTTGGAATGGGGCTGGGGGTGTGGAGCTGGTGGAGCTCATCCAGAGGAAGCCACGGAATTCCAGACCCCACCAGAAATCCAAGAGCTAGGTTTCCTTTGCTTGGAGCCAGGCTGGCAGAGCTGGGAATGTTCACTTGGAGAAGAGAAGGCTCCAGGCAGAGCTCAGAACCTCCTCCAGGGCCTGAAGGGGCTCCAGGAGAGCTGGAGGGGACTGGGGACAAGGGATGGAGGGACAGGATAAGGGGTGCTGGACAAGCAGCGTCCGTGGCCTCGCACATCCCTCCCTCCGTGTGCTCTTCGCAGGGAGTTTGAGGAGACCATGGACGCTCTCCAGGCTGACATTGACCAGCTGGAGTCGGAGAAGGTGGAGCTGAAGCAGCGCCTGAACAACCAGTCCAAGAGGACGATCGAGGGGCTGCGGGGAGCTCCGCCCTCGGGCGTGGCCTCCATCGTGTCCGGCATTGCCGGGGGTGAGTGACCGCAATGGGGCCGGGGTGTCCCCCTGCCACGGGAGCTCCAGGGCTGCTGTGTGAGCAGGAATTTGGGAATGGGGCTTGGAGCCACAGCCTCTCCCACACTCCCAGTCCTGGCTCCCAGGAATGTTGCTGGCACATTCTCATTCCCAAAGGAGCAGGAGCAGCCTGGGAGCTCCGTGCTGAGCCCCTGGCTCTGGGGGAGCATTGCAGGGGCCCTGCTGGGGTCACTCCCTGCTGCTGGGAACGGGCTCAGTCCCAGATGTGGCCATGGGAGCCCGGAGCTGCTCCAGGCACAGCTCCTCTCCTGCCCAATCCTGGGATTTAATCCTGATTTTTCTTGTCTCTCCTGGCCCCTCTCCCTGTGCTGCAGAGGAACAGCAGCGAGGTACGGACACACCCTGCATGCAGCATGGGGGGAAATGAAATCCCGGGACACCCAAACCCTGGGACACGGCTCCGTTTGGGAGCCAGGGAAGGATCCAGGTCCTGCTCAGAGGCTGCTGGTCCTGGTGGCTCCAGGGGGGCTGGGAAGGGAGGGATGAGCATGGAACTCTGATGGATGTGGAGAGGGGTGACCACAGCTGGAGAGCCTTGGGAAGGGGCACTGGGAGCTGCTGGGACTGCGCCAGGGAGGTGGCACGTGTTGGTGACAGTGCCCTGTGCCACCGTCAGGGGTGGCAATGCTGAGGGCAGTGCCCCGTGTTGGTGACAGGGGTGGCAGTGCTGATGGCAGTGTCCCTGTGCCACCATCAGGGGTGGCAGTGCTGATGGCAGTGTCCCTGTGTGTGACAGTGCTGATGGCAGTGCTGATGGCAGTGCTGATGGCAGTGCCCTGTGCCACAATCAGGGGTGGCAATGCTGATGGCAGTGCCCCCTGTTGGTGACAGGGGTGGCAGCACTGATGGCAGTGCCCTGTGTTGGTGACAGCGCTGATGGCAGTGTCCCTGTGTGTGGCAGCACTGATGGCAGTGCCCTGTGTTGGTGACAGCGCTGATGGCACTGTCCCTGTGTGTGGCAGCGCTGATGGCAGTGTCCTGTGTGTGACAGTGCTGATGGCAGTGCCCTGTGTTGGTGACAGGGGTAGCAGTGCTGATGGCAGTACCCTGTGCCACTGTCAGGGGTGGCAGTGCTGATGGCAGTGCCCTGTGCCACCATCAGGGGTGGCAATGCTGATGGCAGTGCCCCATGTTGGTGACAGGGGTGGCAGTGCTGATGGCAGTGTCCCTGTGTGTGACAGTGCTGATGGCAGTGTCCCTGTGTGTGGCAGTGCTGATGGCAGTGTCCCTGTGTGTGGCAGCGCTGATGGCAGTGTCCCTGTGTGTGACAGTGCTGATGGCAGTGCCCTGTGTGTGTGACAGTGCTGATGGCAGTGTCCCTGTGTGTGACAGTGCTGATGGCAGTGTCCCTGTGTGTGACAGTGCTGATGGCAGTGCCCTGTGTTGGTGACAGCGCTGATGGCAGTGCCCTGTGTTGGTGACAGCGCTGATGGCAGTGCCCTGTGTGTGACAGCGCTGATGGCAGTGTCCTGTGTGTGGCAGCGCTGATGGCAGTGTCCCTGTGTTGGTGACAGTGCTGATGGCAGTGTCCCTGTGTTGGTGACAGTGCTGATGGCAGTGTCCTGTGTGTGGCAGCGCTGATGGCAGTGTCCCTGTGCAGGTGTCGGTGCCGGGCAGGCTCCGGGAGGTGGCTCTGGCCCCGTGCAGGTGAAGGACTCTCCCCTCCTGCTGCAGCAGATCGATGCCCTGCAGCTCTCCCTGAAACACCTCAAGAACGAGAACAACCTGCTCAAGGTCGGGGGGAACGGGGTGGGATCCCGTGGGATGGGATCAGGGTGGGATGTGATCCATGTGGGATGGGATCCATATGGGATGTGATCCATGTGGGATGTGCCCTGTGGGATGGGATCAGGGTGGGATGGGATCCATGTGCGATGAGATCCTTGTGGGATGGGATCCATGCGGGATGTGATCCATGTGGGATGTGCCCTGTGGGATGGGATCCATGTGGGATGTGATCCATGGTGGGATGTGCCCTGTGGGAGGGGATCCATGTGGAATGGGATCCAGGTGGGATGGGATCCATGTGGCATGTGCCCTGTGGGAGGGGATCCATGTGGGATGGGATCCAGGTGGGATGGGATCCATGTGGGATGTGCCCTGTGGGAGGGGATCCAGGTGGGATGGGATCCCCATGGGACGTCACCCATGTGGGATGTGATCCCTGTGGGATGTGATCTGGTTGGGATGGGATCCATATGGGATTTGATCCCTGTGGGATGTGATCCATGTGAGATGGAATCCATGTGGCATGGGATCAGGGTGGGATGGGATCCCCGTGGGATGGGATCCCCGTGGGATATGGGATGAGCTGGAGAACAGGCTCTCATCTGGAGTGCTCCAGGGGAAGGGGCTGAGAGCAGGGTCAGCACTGGGAGCTGGGAATGCTGGTGGAACTGGGGGTGCTGCTGATGTCCCCGCCAGGCCTGTCCCCTGGTGCAGGTGCAGATGCCACTGGCACAACCTGATTGATTGATTGATTGATCGATTGATTGATTAATGAACGCCCCACCCATGGGGCACAGCAGCAGATAACCCAATTAACCAACTATTCTAATGGCTAGTAATTGTAATGGATGGGATGGAGCAGCTGATTAAATCCAACCAGCCCCACATGCAAGGAACACCGTGGGGCCCATCCCTGCTCCCACCCCTGCTGTCCTTAGCAGCGCTTCACCCCCTGCTTTTCTGCTTTCCCCCATTTCCCACCTTTCCCCGGTGCTTTCCCCGTTTCCCACACCCCTCACCTGGGTTTCCCGTGGTGCCAGGGTGCCCAGATGAAGCTGGAGCTGGCCAGCCTGGCGCCGCTGCAGGTGCCGCGCGTGGCCGTGGCGCGGGAGCGGCCGCCCGAGGCGCTGCCCACGCAGAGCCTCTACCGCAAGACCACGCAGCTGCTGGAGACCCTCTACCAGCTCAGCGCCAACGCCAAGGTGCTGGACATGAGGCAGAGCAAATCCAGTAGGTCCTACAAAAATGTTCCTTGGGGTTTGGGTGGTCTGGGGCATCTCTGTGTTGTCGCTCTGCCCACAGAAGGACTGGCAGGGATGTGCCGCCCGGAGCGGGGCTCGCTGCGGGGTGGGATCTGCTCTGCTGGCAGCTTTGGGGTGTTTGGGCTGAGGGACAGTCCCTGTGTTGGGGACACATGGCTCAGTGTCCAGGGGATGAGCTGCTCTGGGGTGGCTCAGCCTCTCCCTGCTGGGGAGGCCCCCCAAGCCCTGAAATCCCCCTGGGGGCCAAACCTTCCCCAAAACCCACCTGGTACCCACCTGAGATCAAAACCCCCCAAAACCCACCTGGTACCAACCTGAGGAGATCAAACCCCCCAGAACCCTCTCAGTACCAGCCTTAGGAGGTAAAAATCCCCCAAAACCCACCCAGTACCAACCTGAGGAGATCAAATCCCCTGGTACCAACCAGAGGAGATCAAACCCTCCAAAACCTAGCTGGTACCAGCCTGAGGGAGTCAAACCCCCCAGAACCCACTCAGTACCAACCTGAGGAGGTAAAAATCCCTCAGAACCCAGTCGGTGCCAGCCTGAGGAGATCAAACCCCCCCAAAACCCACCGGGTGCCAGCCTGAGATGGTCAACCCCCCAGAACCCACTCAGTACCAACCTGAGGAAGTCAAATCCCCCAAAACCCACCCAGTACCAACCTGAGATCAAAACCCCCCAAAACCCACCTGGTACCAACCTGAGGAAGTCAAATCCCCCAAAACCCACCCAGTACCAACCTGAGATCAAAACCCCCCAAAACCCACCCAGTACCAACCTGAGGAAATCAAACCCCCCAAAACCCACCGGGTGCCAACCTGAGATCAAAGCCCCCCAAGCCCTGAAATCCCCCTGGTACTAATCCAAGGGGGTCCAACCCCCCAAAACCCACCTGGTACCAACCTGAGGAGATCAACCCCCACAAAAGCCACCCGGTACCAACCTGAGGAGATCAAACCCCCCAGAACCCACCTGGTACCAACCTGAGGAGATCAAACCCCCCAGAACCCA
>JAWWMN010000208.1:70384068-70394489 GCA_035047745.1 Catamblyrhynchus diadema
CTGAGAGCCCAGCCTGGGGGACCCCCCCAGCTCTGAGAGCCCAGCCTGAGGGCCCCCAGCTCTGAGAGCCCAGCCGGAGGGACCCCCAGCTCTGAGAGCCCAGCCTGAGGGACCCCCCAGCTTTGAGAGCCCAGCCTGAGGGACCCCCAGCTCTGAGAGCCCAGCCTGAGGGGCCCCCCAGCTCTGAGAGCCCAGCCTGAGGGACCCCCCCAGCTCTGAGAGCCCAGCCTGAGGGGCCCCCAGCTCTGAGAGCCCCAGCCTGAGGGACCCCCAGCTCTGAGAGCCCAGCCTGAGGGACCCTCCCAGCTCTGAGAGCCCAGCCTGAGGGGCCCCAATCCCAAAGGAGTCCCCTGATCTCGAGGGACCCCCATTCCTGAGGGAACCCCAATTCCAAGAGACGCCAGTCACAAACACCCACATTCCGGAGGGCCGCCCAATTCCGAGGGACCCCAGTCCTAGGGAACCCCCAATCCTGAGGGACCCCAATCCCAAGGAACCCCCCAATCCTGAAGGATCCCAAGGAACCCCCCAGTCCTGAAGGACCCCCATTCCTGAGGGAACCCCGATTCCAAGGACTCCAGTCCTGAGGAACCCCCAATCCTGAGGGACCCCAATCCCAAGGAACCCCCCAATCCTGAAGGATCCCAAGGAACCCGCCAGTCCTGAGGGACCCGCAATCCTGAGGGAACCCCGATTCCAAGGACTCCAGTCCTGAGGAACCCCCAATCCTGAGGGACCCCAATCTTAAAGAATCCCCAATCCTGAGGGAACCCCAATTCCAAGAGACTGCAGTCACAAAAACCCTGTTCCTGAGAGTCCCCCAGTCCTGAGGGACCCCCTGTACCTGAGGGACCCCAATCCCAAGAAAGTCTCATTCCCGAGGGACCCCAATTGCTGATCCCAAATTTCGAGGCACCCCCTGTTCTGACAAACTCCAATCCCGAGGCATCCCCCATTCCCAAGGGATGGGGCGGGTGAGGACCCCCTGCTCCACCCCAGCACCACCCCCTAGGTCCCACCCCCTTGGGGACACTGTGAGCGCGTGGCTGTCCCCTTGGGGACACTGTGAGCATGTGGCTGTCCCCTTGGGGACACTGAGCGTGTGGCTGTCCCCTTGGGGACACTGTGAGCGTGTTGCTGTCCCCTTGGGGACACTGTGAGCATGTGGCTGTCCCCCTGGGGACACTGTGAGCGTGTGGCTGTCCCTTTGGGGACACTCTGAGCGTGTCGCTGTCCCTTTGGGGACACTGAGCGTGTGGCTGTCCCCGCAGGCCAAGCAGGAGCAGGCGCAGGGCCCGGCGCTGTGCGGGCGGGTGACGATCCCGTGCGCTCCGGGGCACGGCCAGGCGCACCGGGTGCTGCTCACCCCCGACCTGCTCCAGCACCTCCGCCAGCACTTCGTGGCCTGAGCCGCCCCCAAGGGACCCCCGGCCCGCTGTCCCCTCCCTCGGGACCCTCCGCTCCCCCCCAGCCCGGCCCCGCTCGCGGTGGGAGCCGGAGCCGCTTCCCCCGGGGGGATCCGGGCCCCCCGCGCTGCTCTCGGACAATACAGAACCCCCCGGGACCCCCCCGGACCCCGCGCTCCTGGCATCCAATAAAACTTCCCTGGACGCGCTGCCTGCGCCTGGAACCGGGCACCGGGCGGGGACACGGGCGGGGACACGAGGGGCTTCGGGTGGGACACGGGGGAGCATTAAAGGGACTGGGGGGTTCACGGAAGGGGACCGGGGGTCACAGGAGGGATCCGAGAGGGGCACTGGGAGTCCCGGGAGGTCCCGGGGGGGTCAGCGCCAGGATGGAACCACGGGGACATTTGGGGATCCTGAGGTGGCACCGGGAGACATTTGGGAGTCCCGGGTGGGATCAGGGGGACACTTGGAGGGCACTGAGGGTCACAGGTGGGGACCGGGAGGGGACACGAGGCCATTGGGGGTCCGGGGGTGGCACCGCGGGGACATTGGGGGGGGAGAGGGGCGGGTTCCGCCACGTGCGGCCGCGCGCGCACCGAACTGCGCGGGAGGGGGCGGGGCCGGGGCTCGCGCGCGCCGCTCCCATTGGCCGGCACGCAGGAATAGGCGGAAGGGAACGCCCCTCCTGGCTCTGATTGGCAGGCGACGCCGAGGGGGCAAGGTCAACCCATCTCTGCTTGATTGGCTGTGGGGCGGGCCCATCGAGGGCGGCCCACGGTGATTGGCGGAGGGCGCGGCGCAGTGGGCGCTGATTGGTGGAGGAGGGAGGAGACGGGGTTCCGGCGGGGACAGCGCGTCAGTTCCGGGCGGCGGTGGCGGCGGCGGCGGGAGGAGGACGATGGTGAGTGAGGGGACGGGCCCGGGCCGCATCCGCCGCCATCGGGAGCGGGAAGGGACCCAGGAGCCCCCTCGGACCGCATCGGGACGCGCCGGGACCGGCGGGAGGCCGGGGAGCCGCATCGGGCCGGGGCGNNNNATCGGGCCGGGGCGGCGGGCGCGGGGATGGGCGGGAGCGCGGTCCCGGTGCCGCCCCCGGTGAGCGGAGCCCTCGGTGCCGCAGGTGCTGCTGCACGTGCTGTTCGAACATGCGGCCGGGTACGCGGTATTCGCCGTGCGGGAGGTGGAGGAGATCGGCCTGCTGCTGCCGCAGGTACCGCACCATCAACGGCGGGAGCGGGGACGGGGAGGAACGGGAGGGGAACGGCGTGGGGAGGCGGGAACGGCGCGGGGAAGGACGGGAACGGGGATCGGGGAGGTGGGGGCAGGAGGGGACACACCGGGACCGGGTATGGAGAGAGACGGAAGGACCGGGGAGGTGGGGGGGGAACCGGCGGGGGGGTCGCGGTGCCGGGGCCGTCCTCCGTGCCCGGTGTGACCGGAGCCTCCGCCCCGGTACCCCGCAGGTGGAGGAGAGCGTCCTCACGCTGGGCAAGTTCCACAACGTGGTGAAGCTCGTGGCGTTCTCGCCGTTCCGCTCGGCGCAGAGCGCGCTGGAGAACATGAACGCCGTGTCCGAGGGTGAGCGCGGCGGGGCCGGGGACAGCGGGACCCCCCGTCCCGCGGGGACCCCGCTGAGCCCTCCCGTGTCCCGCAGGAGTCCTGCACGAGGACCTGCGGCTGCTGCTGGACACGGCGCTGCCCCCCAAGAGGAAGAAGGTGGTGCTGGGGGTGGGCGATGCCAAGATGGGCGCGGCCGTGCTGGAGGAGCTGGGGGTGCAGTGCCAGACCGGGGGCGTCGTGGCCGAGCTCATGCGAGGTGAGCGGGGACAGAGGGGGCAGGGAGCACCTCTGGGGTCCTGGGATTCACCTGGGAGGGGTGAGGATGGGGGGACGCGGTGCCGCGGCTGTGGGGTGTCCCTGGGGCTGCACGTGGTGGCCGCTCAGTGTCCGTGCGGTGGCACCATTGTCCCCCGGTGTCCCCGCAGGCATCCGGCTGCACTTCCCGGCGCTGGTCCGCGGCCTCACGGCGCAGTCGGCGGCCAAGGCCCAGCTGGGGCTCGGCCACAGCTACTCCCGGGCCAAGGTGAAGTTCAACGTGCACCGGGTGGACAACATGATCATCCAGTCCATCAGCCTGCTGGACCAGCTGGACAAGGACATCAACACCTTTTCCATGCGTGTCCGGTCGGTGGGGACGGATTTTGGGAGGTTTAAAGGGTCTGGGGGTTTCCTTCCCTCCCCATGCTTACCACAGGCAGCTGCCGCTGCTCCGGCCACCTGTACAGACCGGGGAGGGACAGCAGCTCCCCGAGGGCCACTGGCCGGGCCTCAGGGCCATGGGCTGGACCAGGGGGGACATTTGGGAACGTGGTGGGGTGGCCTGGGGACGCCCAGAGCTGGGCTGGGGCCCGGGTGGCAGCAGTGACCGTGTCCTGTCCCTGCAGGGAGTGGTACGGGTACCACTTCCCCGAGCTGATCAAGATCGTCCCTGAGAACTCCATGTACTGCCGGGTGGCCAAATTCATCGGGAACCGCCGGGAGCTGAGCGAGGAGAGCCTGGAGGGGCTGGAGGAGATCGTCATGGACAGCGCCAAGGCCCAGGCCATCCTGGAGGCCTCCCGCTCCTCCATGGGTGAGGGGGGCTCTCAGGGGCTCAAGGGGGGCCTGGGCACGTGCCCGGTGCTGCCACTCACCCCGTGCCACCCCCAGGCATGGACATCTCCCCCCTGGACCTCATCAACATCGAGAGCTTCTCGCGCCGCGTCATCTCGCTGTCCGACTACCGCAAGGGGCTGCAGGAGTACCTGCGCTCCAAGATGAGCCAGGTGGCCCCCAGCCTGTCGGCCCTCATCGGGGAGGTGGTGAGTGTCCCCAGAGACCCCCTGTCACCTGCCCGGCCTGGAGATGATGTCAGAGTGAATCTGTCAATCCACTGAGTTGTGCTGCTGACACTTCCACTGCTGATCCCCGGCCTGTGGGGACTCTCTGTGCCCTCGGGGGTTTCAGAGCCACCCGTAACTCCCTGTGCTGTCCCCCAGGTGGGTGCCCGCCTCATCTCGCACGCTGGCAGCCTGACCAACCTGGCCAAGTACCCGGCATCGACGGTGCAGATCCTGGGGGCGGAGAAGGCCCTGTTCAGGTACCCCGGGGCGGTCGCGGTGATGGCGGCCGCGGGGCCGTGGCTGTGACTCGCTGGGGGTGAGCAGCCAGCCCCAGTCTGAGCGACCCCCGGAGCACAGCGGGCTGGGGAGGGGCTGTCCGGGGGTGGGGGTGGCATGTGGGGGTCCTGACCCCACCCTGGGCACTCGCAGGGCGCTGAAGACGCGGGGGAACACCCCCAAGTACGGCCTCATCTTCCACTCCACCTTCATCGGGCGCGCGGCCGCCAAGAACAAGGGGCGGATCTCGCGCTACCTGGCCAACAAGTGCACCATTGCCTCGCGCATCGACTGCTTCTCAGGTGGGCTGGGGGCTCTCGGGGGGTTTGGGGGGCATGAACATGGTGGGCACGGGGAGGGCACTCGGGGATTCGGGGCCGCTCTGCCGTGATGGGAACATTTTTCGTCAACAGCATCTCACCCCGGTGAATGGTGACTCCTGTGGGCTGAGCAGAGCACAGGGGGGACTCGGGGGGTTTGGGGGTGCAGGGTAAATGCTGAGCCCCCCCCGTCCCCTCCCCATAGAGGTCCCCACCAGTGTCTTTGGGGACAAGCTGCGGGAGCAGGTTGAGGAGCGCTTGGCCTTCTACGAGACCGGGGAGCCGCCCCGCAAGAACCTGGAGGTGATGAAGGAGGCCGTGGTGGAGGTGAGGAGGAGGAGGGGATGCTGAGGGATGAAGAAGAGGGGTGAGGGTGACAAATGGAGGCTGTGGGAGAGATGGAGGAGGAGAAGGTGAGGTCTTGGGGGAGATGAAGATGGCAGTGGTGAGGTACCAGAGGATGGAGATTGTGAATGGGAGATGCTGGGGGTGGTGGAGGTGATGGTGAGGTGCTGGCGTGACAATGGTGAGATCCTGTGGTGATGAAGGTGATGCTGGGGGGGATGAAGGTGATGGTGAGGTGCTGAGGTGATAAAGATGATGGTGAGGTGCTCTGGTGCTGAAGGTGATGCTGATGTGCTGAAGATGATGGTGAGGTGCTGTGGTGATGAAGGTGATGCTGAGGTGCTGGGGGGGATGAAGGTGATGGTGAGGTGCTGTGGTGATGAAGGTGATGCTGAGGTGCTGGGGGGATGAAGGTGATAGTGAGGTGCTGGGGGGATGAAGGTGATGCTGAGGTGCTGGGGGGATGAAGGTGAGGCCCGTGTCGGAGGTGATGTCACTGTGCCATCCTGACCCGCTGTGGAGGCCAAAGACTGATTTAATGAGTCTGATCCGACCAGGGCCAGGCGTGGGGACAAACCCCGGGACCCTGCCCTGGCTCACGTCCCCCTGTGTGTCCCCAGGCCAACGAGGTGGTGGCTGAGGTGAAGAGGAGGCAGGAGAAGAAGGAGAAGAAGAGGAAGAAGAGGGAGAAGCGGCGGCTGGAGGCGCTGGCAGCAGCTGCTGAGGAGGCAGCAGAGAACTCAGTGATGGAGACAGAGGTGAGGGGAAGGGGGTGAGACCCTTCTGGGGGGTCCTGGATGTTCCTGGGGCCAGGGGGGTCCTGGAGGGGTCTCTGTGCCCCATGCGGGGAGGGAGGATGGGGTCAGAGCTGATGGGGGGCTCCCCGCAGGAGAACGACGTGGGGGCCAAGAAGAAGAAGAAAAAGAAGAAACAGCAGCAGCCAGAGGAGTCAGAAGCAGAGCCAGAGCCCGAGGAGAACGGGGTGGAGGAGGAGGAAGAGGAGGAGCCATTGCCCAAGAAGAAAAGGAAAGTTGTGGTAGAGCCTGAGGAGGAGGAGGAGGAAAAGAAGAAGAAAAAGAAGAAGAAGAAGAAGGCAGTGGCTCAGGACTCGGAGGAGGATTAGTGAGCAGAGATCAGTCAGCACACGGACTGACAGACTGACGGACAGGCAGGAGCCAGGAGTGGCCACTCACCCGCTCCCGGGGTGGCCCCAGCTGTGTCCTGTGGCACCGGGGCCACCTGGAACGTGTCACAGCCCCTGGTGGCCTGGGTGAGTCCCTCTGGCCAGCAGCAGCCCCTGGACTGTGCCTTACAGAGTGGGACTTCCACCCCCCGTCCCCTCCTTGGGGACCTCGGGCTGTGTGGGGCTGTCCCCAGGCTGTGTCTGTGTCCCCTCCTTGGGGACCTCGGGCTGTGTGGGGCTGTCCCCAGGCCGTGTCCCCCCTGCCTGTGCAGTGCAGGGCTGCCCAAACCCCAATAAAGGGCTGAGGTTGTTGCTGATCCCTCCTGTCCTGCTCCGTGGCAGGGGGTGCCCAGGCTGTCCCCACGGGGGTCACCCTGTCACCAGCAGCCTGCCCGGGCCAGGGGACACTGACAGCAGCACGGTCACACCTGAGGCCACTTTATTGGAGTCGCCAGGGGCAGGGCTGAGGTCACTGCACCTCCAGGGCATCTATCACGGCCTGGGTGAAATCGATGGAGGTGGAGTAGCCCCCCATGTCCGCCGTGCGCACCTGCAAGGAGACGGGAGGTTAGGGGGGGACCAGCAGGAGCGGGGTCCCCCCAGCCCCAGGCTGGGCTGTGGCACTGGGAGTTGGGCTCCCTGGAGCCCTCTGCACCCCCCCAAAACTGTCCCTGTGCCTTGGGGACGTGTGGAGGGGCTGGTGACCCCTCTGCCCCATTTGGCTCAGGCGAGTCCCAAATTCTGGTTTGAGCTCTGGTTCCGCCATTGCCCCCCCAGCACCCCAAAAGCTGCCCCGGGTCCCGGCAGGGCAGGGCTGCAGGGAAGCGTTGGACCCTTTATTAGCAAAGCAGAGTACAGAGCACGACACGATGGCACGGCCCAGAGCCCGGGGTGGCACCGGGCCTGGCCCCACGGGCACAGCGTTATGGGATCAGATCCCAGATCCCCGATCCCCATGGACTGGGGGGCACAGGGTCACCTCCCCACCCTGTGCCAGTCTGGAGCATTCCAGGGTCACCCCACGCCGTGGGGACCCTGTGCCAGCAGCTGCCGAGGGGGTGCAGGGTGGGGGATGTCGCCCTGGTTATTGCTGAAAGCTGCATGGGATGGGTCCCATGGGAATGGGGTCATGGGGGTCCCACATTTGTGAGGATCCCATGGGAATACAGGTCCCACATCCACACTGGTCCAACAGCCACAGGGCTCCCATGGGAATGGGGCCTGCAGTCTGAGGTCCTGTTCTCACAGGGGTCCCACAAATCCCAGTGGTCCCGCAGTCAGAATGACCCCACAGCGATGGGGTCCCACAGTCCCAGGTCCTGTTCTCACAGGGAGCCGAGAATCCCACAGTGGTCCCACAGGAATGATAATCCAGTAATGGGGATCCCATGGGAATGGAGTGTCCCGAAACCGTGGTGGGTGGTCCCAATGTCCCTAGGAGCTGCCTATGATTGAGGGGCGCTGCCCCATCCCCCCAGAACCACCCAGAACACCCCAAACTCCGCACTGGTCGCCTCCTGTGGGGGATGGGGAAGGGTGAAGGGTTCCTGGGCACCCTCCTCCCCGGGGGGGCTGGGAGGGGTTTGGGGAGGGGGCCGAGGCGCTGGGGGAGCTGCTGGGGGGCCTAAGCCCCATAGTTGGGGTGCAGGTTGTCAATGACGGACTTGACGAAGTCGGAAGTGGTGGAGTAACCGCCCAGGTCCCGGGTCCGGACCTGCAAATCCAACACAGGGAGGGGAGAAACGGGGGAAAGGCTCTGGTGAACGAGGGAACGGCTGGGACAGGGACAGGACAGCAGAGAGAGAGACAGCAGGGACCCTCCACAGCCCTGCCAGGACCTGCGGGGCGAACGGGGACATGGAACATCCCTGAGAGCCCTGCCAGGACCTGCGGTGGCAATGGGAACATGGAGAGATCCCTGAGAGCCCTGTTAGGATTTGGGGTGGAGATGGAGCTGTGGAACATCCCTGAGAATCTTTCCAGAATGTGGGGTGGGAATGGAGCTGTGGAACATCCCTGAAAGCCCTGCCAGGACCTGGGGTGGACATGGGGACATGGACAGGTCCCTGAGAGCCCTGCCAGGACCTGGGGCGGCAATGGGGCTGCAGAAGGTCCCTGAGAGCCCTGCCAAGAACCCAAATGGAGACAAGGCCATGGTGAATCCCCCAGCCCTGCCAGAAGTCCCTCCTGGGCCAGGACATGACCACAGGGGCTGGACACAGCTGTGGGCCTGGGATTGCAGCTGGAAAGAGGAGAGGAACCAGAATTCCAGCTAGAAAGAAGAGAGGAACCAAGAATTTCAGCTGGGAAGAGGAGAAGAACCAGAATTCCATCTGGGAAGGGGAGAACAACCAGAATTCCAGCTGGGAAGAAGAGAGGAACCAGAGAAGGTGACCCAGGCACCACCAGCCCTACCCTCTGCCCCGCACTCACTTTTCCACCTTTGATCACCTTCTTCACCGCGTCCGAGATCATGTTGGAGTGGTATTCCAGGCTGGAAAAGGGGGGCAAGCAGGGGGTCAGCCCCTCAGAAGCCCCCCCAGACCCCCCCAAACCCCCCTTTAGACCCAGCACGTACTTGAGGTGCCGCAGCATGTTGGAGGCCGAGAGCAGCATGGCCGTGGGGTTGGCGATGTTCCTGCCCACGGCCTGGGCGAAGGGGTGCCGCGCTCCCTGTGGGACACGGGGCACGGTGACAGGGTCGTGCCACCCTGCCAGCCTTGGCAATCCTGCCCTGGGATGCGCCAGGGGTGCCCCTCCCTCCTCACCATCTCGAACACGGCGTACTCGGCGCTGTAGCTCTCGCCGGGCACGACGCCGGCGCCGCCCACCAGCCCCGCAGCCAGGTTGTCCACGATGTTCCCGTACAGGTTGGGCATCACCAGGACGTCAAACTGGTAGGGATTCTGCACCAGCTGGGATGGGAATGGGAATGGGGCACTGAGGCCTGGAACAGCTGGGGGGAGGCTCAGCCCCACCCCGGGACAGGGGGCAGAGCCCAGGTGTGCTGGGGCTGGGAGAGCGCCGAGGTGTCTCCAACCCAGATCATTCCATGCTCGGCACAACTGCCTGGGGCAGCACAGAGGGGACTGGGGAGTTTCTAGGGATTTAAAGGGGAATTTTTAGGGATAGAAACACACCAAGCCCCAGTGAGGCTGCAAGAACCCAGGTCCCCAAACCCCCCAGATTCCCCCAGGAGCAGCACTGGGATGGCCCCAGAGCCCAGGTGAGACAGAGCTGGCAATGTTGGGAATGCTGGGAGGGTTCCTGCCTGGAATGAGGACAAACCTGGGGCCAGGTGGGCTCGGTGTGCCCAGGCTTGGAGATTCCAGCTCCTCAGAGGGGGTTGGGAAGGGACCAGGGACAGGGACAAGGGACGGGGACACCCTCAGGGGCGTGGCTCACCTGCATGCAGCAGTTGTCGATGATCATGGTGTCGAATTTGATCTTGGGGTACAGCTCTGCCACCTCCTTACAGCACTGCAGGAACAGCCCATCCCCCAGCTTCCTGCACAGGGAACACCAGGAAGGGCTGGGGGACAGCAGGGGAATCCCAAAGGCTGCAGGGATCCAGCAGGAACTGGGATCTGGGACACCCTTTGAGGCTCCTCATGCTGCTTTTTGCCCCCCTCTCCCTGATGGGAAGGGGATTTGTCCCAAGTGGGAGGTGCAGGAGGAGCTGTCCAGGTGCTCCCATCAATGATTCCAGAGCTTGGGATTCTGCAGGAATGACCCCAAGCCAATGATCCCACAATCCACGGGGACAGGGTTGCTATGGAGATGCTGCCCTGGAAATGTCTGGACAATGATTAATCAATAAATCTGATCAGCTGCAGATCAGTGTCTGCTCACTCCTGGCTGGGAGCAGAGTAAAGGAAAAGCCCGAATTCCAGGGAAATCCTGATCTCCCTCACTCCAATCTCCAATGCCCAGCCTGGCCTTGGGCACTGCCAGGGATCCAGGGGCAGCCCCAGCAAATCTGGGAATTCCAGCCCAGCCAGGAATT
>JAWWMN010000208.1:70418375-70429902 GCA_035047745.1 Catamblyrhynchus diadema
TTATTATCAATGGCAGGCAAAGATTTAGTTTTATTATTCATTATCAGTGACAGTCAAAGATTATTATCATCATTATTATTATTATTATTATTATTATTATTATTATTATTATTATTATTATTATTATTATTATTATTATCAATGTCGGGCAAATTTTTTTTAATTAGGGCCACGTGTGGGTCAGGGCTGACCTTGAGCGAGGCCGTTCCCATCCAGACGGAGCCGGAGTCGCAGAAGAGCGCCAGCAGCCGGTGGGTGAAGGACACGGCCACGTGCAGGAACGGCCCCGCCGAGGGGCTCAGCCCGGGGGGCGTCTGCGGGACAGGGCACACCGGTGGGGACACCAACAGGGACCAGAGTGACACCAGGGGCGCGGTCAGGACAGGGGGGTCACCAATGAGGACCTCAGAGTGACACCAGGTGACACGGTCAGGACAGGGGGGTCACCAATGGGGACCTCAGAGTGACACCAGGTGACATGGTCAGGACAGGGGGGTCACCAATGGGGACCTCAGAGCGACCCCAAGTGGCGTGGTCAGGACAGGGGTCACCAGGGGACACCAATGGTGGCTCAGAGTGACCCCTGAGTGGTGTGGTCAGGACAGGGCAGACACCAATGGGGGTCTCGGAGGCATCTGGGATGGGAAAGGACCTGGGAGCATCCCCTGGGATGCGAAAGGATTGGGAGCATCCTATCAAACAAGGAAAGGATTTGGGAGCATCCCATGGGACAAGGAAAACACCTGGGAATATCCTATGGGGTGGGAAAATATCCTCTGGTTTGGAATATCCTATGGGGAATGTCCCATGGGACAAGGCCAGGAACTGGGAGCAACCTATGGGACAAGGGAAGGACCTGGGAACATCCCATGAGACAGAAGGGACAGGAGAAGGACTTGGGATTATCCCATGGGATAGGAAAATGAACTGGGAGCATCTCAGGGGACAGGGGAAGGACCTGGGAGTATCCTATGAGGTGGGAAAACGACCTGGGAATATCCCATGGGACAGGAAAAGGACCTGGGAGCATCCCATGGGCCAGGAGGGACAGGAGAAGGACTTGGGAATATCCCATGGGATAGGAAAATGAACTGGGAGCATCTCAGGGGACAGGGGAAGGACCTGGGAGTGTCCTATGGGGTGGGAAAAGGACCTGAGAATATCCCATGGGACAGGAAAAGGACCTGGCAGTATCTCATGGGACAGGAGAAGGGAGCATCCCATAGGACAAGGAAAGCACCTGGGAATATCCTGTGGGATGGGAAAAGGACCTGGGAGCATCCCAGGGCACAGGGGAAGGAGCTGGGAACGCCCCAAGGCACAGTGGGGACAGTGCAGCCCCATCCCAAATTCCCGAAGTGCCTCACCAGCACGGAGCAGGAGGTGTTGTCCAGCAGGAAGAGCTCCTGTCCCATGGCCAGCAGCACCATGGTCACCCTGTCCTGGGCCAGCACGGTCCAGCACGGCGGGGCCTTCTGCAGCCCTGCGGGGACAGCGGGACACACCTGGCACACGGGGACACAGGGACAGAGGGGACAGGGAGGGACAGGGAGGGACAGACAGAAAGGGATTGGGGACAGAGGGCACTGAGGGATGGTGGGACAAG
This sequence comes from Catamblyrhynchus diadema, assembly GCA_035047745.1. NCBI lineage: Eukaryota > Metazoa > Chordata > Aves > Passeriformes > Thraupidae > Catamblyrhynchus > Catamblyrhynchus diadema. The sequence continues at coordinate 70,419,982 of JAWWMN010000208.1, forward strand.
GAAAGGACACATGGAACAAAGCGGGGACAGGGGTAGACAGAGAAGGACAGAGGGAGACAGGAGGGACAGTGGGGACAGAACAGAGGGACAGCGGGACAGCGGGGATTGGGGACAGAGGGACAGAGAAACAAGGACAAGGGGATGGAGGGACAGAGGGACAGAGAAACAGAAGGGGAACGGAGTACAGAGGGGGACAGAGGGGGACAGAGGGGGACAGAGGGGGACAGGAGGGACAGTGGGGACAGAACAGAGGGACAGTGGGACAGCGGGGACTGGGGACAGAGGGACAGAGAAACAAGGATAAGGGGATGGGGGGGACAGAGGGACAGAGAAACAGAAGGGGAACAGGGAGGACAGACAGGGCAGGGAGGGACAGAAGGGGACAGAAGGGGACAGAGAGGGACAGAGGGGGACAGACACAGAAGGGGAACAGGGAGGGACAGAGGAGGACAGAGAGGCACAGAGAAACAGAAGGGGAACAGGGAGGACAGAAGGGACAGAGAGGGACAGAGAGGGACGTGGGGACACCCACCAGGGACCTCGGGCAGGCGGCGCAGCTTGAGGTCGTCGATGTTGGTGGCGAGGGAGAAGCGCAGCGCTCCCGTCAGGATGGCCACGCCCGTCCCGAACTCCGTGTGGAAAACCTGCGCCTCCAGCACGTGGTTCTGCAGCACCTCCTGCAGGACACGGCGGGGAGGGGACACTGGCGACACGGGGGACACCGGGGCTTGGCTGACGCAGGCAGGGAATGTTCTGCCCTCTGGGATGGATCCCAGCTCCTTCCCGAGGGAGGGGACAGCCCCTGGCTCCCCGTGGTGCCCCAAGGAACCGGTTCTGCATCCCCCAAACCCCACCCAGGGCATCTCACAAGGGGCAGAATGAGGGGGAAATGGAGAAGATGAGATTGGGGTGGGATTTTGGGAAGGAATTCCTGGCTTGAGGGTGAGGAGGGGCTGGGCTGGAATTCCCAGAGAAGCTGTGGCTGCTCCTGGATCCCTGGGAGTGTCCAAGGCCAGGCTGGACAGGCTTGGAGCAACCTGGGATGGTGGAAGTGGTCCCAGGGCAGGGGTGGAATGGGATGGGCTGTGAGGTCCCTTCCCACCTGCTCCATCCCAAACCCCACCCCAAATCCATCCCAAACCCTGTTCCCTCACGTTTCCCATGCTGAAGTGCCGTTTGAACTCGCAGAACAGGTTGTAGACCAGGACAGTCCCATCCTCCTGGATGCACAGCAGGTCCTCCCCCGCTGTCCAGCCCAGGTGCACCAGGTGGCCGCTCTTCCACTGGGAATGGCACGGGAAGGGTCAGCCCCGAGCCAGGGACGGCCCTCCAGGGACACACCTGGGGTGCCGGAGGTCTGACAGCTTGTCCAGAGCTGGGACACCTCACCCAGGGGTCCAACACCTCGTCCAGAGGTCCAACACCTCACCCACAGGTCCAACACCTCAGCCAGAGGTCCAACACCTCACCCAGAGGTCAAACACCTCACCCACAGGTCCAACACCTCACCCAGGGGTCCAACACCTCAGCCAGAGGTCCAACACTTCACCCAGAGGTCAAACACCTCACCCAGACGTCCAACACCTCGTCCACAGGTCCAACACCTCACCCAGAGGTCCAACACCTCACCCAGGGGTCCAACACCTCACCCAGAGGTCAAACACCTCACCCAGAGGTCCAACACCTCGTCCACAGGTCCAACACCTCGTCCACAGGTCCAACACCTCACCCAGAGGCCCAACACCTCGTCCACAGGTCCAACACCTCGTCCACAGGTCCAACACCTCACCCAGAGGTCCAACACTTTGTCCAAAAGTCCAAAACCTCGTCCAAAGTCCAAAACCTCGTCCAGAGAACTGACACCTCACCTGGAGGTCCAACACCTCATCCAGAGGTCCAACACCTTGTCCACAGTCCAACACCTCATCCAAAGGTCCAAAACCTCATCCAGAGGTCCAGCACCTCATCCAGACATCCAACACCCCACGTGTCCTGGCTCTGCAGGTCCCTGCAGTCCTGGCACTGTCCCTCCACTGCCTCATGTCCCCCTCAGCCGCAGGCAGGGGGGAAGGAGGATGTTCCCGTGGCTCCAGTCCTCATCCCATCCTCCTGTCCCATTCCTCATCAGCAGGGAAAGGATTCTCCTGCTCCAAATTCCATTCCACCTTCTTCTTCCATCCCTCTGCAGCAGGGAGAGGATTCTCCTGCTCCAAATCCCAACCCATCCTCTTCTTCCATCCCTCATCAGCACAAAAAGGATTCTCCTGCTCCAAACCCATCCCATCCCAGGGCAGCTCTGTCTCCCCCTTGCTCCCACACCCCTGTCCCCAACCCCAGGGCTGTCCATGCCCCCACTCACCGGGACACTGGCCAGGAGCAGCCCCGAGGCCGAGTAGATCTCCAGGAGCGGGCGGGCGCTGGGGGCCTTGTCCCGCCGGGAATTCCTCAGCAGAGCTGGGACAAGGACAAGGAGGGGACAGTCCCTGAGCCACGGGTGGCACAGCGCCAGCTCGGGGAGGGGGCTCAGGGGCCTGCACCCACCTATGGGACCCCCATATGGGGCAGCTGCCACCACGCAGTCACGGAGATCCTCCCGCAGCCCCCATTCCATGGAGTAGAGCTCCAGCTTCCTGATGGGACACGGAGGGATGGAGAGATGATGGATGGATGGACGGATGGACATTCAAGAGGTGCAGGGATGGGAGAGCCATGGATGGTGCCCACCCCTAAGCCAGCCCTGAGACCCTCAACAGACCTCAGGAGCCCCAAGATCCACAGACATCCCACAAACCCCCAGAAATCCCCCAGACCATCCCGAGGAGCTGGGGCCACCTCGGGACCCCCCCAGCGACCCACAGGACCCTCCTGCCAGCCAACCCCACGACCACCCTGGGACCCCTCAGCCACCCCTGGGACCCCTCGGCCATCCCGGGACCCCCTTCCCAGCCAGCCCCAAGATCCATGGGCACGAGACCCCTCCAAGACACCTCAAACCCCCACAGACACCCCCGGGACCCCCATCCCCAGCCAGCCCCAAGACTCGCGTCCACCCAGGGACCCCCTCAACCCCCCGGGACCCCGTCCCCGCCAGGCCCGTGGCTACCCTGGAACCCCCGAAGTAACCCCACAACCTCACCCCAGCCATCTCCGGGACCCCCTTTCCAGCCCTGCCATTCCCATTCCAGCCCTGGCATCCCCTCGGGACCCCGAGCAGCCCCGGGACCCCCGAGCACTCTCAGGCCGGTGCCGCCGCCGCCGCTCCTCACCGGTAGAAGGTCTCCTCGCCCAGCGGGTTCCAGTTGGCCGTGTAACAATCCATGGCGAGGCCGGGACGGGGGAACCGGGATAGGCCGAGGGGAACCGGGACCGAGACCGGGACCGGGATCGGGACCCGGCGGTCCCGGCGCTTCCCTCAGCGCGCCACGCCCCGCATGTCGCGCCGTGACGCCGGGCCGGGCGTCGTCATCTTGGGTGAGGGCACGGGTAAGTAAAAGGGGAACCGCCGCCATCTTGGGTGAGGGCAGCGAGAAAGGGGAACCGCCGCCATCTTGGGCGAGGGCAGCGAGAAAGGGGAACTGCCGCCATCTTGGGTGAGGGCACAGACCTTGTCCCCCGAATTGTCGCCTGTCCCCGAAGATTTCCTCTCTCCTCCAAAATCTCCGTTGTCCCCCAGTGTGTCCCCAGTTCCCCAAGAGGCCTCTTATCCCCAAAGGTGTCGCCCAAGATGTCCCCTGTTCCACCCAGGTGTCCCTCCAGGTATCCCTCCTCCCTCAGGGTGTTTGCTGTCCCTCACGCTGTCCCTTACCCACAGGGGATGTCCCCATGCCCCAAGATGTCCCTTGTCACACACACTGTTCCCACAGGTTTCTCTTTATTTCCTGCTGCTGGAATCCCAGGAAGGGCCACGGAGGTGTCCCCTGTGCCGGGGCAGGGATCAGGGGTGCCATGGTGGTGCTTCACGTGCCAGGGGTGGAGTGCTGTGGTGGAGTCCGGAGCTGGGGTGCCAGGGCAGTGCCACACGTCCCGGTGTCACTGTGCCAAGGCGGTGCCACACATCCCGGTGTCACGGTGCCAAGGCGGTGCCACACATCCCGGTGTTAGGGTGCCAGGGTGGTGCCACATGTCCCGGTGTCACGGTGCCAAGGCAGTGCCAGGCTGGGGTGCCACGGTGGTGTTCTGTGTCCTGGGCTCGCGGTGCTGTGCCAGGATTGGGGTCGGAGTGCTGGGGTGGTGTCCCGGGGGCGGGTTTGGGGTGTCATAGCAGTGCCAGGGTTCACGGGCAGCGGCGGTGCCAGGGTTCGGGTGCCACGGCAGCGCCACGCGTGCCACAGCAACACCTCATGTCCCGGGCTCATGGCGCCGTGCCAGGGCTGGAGCTGGGGCGCCATGGCAGTGCCAGGTTCGGGGTGCCATGCCACCCGGGCCCTACTTATTTCCATCGCCCAGCTCACAGCGGTAGTGAAAGATCTGGAAGTTCAGCAAGGTGCCCAGCAGCGAGGGGTACGAGGCGCCCACCCTGCGGAAACCCTGCTCCTCGTAGAGCCGCTGCGCCGCCACCTGCACCATGGAGGTGCTGAGCACCACGGCGCCGTAGCCGCGGGCACGGGCGAACGCCAGCACCTCCCGGCACAGCGCCCGCGCCAGCCCGCGGCCCCGGTGCTCCCGGCTCACCGACATCCTCTTGAGCTCCAGCTCGCCACGGCCCGTGGGCACCGCCGCCACCATGCCCGCCACGGCTCCGGCCTCCTCGACCACCCAGAAGCGGCAGTCAGGCGGGCGCAGGTACACGCCGGGCACGTCGCACAGGTCGGTGCCCAGCGCCTCGCGCACGTACTCGGCGCTGAGCGAGCGCACCAGCACCCAGAGCAGCACCAGCGCCAGCGCCACCGCGCCCAGCCCCAGCACCCAGGAGCCCGCGGCCGCCCGCGCCGCCACGAAGACGGCCAGCAGCGCCAGGCGCACCCGCGCCGCCCGCAGAACGTGCCGGAAGCCGGCCGGGGCGTGCTCCAGGATGCCGCGGGCGAACAGGGCCCGCACGGCCTCGTAGTCCTGCTCCTGGTACTGCCGGATGCGGAACGACGCCATGGGGGCACCTGCGAGGGCACGGAGAGGGGTTAGGGACAGACAGAGTGTCCTGAGAGCCATCCCTGGGGTGGCACAAGGGCACTACTATGGATGGAGCCCCCCAGGGCCCATGGCAGTGGGGTCATGGCAGTGCCCACCCTCACAGGGACAGCCAGAGTATCCTGAGATCCATCCCTGGCATAGCACAAGGGGTCAGGGCAGTGCCCAGCCGCACAGAGACCCTCGGTGTGCCCCCAGCCCCATCCCTGGCCATGGCACAAGGGGTCAGGGCAGTGCCATGGATGGACACCCCCAGACCCATCCTTGGGGTGGCACAAGGGGTCAGAGCAGTGCCAACCTTCACAGGGACCCCCAGGATATCCCCAAACACATCTGTGGGATGGAACAGGGGGTCAGGCAGTGCCCACCCTCACAGGGACCCCCAAGATACTCCCAAACACATCTGTGGGATGGAACAGGGGGTCAGGGCAGTGCCCACCCTCAGAGCAACCCCTGGGGTATCCCCAGACTCATCCCTGGAGTGGTACAAGGGGTCAGGGCAGTGCAATGGATGGGGACCCCCAGACCCACCCCTGGGATGGCACAAGGGGTCCCAGCAGTGCCAACCCTCACAAGGACTCCCCAGACCCTTCCCTGGCGTGGCACAAGGACTCAGAGCAGCACTCACCCTCACAGGGACCCTTGGTGTGCCCCCAGCCCCATCCCTGGCCATGGCATAAGGAGTCAGAGCAGTGCCATGGATGGGGGACCCCCAGACCCACCCCTGGGATGGCACAAAGGATCAGGGCAGTGCCCACCTTCACAGGGACCCCCAGGATATCCCCAAACACATCCCTGGGATGACACAGGGGGTCAGGGCAGTGCCCACCCTCACAGGGACCCTCGGTGTGCCCCCAGACCCACCCCTGGCATGGCACAGGAGGGCCAGGGAGGTGCCAGTGCCACTCCCACCCAAGGGTGCCCCAAAAACAAGAGGAAAAAGTGTGGGGGTGTCCCTTCCTCCCCCTTGCTGGGCTCTCAGGTGTTCATCCCCCACCCCGGCTGGGCAGGGGCTTTACCTGGCACACCCGGCGTGGGCAGCAGAGGCACTGGGGGGGGAAGAGCTGCGGGATCTGGGGGTGCCCCCCTCTCCCCGGGACCCCGGCACTCACCGGGAGCCGCGGCACGACCCGCCCCGGGCAAAGGTGGGCAGAGCGTGGGCACCGAGCTGTGCCAGTGACAGAGCAGGGCAAAGGGCCCGGGGGAACACGGGGACAGCACGGACAGCAGGGACAGGAGGGGGCACGGGGACAGCAGGGGACAGGAGGGGGCACGGGGACAGCAGGGGACAGGAGGGGGCACGGGAACAGCCCCCCCGCGGGTTTGGGGGGCAGACCCATGCTGGGCACATCAAGGGGGTCCCCAAAGTGCCCCAAACCCTTCGCTCGGGGGGTGCCCGGCCCCAACCCCCCCCCCAAAAATCCCTCCCGGCCGCCCCCCCCACCTGCTGCTCCCGGCGCTGTCGCTCCTCAAACCGGGACCGGCGGCTCCTCGGGGACAACCGGGGGGTCCCTCAGCGGCCCGAGGGGGGCTCGGTGACCCCCTGAGCACCCCCAGGGGCCTTTTTGGGGGGGGGGGGTCTTTGTTTTCCGCACCCCCAGCCCGGCCTGTGCCTGCGAGATGCCGGACGCGTTCAGCCCATCGTTCTGCGGCGCTCAGGGTGGGGGGCCCGGCAGGTTCTGGGGGGGCTCCGGGGGCAGCACGGGGGGGGGACACCCCCGGTTTGGGCCGTGCCGAGGCCGGCGGAGGCTCCGGCGGCGCGGCGAGCGCAGGCGCCGAGCGGGAAGCGCTGCTGCCCCTGCCGATGATGCCATAAAGAGATCCCGGAAGGTTATGGGGTCACGGGGAGGGGGGATTTGGGGGAGCACAGGGCACGGGGGGCCCGGGCAGTGGCGGGGGGACACCGCACTGGACCCCTGTCACCCCCAAATCCCGGCGATGGGGCAGCAATGGATGGCTACGGGGAAGGGGGGTGGGGTGTCACAGAGGGGGTGTCACCACTGTGGGGACCCCTAAGCCCTGTCCAGCGTCACCCCAGGGTCACCCAGGGGGCTGGGGTGTCCTCATGGTGATGGTCGCCCCCCCCAGCCCCGTGCTGGAGCCTCCATGTGGGGTGTTATGGGGGTGTTGGGGACCCCCATGGTGCTGGGGACCCCCAGGAACGGCTCAGCCCAGCGCTGGGGACAACCCCTCATTTGGGGAGGGGGACATGGTGGCATCAGAGCCCAGCAGGGCACAGCCCCCCACCCTGCAGGACCGCAAGGGGGTTAAGGGGGGTCACCCCAACCCCTTTTTTTGTACCCTACAACCCCCCCAGTGCCCCCCCGGCTTCCCGCGGGACTCGGGGGGCCGCTGCCCCCCATCTCCTGGGGGCTCGGGGGCTGCTGGCTCTGATGGCGGTGCCCGATCCCCCCACCATGACCCTCTCCCGGTGTCCCCAAAGCCCCAACACCCCCAGTGCCCCCCAGGACCCCCCGGACCCTCCCAGTGCACCCGTGGTCCGGCACTTCCACACCCCACAGCCCGAGCACCACCGGACCCTCCACGCTGGCGACCCCCCCCCACTGTCGCAGCACTGCCGGACATTGTCCCCAAGGTCCCCAGAGCTCCGCAGACTCCCCCGGGTTCCTGATGGCCCAGCAGCCCCCAGAGTAGCCCCAGCACTCTCGGGCCACCCCCCGCTGCAGGTCCCCATTGTCCCCGCTGTCCCGGAACCCCCCCAGTGTCCCCCCGGGGTCCCCGAACCCCCTCCATGTCCCCCCAGCCCCGCCCCCTCCGCGCCACCCATGAATCTCGCATCCTATTGGCCCCCGCCGCCGGCAGCAGCCAATAGGCGCCCAGAGATGAGGAGAGGGGCGGGGCCAGCTGATCAAATGGAGGAAGAGGGCGGGGCCTTCGAGGAGTGCAGGAGCGCTCGAAAACTGGTAAGGGGCGTGGCTTGGTGGGCGTGGCTAACGGCGAATGCCTATCTATGAGGCGTGTCCTAATGAGGGGCGCGGCTCGACGCGAAATTTCTATTGGTCAGCAGCGAATGGGCGGGGCTTTACCGCGGCAGCGCGACTCAAGGTCAGCAACTGGGCGTGGCCTGGTGAGGGGCGTGGCCCCGCCGAGTTCCCCCGGCGGGGTCCGGGGCAGCATCGGGTCCCAGTCCCAGTCCCGTTCCTATTCCCGGTCCTTTTCTCTGTCTCGGTCCCGTTCCCATTCCTGTTCCCTTTCCCGGTCCCGTTCCCATTCCCGGTCCCGTTCCCTTTCCTGGTCCCGTTCCCGGTCCCTCTGCCGCTCCAGCCCCGCAGACTCGCAGCCGCAGCGCACCCAAACTTTACTGGGATCCGTCCCGCCCGTTCCCCCCGCGCCCCCCGGCCGAGCCCGCGGCCCCGGGGCCGCCCCGGTCACTGCCCGCGGCCGTGGGCGCGCAGGCGGCGGAGGCGCAGCCGCTGCAGCCGCAGCGCCGGGTCCGGGCCCGGCCGGGTCCTCCCGGGCCTGTGGCGGCCCCGCGCCCGCGCCAGGCGGAAGCTGCACGGGGTGGGAACGTTCTCGAAGTAGACCCGGCACGGCTGCGTGGCCGCCTCGTAGCCCTCGGCCCGCGCCGTCACCTCGTACTCGCCCGGGTTCAGCAGCCGCCAGTAGTCCCCGTCCGAGGCTGCGGCGGGGGCGGTGTCACACTCCTGTCCCCATTCCTGTTCTCGTCCCCAGTCCCGTTCTTGTCCCATCCCTAATTCCCATCCCCAATCCCATGCCTGTCCTCGTCCCCAGCCCCAGTCCCGTTCTTGTCCCATCCCTATTCCCACCCCCAATCCCATTCCTGTCCCGATCCCATCCCCATTCCCAGCCTAATCCTGCTTCCATTGCCATCTGCAATCCCCAGTCCCATCCCCCTTCCATCTCTGTCCCCAGCCCCGTCCCGTTCCTGTCCCCATCCCTTTTCCCAGTCCTATTTCCATCCCCATCTGCAATTCCCAATCCCATCCCCAAATCCCATCCCTTTTCCTGTCCCCAGCCCCGTCCCATTCACATCCCCAATGCCATCCCCATTCCTGTCCCATCCCTATTCCCAACCTCATCCCATTACTCTCCCATTCCCAATCCCATTCCCAATCCCATTCCTGTCCCCATCCCACCCCCTTTCCCAGTCCCATCCTATTTCCATCCCAATCCCAAATCCCATCTCATTCCTTTCCCTGTCCCCATTCCCATCCTCATCCCCACGCCGTTCCCATCCCGTCACTGTCCTCATCCCACCCTCATTCCCAGCCCGATCCCGATCCCGTTCCCGCCCCAAACCCCACCCTCCCTGTCCCGGTGTCCCGATCCCGTTCCCGCCCCAAACCGCGCCCCTCCCTGTCCCGGTGTCCCGGTACCGGTGCGGACGTCGTGGTTGATGCCATCCACGGAGATGATGGCGTTGGGGATGCCCAGCTCGGTGTCACTGTCCCGGACCACGCCCTTGATCCCCCGGTGCACCTGCAGGGCGTGGCACAGATGGCACAGGTGTGTCCCCCCCTCCCGGTGCCACCTCAGCGTTTGGGGACAGCCACGTCCCGCTGCCATCCTGCTGAACCCCCCACCCTGCCGTGCCCATGGCCACCCTGGAATGTCCCCAGCGTGTCACCCCTGTCCCCAAAGTCTTATGGAGACTTCTGGGGGTTCCCTGGCCCTGCCCTGCCCGTGACACAGTGTCCCCATTGTCCCCAAATCCTACCCATTGTCCCCAAATCCCACCCAGTGTCCCCATTGTCCCCAAATCCTACCCATTGTCCCCAAATCCCACCCAGTGTCCCCATTGTCCCCAAATCCTAC
>JAWWMN010000208.1:70465730-70479648 GCA_035047745.1 Catamblyrhynchus diadema
TTATTTTTTCATTTTGGGGGAATTTTTGTGGAAATGTTGGGAGATTTTTTTTTTTTAATTTTTTGTGGATTTTTTGGGATTTCTGGCAATTTTTTGGGGGGATTTTCTGGTGGAGCACTACACCGTGCTCAGCAACCACCACTTGGTACGGCCCCAAGGACCATAAAAAAAGCTGGGGCTTGGAGGGGAAAAAATGAGGGAAAATGGTTTTGAGGATTTTTGAGGAATTTTTGGGGGAATTTTCCAGAATTTTTGGAGATTTTTGAGACATTTTTTGTTGTTTTTCCTTTAATTTATTGGGAATTTGGGGGATTTTCGAGGATTTTTTTTAAATTTTTGGTGGATTTTTCTCCTTAATCCCATTTTTTCCTTTTCCCCTTTTTGCCTCTTTTCCCTCTTTCCCACTTTATTCCCTTTTTCCCACTTTTCCCCTTCCATTTTCCCCTTTCCCCTTTTCCTCATTTCCTTCTTTTTCTTTTTCCCTCCTTTTCTGCCCTTTTCTCCCTTTGCCCTTTTCCTTTGGAATTTTTGGGAGATTTTTTGGTGGATTTTATTTGGGAATTTGGGAATTTCAGGAGATTATTTCAGAATAATTTTTTAATTTTGAAGGGTTTTTGTGGAAATGTTGGGGGATTTTTTCCCTAATGTTTTGTTGAATTTTTGGGGATTTCTTGTGATTTTTTGGGGATTTCTTTAAATTTTTGGGGTTTTTTTTAATTTTTGGGGAGTTTTTGGGGGATTTTTGGGGGGAATTTTGAGGACTTGGGGTGGGGGGGAGTTGGGAATTTTTAGGAATTGGAAAGAATGGGAATAGGGAATGAGGTTTTTGTGGGATTCTCTAGCTTTTCATTCCCAAAAAACCAAGGAGAAATGGTCTTTTAATAAGAAAAAAAAAACTGAGGAAAATGTTTTTAAATCCCAAGAACAACAAGGAAAATATCCTTTGAATCCAGAAAAACCAAGAAAATGTTTTTAACGGCCCAAAAAACAAAAAATAAAAGACCCATGGAAATATTCTTTAAAATCCAAGGTAAACACCCTTTAAATCCCAAAATCCATTGAAAATGTTTTTTAAATCCTAAAAATCCAATGAACTATTTTTAAAATCCCAAAAAACCCAAGAAAAATCCCCCAAAAACCCAAAAAATATTTTGAAAATCGCCAAATCCAGGAAAAATATCTTTTAAATCCCAGAAAACCCAAGTTAGGGATTTAGGACCCAAACTAGGACATTTTAAGGTGGCTTTTAACCCTTTTTATACCTGGAAAATGGCGGGGAAAAAGCGAGGCATTCCAGCAGGTTTAAGAATTCTCATTTTATCCAGAAATGAAGGAATTACCAGGAATTTTTCCCCTCAGGCCATCCTGCACCTGGAGAGCCCCAAATCCGCGCGCTCCATGCACAGCTTCCTGCAGCAGTATCCTTATTCCATAGGAGAGCACACGCTCACCTGCTCCTTGTCCTCCCACGGAGACCTTCCTGAGGTAAAAATTCCCGATTTTCCACCATCCGGCTTTTTTTTGGGGATGGGAGAACCTTCCTGCAAAGAGCTGCGGGGTGGGATTTCCCTCAGGGTTGGGATTTTACCCTCAGGGTTGGGGTTTTACCCTCAGAGTTTGAGATTTTTTCCCTCAGGTTTGGAATTTCCCCCTCATGGTTGGGATTTTTCCCTCAGGGTTGGGATTTCCCCACCAGGGTCAATATTTTCCCTCAGGGTTTGGGATTTTTTCCCCTCAGGGTTGGGATATTTTCCCTCAAGGATGGGATTTCCCTCAGGGTTTGGGATTTTTTCTTTCAAGGATGGTATTTTTCCCTCAGGATTGGGATTTCCCCCTCAGAGTCGGGATTTCTCCTTCAGGATTGGGTTTTTCCCTCAGGATTGGGATTTTCCCCTCAGGGTGGGGATTTTTTCCTTAGGGTCAGGATTTTCCCTCAGGGTTGGAATTTTCCCTCAGAGTTGGGGTTTTTCCCTCAGAGTTTGAGATTTTTTCCCTCAGGTTTGGAATTTCCCCCTCATGGTTGGGATTTTTTCCCTCAGGGTTGGGATTTCCCCCGTAGGGTCAATATTTTCCCTCAGGGTTTGAGATTTTTTCCCTCAGGGTTGGGATTTCCCCGCCAGGGTCAATATTTTCCCTCAGGCTTTGGGATTTTTTCCCCTCAGGGTTGGGATTTTCTCCCTCAGGATTGTGATTTTCCTCTCAGGGTTTGGGATTTCCTTCAAGGATGGAATTTCGCTCCAGGGTCGGAATTTTCCCTTAGGGTTTGGGACTTTTTCCCTCAGAGTTTGGGATTTTTTTCCCTCAAGGATGGGATTTCCCTCAGGGTTTGGGATTTTTTCCTTCAAGGATGGTGTTTTTTCCTTAGGGTTGATATTTTTGCCCTCAGGTCTGGGATTTCCCTCAGCAATTGGGATTTTTCCCTTCAAGGATGGTCTTTTTCCCTCAGGATTGAGATTTTCCCCCTCAGGATTGAGATTTTCCCCTCAGGTTGGGATTTTTCACTTCAGGATTGGGATTTTCCCCCTCAGGATTGGGATTTTCCTCTCAGGGTTGGAGTTCTTCCCTCAGAATTGGGATTTTTCCCTCAAGGTTGAGATTTTCTTCAAGGATGGAATTTTTCCCTCAGGGTTGGGATTTCCCTCAGGGTTTGGGATTTCTTCCCTCATGGATGGTACTTTTCCTCAGGGATTGGGATTTTTTTTTTTTTTTCCCAGGCTGAAACCGGAAAAAAAGAACTGAAGAGAGAGGACGGGAGCAAAGGAAGGTACAGCCTGCGAGGATTTTTGGGAATTTTATCCATTTCTTTTCCCTCTTGGAATGTTTATCCACGATTAGGGATTGCTGAGCTTCCCTCCAGCTGTGTCCTGCTGCTCCTCCTTCTCAGTCCATGTCCTCCAGAGCCAAAATATTTGGGATTCATTAAAAAAATCATGGAAAAATGGTGTGAAATCCCAATTTCTGTGGAGTTTTTCCTTGTTTTTTCCCCTGCTCAGGTCCTGTTGCATTTATTCCATCCTGCAGCTCTTCCCTCTATCCCTGCCTCTGGAATGCCTTTTCCCGACTGCTGAATTCCCAGAATTTTTAGGAATTTTTGTTAAATATGGCTTCGATCCTTTTTTTCTGTGATTCCAACTCAGAGTTCTGGATGAGTTTTGTTGTTAAAATCCCAAAATTGTGTAAGGATCATCCTCAAATTTGAGGAATTCTGTTATGGAAAAGTTCTGTATTTCCAGATCCCGTTTCTTTCCCTGTCATCCCGTGAAACTGCTGAATTTTGGGAGCATTAATTCCCAAATTAATGAGAATTTCTTCCTCAGAGCCACTTCATGATTTCAGACAGGTGGAATTAAAATTTAAATTTAGAATTAAAATTAAAATTTAAAAGTGACTTTTTCATGAATCCCAGCTCCTGAAAAGTTGGAAAATTGTCATTTTTCCACACATTTTCCACATATTTATTCCATTTCATAGGGAGCAGAAAAGACTGGAATTATTATTTTAATTGTTAATGATTAATTATTTATCTGAAGCTTTAATTAATTGAACTCACCTCCTGGGCTCTGCTTTTCCCAGGTCACATTTTCCATGAATCCAGGGGGGAGTTTTCCATTTAATCCCAGGCGTTTTCCATGAATCCCAGTAGAAGACAAATTGAACACAGCCATAAATGTTGAATTGATGGGAAAATCCCTTTGGAGGATCCCAAATCCTCTCCTGGACAATCCTGATTTTCCAGGTTTTGGAGCAGAAATTCCCTGCTGGAATTCTGCTGGAATGGGTGCTCCAGGCACAGACATTGCAACACTTCCCAAACTCATCCTGTGGGATTCTTTCCTTCAGGGAAGAGTCTCTGAAACTCCCTGGCAAGCTCCATCCTGTGGCACCTTGGGCTGTGTTATTCCAGAGGGTTCTCCATGGAAAACAGGGATTTTAAACCCAAACCAAAACCTGATCCCAAATCCAATCCCAAATCCAAACCTGCTCTCTCAGGATTGGGAACTGCAGACAGAGCAAAGCTCCTCTAACTCCCTTATCCAGGAGCTGTCTTTTGGTGGGATATTCCTGATTTTCCCTCTGTGGGATGGAAATTTTCTGAGACTTGAGGTCTCCAAAATGTGAATTATTCACCTCAAGTGTCACCTTTTTCCACAGAATTCCCAATCCCATTTCCTCATGCTCCAGGAAAACTCCCACCAGTGGCATCCGGAGCTTTCTGAGACTCCTGGAATTCTCTCCCCATGGTTTCATTTTTGTTTCTTTTGAATGCTTTTAGCTCTGGCTTGAAAAATATCCCAGAGGGATCAGGAACGGTGCAAAAACCAGCTGGGAATCCATCGGGAGAGGCCAGGAAAGGCCAAATTCCCACCCCAAATGTCCCAGAGGAGATTCCAGCGGGACAACTGGAGATTCCCGAGTCGCAGGCAGGAGGAGCAGTGAGGGAATCGCCCACAGGGATGGATGTGGAGGGGTTGGATCCTGGAATTCCCGTGGATCCTGCTGGCAACAAATCGCCTGGAGCGACGTCGGAGGAGAAAGCAGCGCCGCTTTCCGGAGCGGGGACGGACAAATCTCAGGATGAGCCGGAGCTGGAAATCCAAAAGGAGGATCAGGAGCCCTCTGCTCCCATCGTGGAACCTCTGGAATCATCCAACAAGGCCATCCCAGCAGCCGGAGGAACGCCAGGAGCCATCCCTGGAATGTCCCCGAGCTCGGAGGAGGCTCCCGCGGTGTCACCCGGTGTCACCCAGCCCAGCACGGAGCCGGCTGCTCCGGAAAAAACTCCCGTTCCCGAGGCTGGGAAAAGCAGCCATGAAACGTCCACGGAGAGGAAAGCTGTCCCAAAAACTCCGGATGCTCCAGGGAAAAAATTGGATGTGGCTGGAGCAGAGAGAGAGGCGACAGCGGAGGAATCCGTGCTCCAAATCGGGGAAAATCCGGGAAAAACATCATCCAAGGCTGGGACAGAACCGGAGAAAACACCGGGAAAAACATCATCCAAGGGTGGGGAAAACTCTGGGAATGCTGTTGGTGAGATGCATGGGGGAAGTTCGGTTAAAATCCCACAAAATAAAGGGATGGGAGCTGCAAAACCTGAAGAAAACCGCGTGGCAGCTCCGGTAAATCCCGCTGCATCCCTGAAGGAGTCTTGCATTGAGAAAACCCTTCTGAAGGCAGTGGTGTCCGTCCCGGACATCCTGAAGCAGAGAATTCCCGTCAGGATCACCGAGCCTTCCCTGGGAAGACCCGGAGAGCACAAAATCCCCCCCAAAGCGGGGCTGGAGAAGAAAATCCCACCCAAAACCGTGGCTCAGCCAGGAGCTGGGAACTGCCAGTGGAAAGGGAATGGAAATTCCGGAGTGGATGCACAGGGAGATGGCGGGAAGAGCTCGTCCCAGCAGGAAAAGGATTCCCAGCTGGAATCTCGGGCGAGTCCAAAGCAGAGCCAGCAGGGAGAGAGCGGAACATCTGGCAGGAAGGAAAATCCCAGCGGGAATCAGGTGAGGGCAGGAATGCCCAGGTGTTCCCTGGGCTTCTCCCACTCTGGGTTTCTGGGATCATCCCTTTTCCATAAATCCCAGGGCCACCAGGGGAGCTTCTGGGCAACCTGTTCCTTTTAGCTGCACCGCGAGGGTGGAACTGGTTGGAAAATCCTATGGAAGTTGTTTCGGAAGCGAATCCAAACTGAATTCCTTGGAGCAGCTCCAAGTGGGAATAAATCCCGTGTCCTCTGGGGAGCTGGAATTTGCTTTTCCAAGCCCTGCACAGATGGAAAAGAGGCTCCTGAGCCTGGTGTCACCCGTTGGTGGCAAATCCCTGGAGCCGTGGGGACATCCCAGAGCAGCTCCTTGATCCAAACGAAGCTGTGCTCGGCGAGGATTGGGATTTCCTGGGATTTCATGGAATTTTTTGTCCCATTTTGCAGGCTCCTGGTGGGGGCGGTGCTGCAGCTTTGAAAAGCAGCGCCGGCAGCACTGGAAAGCAGAAGGAGGTAAGGATGGAAAACCATGGGATTGAAAGGGCGGAGTGCGTGGAAATGGGGATTTTTGATGGTCCAGGGGGTGGGATTGGATGGGATTTAGGGTCTTCTCCAACCCAAACCATTCCAGGATTCCATGATGTTCCTGCTCTCACAGGAATCTTTCCCCTCTTCCCACAGTGGGATCACCAAATTCCTGCCCTTTTTCCTTCTGGTGTCCATGGATCCCGTGGGCTCTGGGATGCTGGAATCCTTTTGGATCCATTCCCTTTGGATCTCTCCCGTCCCTATTTCCAGGCTCACGGAGCCGGGACCACCAGGAAACCCCAGCTGGGATCAGATCCCATAAATCCATCCCCAAATCCCAGTTTCCCAGCTAATGTTAAATATCCCTGAAAATGTGAGAGTAGGATGGAATATTTTGGCAGAAAAAGTAACAAAAATTTGGCATTCTCAATGGAAGAAATCAGAAGCATCATTTGGGGTGGGGCACCCGTTCCTCTGGATGCAGAACTTTGAATTGGCAGGAATTTTATCCACTGAATTTTATCTGTTGAACTTTATCCCCTGAATTTTATCCACTAAATTTTATCCCTTCAGTTTTATCCACTGGCCTTTCTCCACTGAATTTCATCCACTGAATTTTAACCGTTGAATTTTGTCCCTTGAATTTGTCTGCTGGATTTTACCCACTTAGTTTTGTCCCCTTAATTTTATCCACTGAATTTTGTCTATTAACCTTTATCCCGCTGGATTTTATCCATTGATTTTTATCTGCTGGATTTCATCCGTTGAATTTTACCCATGGAATTTTATCCCCTATTGATCCACTGCGATTTTTCCAAAGGACTTGGGCTTCCCGAACTAAACCTGAGTTAATTTAAATTAATTACTCAGAAATGTTGAATTTCTGAGTAATTAATTTAAATTACCTCAGGTTTAAGCTGCAATTTAAGCCCTGACCACTTTTTTTTTTTTTCACTCTCGAATTAAATTTGGGGTTATTTTTTGTATCCTGCTGGAGATGGCAGTTAAATATTCCATTCCCAGGAAGAAGAGCTCTTCCCGTTTAACCTGGACGAGTTTGTCACGGTGGACGAGGTGCTGGAGGAAGCCGAGTCTCCGGTGATGCCGCGGCGGAATCCCCCGAGGGGGAAGAGAAAAGAAGCCTCCAAAGCCAACCCTTCGGAGCCGGCGCCCAAGAAGAGGAAAGGGAAGAGTTGCGGAGCCGAAGGTGAGCTGTCCTTTGTCACCTTGGATGAGATCGGGGAGGAGGAGGAGGACGCCCCGGTGCCGCTGCCGGGCGTCGACCCCCAGGGCCTGGTGGTGGTGGATGAGGTGGTGGAAGAGGAGGAGCTGTCGGAAGCGGTGAAGGATCCGCAGGCGCTGCTGACGCTGGATGAGATCTCGGAGCAGGAGGAGCCGGGCTCCCACGGGAACGGGCCCCGGGCGGAATTTGAGGAGCGGGATCTGAAGGCCGAGCCCTTGGTGACCGTGGATGAGATTGGGGAGGTGGAGGAGCTGCCCCTCAACGAGCCCGCGGAGCTGAGCGCTGCCGAAGAGGGAAAAACCAATCCCGGGGATGGCGCGGCCTCCCAGGTGCCCGACGATCCCAACGCCTTGGTGACCGTGGATGAGATCCAGGAGGACAACGAGGACAATCCCCTGGTGACTCTGGATGAGGTTAACGAGGATGAGGATGATTTCCTGGCCGACTTCAATCACCTCAAAGAGGAACTAAACTTTGTTACAGTCGACGAAGTTGGCGATGAAGAAGAAGAAGGCACTTTCCCAGGGAAGAACCCGCCCGAGGATGAAGATGACGAAGATATTGTTGCTGTTGCAGGACCAGAAGAAATGGGAATTCTAGGAGATACAAATCCCGAGGATGAAATGGCTGAAATCTCCAAGCCAAAAGGTGAGGAACATCAAGGCCAGCTTGGACGAGGCTTGGAGCCACCTGGGCTGGTGGAAGGTGTCCCTGTCCATGTCTCTTAGGTGCCTCTCAACCCAAACCATGCCATGGTTCCATTCCATCATTCCATGATTCTGTTCCATGATTCCATTCCATCGCTCCATGGTTCCATTATTCCATCCCAACATGCATTTCTGTCTCCAGCAGCTCAGCTGGGATCAGAAGATGCAGAACCAAAGTCTGAGCAGAAGAAAACGACTTTTCCAGGTGTCCCCAAGACGCAGAGCACTCCCAAAGGTAAATCCAAAGGAATCCCCTGAAATGCTCCGGGTTTTCCTGGCTGGAAGATTCTTTCCTGCCCATTTGAAAACTCCTCCTGTGCCTCACCACCACAGTGAACCTCAGAGTCAGGACCCAGAATCCATGGTTTTTCTTGGCTCCTCCAAATCCATGTTTAACTAGTTGGTTAAACTCAGAAGCCTCTCGTGGAAAGTTTTTTCTGGAAATTTCCAGATCCAGGTGGAATTATTGATTATTAGTGTGGTGCAGTGTGGTGTCTCCTGAGGGTTCCCATCCTGTAGCAAGTTTTATTCCCAACATCCTGTGGCGAGTTTTATTCCCAACATTCAGTGTCGGGAAAGGAGGGAATTGCTGCCAGGGCTGTGAAATGAGGATGTCGGGATATACTGAATTCCATGGGGTCAGGAATTGTTCCAGCTTCCATGGGGTCAGGAATTGTTCCAGCTTCCATGGAGTCAGTCCTTCAGGAGCTGCTCCAACATGAGTCACTTCCGTGGAGTCTTTCCTTCAGGAGCTGCTCTAGTGTGGGTCACTTTTTCCATGGGATTAATCCTTCAGGAATTAATGAGGTCCCTGCTCCACCTTCTGTGGGGTCAGTCCTTCAGGAACTTCCTGAATTTCCATGGGATCAGTCCTGCAGGAGCTGCTGCCACTTCCATGGGGTCAGTTCTTCAGGAACTGCTCCAACACGGGTCACTTTTCCATGGAGTCTTTCCTTCAGGAACTGCTCCAGTGTGGGTCGTTCTTCCATGGGATCAAGCAATCCTTCAGGAACAGGCTGCTCCAACAGGGGTCACTTTTCCATGGGGTCAGTCCTTCAGGAATTGTTCCAAGTTCCATGGGATCAGTCCTTCACGAGTTGTTCCAAGTTCTTCAGGAACTGGTCCAACTTCCATGGGGTCAGTCCTTCAGGAGCTGCTCCAACATGAGTCACTTTTCCATGGAGTCAATCCTTCAGGAATTGTTCCAAGTTCTGTGGGGGTCAATCCTTCAGGAGCAGGCTGCTCCAAGATAGATCACTTCTCCATGGGATCAGTTCTTCAGGAACTGCTCCAACTTCTATGGGGTCCGTTTTTCAGGAACTGCTCCAATGTGGGTCACTCTTCCCTGGGATGAATCCTTCAGGAAGGTGGGTCACTTTTCCATAGGGTCAGTCCTTCAGGAACTGCTGCAACTTCCGTGGGGTCAGTCCTTCAGAAGCTGCTCCAACAGGGATCATTTTTCCATGGGGTCAGTTCTCCAAGAACTGCTCCAACTTCCATGGGATTGGTTGTTTTATTCCCAGAAAATGGTGTGTTTATTGGAAATGGAGATGACCTATGGACTGAAGCAGGGCAGGGACCAGCTTGGGTGAAAAACCTGATTTTTTGGAATGTTAAAGAACTGTAATTTCCCCCTGAGGAATCACAGATTCCCTAGATTTGGCTAGAGGAAGGTGAGGTTGGAATATTTCTGGGAGCTGTGCGTGGTGACTGTGGTGTGTCCTCAGCTCTGGACATCCTGGTCCCAAAGGCCGGATTCTTCTGCCAGATCTGCTCCCTCTTCTACGCCGACGAACCCTCCATGATCAACCACTGCAGGACCCCCCTGCACCGGCAGAACATGGAGGTACCACCAGAAAAACGGGAATATCCCCCCAAATCCTTGGATTCAGGGGGGCTGAGGATTCCCCGGGAGTTCACGTGTGATGGGGTTTGGGAATACAGTGGGAATATGGAATATTTTTGTTCCATGCCCAGATTGTGGGGAATCCTGACCCCTGAGATTTGGCCACGTTCCCCTCAAGAGCTTCCCATGTGGAATGTGGGGGGATTTATGGGACAAATCCCACCTTGGCCGTGGGAGGAGCTGAGTGAACCTGGCCCAGGTGTTCCTGGCCCAGGTTTTAGGGGATAATCCTGGAATATCCCTGCAGCACCATCTCCCTCTCCTCCCTTCTCCACAGAAATTCATGGCCAAGCAGCAGGAAAGCGGCGGGGAGGAGCCGAGCTCCAGGTGATGGAGCTTCCCAGGAACCACACTTCGGGGCCAGTCAGTTCTGTGTGTTTGGATTTCCCTTGTCATTTGGGGTCGGGAAGGAGCATCCACGGTGTAAAAAATCGGAGCTGGGAACAGACCAAACCCAAAGCAGGAGAGGGTTGGAATTGTGTCTCCGATCATCCGACGTGGGAGAGACTGTTCCAGGTGTCTCCAGGAAATAAATGTTCTTACTGTATAGTTACCCCAGGGCTCGAGTCTGGGGTCATTCCTTGGGCTTTGGTGACTCTGGATGGCGCTGGAGATCCAGGGAATCGATGGAGAGTCAAGGGAAGGGTCTGGAGCTCCAGGAGCAGCTGAGGGAGCTGGGAAAGGGGGATCAGGGGGGACCTTCTGGCTCTGCACGACTCCCTGGATTCTTGGAGCCAGGAGCTGGGATCTGCTCCCAGGGAACAGGGACAGGAGGAGAGGGAGCGGCCTCAGGCTGGACCAGGTTGGATATTGGGAAAATTCCTTCTTGGAAAGGGCTGTCCAGCCCTGGCAGGGGTGGAGTGCCCATCCCTGGGGGGATTTACCAGCCCTGTGCATGTGGCACTTGGGGACACGGTCAGTGGTGGCCTTGGCAGAGCTGGACTTGATGGTCTCAGAGGGTTTTTCCCAACCCAAACAATTCCATGAGTCCCTGCCCTGCACACAACCTGCCCCCAGCCCCCTCAGTTCCATGGTGACATTCCAAACTTGGGGACACCCTTGGAGCACTCAGCCCCTCCTGGTGCTCATTGGCAGCCAACAGAGCCACAGGAATTCAGGAATTCCTTTAATTCCTTTGCCTGTGGCTGGGCACCCCCTGCCTTTTTGGGGAGCACATGGGAACCACTTCCTGTGGACTTCAGCCAGGTGAGTCAGAAGGGGAAACTCGGATTAACTCCCTGGGAATGCTGAACTTCTCTGAGGCGGGATCAGTGCCGGGCTCCGTGTGGGAAAGGCCCTGGAGGTCAGGATGGGCACCAATGGTGTGGGCAGGGATGTGCCCCTGCTGTGTTGGCTGGCCCTGGGCACAGCTCCTGGTCAAGGAAGTCTTTCCCACCGGGACATCTCTTGGTTGGTGGAGTCTTCCCACTGGGACAGACTTGTGTGTCCCTTGACATTCCTGTGACACGGCTCCGGGTGTCTCTCGGTGTCCCCTTGGCACGGGTCTTGGTCAGGGAATTCTTCCATTTGGGACATGTCATGGTTCATAAATTCTTCCATCTGGGACATCTCCTGGTGGATTAAGTCTTCCCATTGGGACAGAGTTTTGTATCCATTGACTTTCCCTTGGTGCCATTCTTGGTGTCTCTTGGCTTTTCCTTGGCACGGGTCTTGGTTGATGGGTTCTTCCTTTTGGGGCATCTTGTGGTTGATGGATCCTTCCATTTGGGACATCTCTTGGTTGGTGAAATCTTCCATGAGGGACATCTCCTGGTTGATGGATCCTTCCAGTTGGGACATCTCTTGGTTGATGGATTCTTTCATTTGGGACATCTCTTGGTTGATGGATTCTTTCATGTGGGACATCTTGTAGTTGACGGATCCTTCCATTTGGGACATCTCGTGGTTGACGGATTCTTTCATCTGGGACATCTCCTGGTTGGTGAAGTCTTCCATGTGGGACATCTTGTGGTTGATGGATCCTTCCATTTGAGACATCTCCCAGTTGATGGATCCTTCCATGTGGGATGTCTCGTGGTTGATGGATTCTTTCATTTGGGACATCTCCTGGTGGATTAAGTCTTCCCATTGGGACATTGTTTTGTATCCCTTGGTGTTCCCTTGGCACCGTTCTTGGTGTCTCCTGGCTTTTCCTTGGCACAGCTCTTGGTCGATGAAGTTCTCCATGTGGGACATCTCTTGACTGAAGAGTTCTTCCATCTGGAACATCTCCTGGTTGAAGAGTTCTTCCATTTGGGACATCTCCTGGTTGATCAGATCTTTCCATTGGGATACGCTTTTGTATCCGATGGCTTCTCCTTGGCACTGCTCCTGGGATCCATTGGCTTCTCCTTGGCACCGCTCTTGGGATCCATTGGCTTCCCCTTGGCACCGCTCTTGGGATCCATTGGCTTCCCCTTGGCACCGCTCTTGGGATCCATTGGCTTCCCCTTGGCGCCACTCCTGGGATCCATTGGCTTCCCCTTGGCACCACTCCTGGGATCCATTGGCTTCCCCTTGGCACCACTCCTGGGATCCATTGGCTTCCCCTTGGCACCACTCTTGGTCGGTGAATTCCTCCCAGTGGGACAGATCCTCACATCCGTTGCCTTGCCCTTGGCACAGTTCCTGGTCTCTCCTGGCTTTCTCCTGGCACAGCTCCCGGTCGATGAATTCTTCCATGTGGGACATCTCCTGGGTGATGAAGTCCAACCACCAGGACAGATCTCTGTATCCATGGGCTGTGCCCTGGCTCATCCCCTGGGGACACCCTCGGGACCCCTGTGGATCTCTGCCATGTCCCCCCTGGCACAGCCCTTGGGGACAGCAGAATTCCCACTGCTCCTGCTCCATGGCCAACGTCCGCTGTCCGTCCCGGGACCGGAGCCTCCACAGCCCCTGGGCCGGCCGGGAGTTGGGATTTGGCTTCTCCAGAGGGATCCAGGAGCTGCTGCTCCTGGGAACGGACCTGAACCCTTTGGGATCACACTGGGATCGGGGCCGGGCACAGCTCCGGTGTCACAACGGGACATCCCAGCACCCCAGCAACCATGGAGCCCTCTGGAACCTTCTGGAACCTTCTGGAGCTGCAGCCCTGGCCAGGCACAACGCCAGGGTGTGCAGGGGGCTTGTTGTGGAAGGACACTGGGGGCACCCAGAGACACCTGCAGAAGTGGCACCGTCAGAACATGAGGAAGTCCAGCCGGACTGGGTGAAATTCCAGACTGGAGCACGGGCTGGGAGAGACTCCTCGGGACCATCCCTGCGGGAAGGACTCGGGGACACGGGGACAGTGACACGGCCCTGGGCAGGACTGTCCCGGCACTGCCGGGAAAAGCCACGGCGCCTTTAAGGCATCTCCGAGCGGGATCTGGCAGCCGCGGGCGCTGCACCAGGAAATTCCTGACATCCCGGGAAGTGCTGAGCCAGCGCGAATCGGGGCCGGGAGCGGCGCCAGGAGCGGGGCCGGGAGTTCTGCAAACCTCGAAAGAGCCGTCACGGGGGCTGAGGCCCGGCCAGAGCCTCGACAGAAGGCAGGAGCTGCCTCGGCCCGGGACAAAACCCCTACCAGCGTCCAGCCCTGGGAACCGGGCACGGAATGCTCCGTCCCCGCTGTCCCCTGTCCCCCGCTGCCCCGGGATGGCGAAGGAGCATCCCCGGGTGACGGATCCAAAGGACCCCGGAGCAGTGCGCAGCGCCAGAGGGGTCTGTCCCCCTCCCTCCTCAGCCCGGCAGGGCTCTGGGACACCCCCAGGGACAGCACAGGCATGAGGACAAGGGACAGGGATGGCACCAGCCCCGCCCGCTCCGCGCCCGCGGGCAATCCCAATAAAAGTAGGGAAAGTCGAGCCAGGAAAGTTGTTTGGGGGGGGGAAACGAGCGCGCGTGAGACCCCGCGCAGGGTGGGGGGACAGGCAGGACCCGGACCCGCGCCCCGAGTCCCACCCGGGGCACCCCCGAGGGGTCGGGACCGGGCACCGCCCCTCGCCGCCGGGTTCGGCCCCGCTCCGCCCGCACCGGCGGCTCCGGGACCTGCCGGGTCCCCGGGCTCGGCCGGC
>JAWWMN010000208.1:70550881-70562137 GCA_035047745.1 Catamblyrhynchus diadema
ACGGGAACGGGAACGGGAACGGGAACGGGAATGGGAATGGGAACGGGAACGGGAATGGGAATGGGCACGGGAACGGGAACGGGAACGGGAATGGGAACGGGAACGGGAATGGGAGCAGGAATGGGAATGGGAATGGGAATGGGAACAGGGATGGGAATGGGGCCGGGATTGGGAACGGGAACGGGAATGGGAACGGGAACGGGAATGGGAATGGGAACAGGAACGGGAATGGGAACGGGAACGGGAATGGGAATGGGAACGGGAACGGGAATGGGAGCGGGAATGGGAACGGGAATGGGAACGGGGACGGGAATGGGAATGGGAACGGGAATGGGAACGGGAATGGGAACGGGAACGGGAACGGGAATGGGAACGGGAATGGGAACAGGAATGGGGACGGGAACAGGAATGGGAACGGGAACGGGAATGGGAACGGGAATGGGAATGGGAACGGGAACGGGAACGGAAATGGGAATGGGAACGGGAATGGGGACGGGGACGGGAATGGGAACGGGAATGGGAATGGGAATGGGAACGGGAATGGGAACGGAAATGGGAATGGGAACGGGAACGGGGACGGGAATGGGAATGGGAATGGGAATGGGGACGGGAATGGGAACGGGAACGGGGACGGGAATGGGATTGGGAATGGCAATGGGTTCGGGAACAGGAATGGGAATGGGGTCGGGAATGGGGTTGGGAATGGGAATCTGTGGGAAAGGATTTTGAGTTTGTCTGGTTTCAATCCCGTTTAGAATGTCCCAGAAATTTGGGATTTTTGGGGGCATCGAGGGGGACAATGCCGTGGAAATTTGGGATTTTTGGGAGTCCTTGAGCCCTTGGAGGATCCCAGAAATTTGGGATTCCTGGGACTTGCCAAGGGTCCAGAATGTCCCAGAAATTTGGGATTTTGGGGGGTCCCTGAGCCCTTGGAGACTCCCACGGATTGAACTCCACAGTGGTGGGAATGGGGTCAGGAATGGGATTGGGAATGGGATCGGGAATGGGGTCGGGAATGGGATCGGGAATGGGGTTGGGAATGGGATCGGGAATGGGGTCGGGAATGGGGTCGGGAATGGGAATGGGTGGGAAAGGATTTTGAGCTCATCCAGTTCTGAATCCTGCTCAGAATGTCCCAGAAATTGGGGATCCCAAAGAACCCCAGAAATTTGGGATTTTTAGGGATCCCAAAGACTCAGAATATCCCAGAAATTTGGGATTTTTAGGGGTCCCCAAGGGTCAGAATGTCCCAGAAATTTGGGATTCCTGGGGTTTCCTAAAGGCTCAAAATATCCCAAAAATTTGGGATTTTTGGGATCCCCAAGGACTCAAAATATCCCAGAAATTTGGGATTCCTGAACCTTTGCAGAATCCCATAAACTTGGGATCCCTGATTACCCCAAAACTCCAACCCCACATTCCCAACTCCTTTGGGAATTCCATCCAAAATTCCCCAAAATTCCCCCTCTGGAATTCTGATCCCGTTTTCCGCAGACGACGTCGTCTCCAATTATTTCACCAAGGGGAAAAGAGGGAAACGCTCCGGGATTCTCCTGATTTTCTCCTTCATCAAGGAAGCCATCCTGCCCAGCCGGCAGAAAATTTACTGAAATCCGGGAATATTCGGGAATATTCGGGAATATTTGGGAATATCCGGATGATCCCCAGCCGGAATATCCCAAATTTTCCCCCCTTTTTTTTTTTGGGAATTCTTTGGGAATTCAGAGACTTGGACACTCCTGGAGGTGCCGACCGCGCTTGGGGTTTTTCCTGCTGATTCCTTGGGAATGTTTTCATGGAAAATCTTGGGAATTTTGGGAATTTCCCAGTTTTCTGAGGTTTTTTTTTCTTTTTTTTTTTGGGAGTTGGTTGTGGATTTTCCTGAGGGTTCCACAGGGCTGGGAATTAAAAAAAAAAAGGGAAAATCGGGATAAATCCAGAGGATTCCACGCTGTCCCTTCATCCCGGTTTTCCAGCAGGAATTACCCATCCCAAAAAAAAAATCAGGATTTGGGGTGGTTGAAATCCTGGAAATTCCCATTTTTTTCCCTCCAGCAAAACCTTGGGAAGGAGTTGATGGGAAGGGATTTTCCATGGGAATCTCGGTTTTCCAGGGAATTCCCAGAATTCCAGATTTTTCTGATCCTGCGGACGAGGGGGAATGTTGAGAATTCCCAGATTTTTCCTCTTTCTTCCTTTTCCAAAGGGTGAAAATCCTCAGAGGGAGCTGCAAATTCCTTTTTTCCCATCAGAAAATTCCCTTTTTTTTTTCTGGATTTTTCCATTCCCAACCAGATTTGGGAATTCCTGATCCAGAAAATTTTTTTGAGGAATTCCCAAAAAAAAAAATCCTTTGGAAAAGCTGGAATTTTGCTCCGAGACCTCTTGGATTGGGATTTTTGGATTTTTTGTTGATTTTTTTTTTTTGGTTTTTTTTCCCCCCTCTGGATTTGCTGGAAAATTCCAGGATGGGAATGAGGAAAATCAGGAATTCCTGATTCCTTTGAATCCCAGTTTTCCTGGGAATTTTTTCCCAGCTGTTTTTCCATATTTTTCCAGCCTGGATTTCCAGGAGTTGAATCAGATTTTAGGGAAATCGTGGAAATCCATAAATATTGAACCAAGAAAAGGAAATTTGGGATGAAACCGCCGGAAATTTGGGAAAAACTTTCCCAGGAACGCCGAGAATGAGAGGAATTGATGAATAAAATGGAGAAATCCTGGATTTTCCTTGGGGTTTCGAGGGTTTTTATGGGATTGGGATTTTTCTGGGTCCCTGGAATTGAGGTGGTGGAATTTGGGATTTTGTGGAATTTTACCGCAGGAATTCCAAGATTTTGGGGGAATTTCGTGGATTCGGATCCCATCCCCCATCCCGCGGCATCGTGGATTTTCCTGGATCTGGAAATGGCGGGAAAGGGAAATTCCCGGGCGCTGGAATTTCAGGGAGAGCCCCAGAAAAGCCGGATTTGGGAAAATCAGGGAAAAAACGCCAGGATTTGGGAAAAATCGGGAAAAATCCTCCAAGATTTGAGGAAATCCAGGAAAAAGCTCCAGGATTTGGAGAAATCTGGGAAAAAACTCCAGGATTTGGGAAAATCTGGGAAAAAGCTCCAGGAAGGTTCCAGGATTTGGAGAAATCTGGGGAAAATCTCCAGGATTTGGAAAAGCTCAGGAAAAATCTCCAGGAAAGTTCCAGGATTTGGAGAAGTTGGGGAAAAATCTCCAAGATTTGGGAAAATCTGGGAAAAATCTCCTGGAGAGTTCCAGGAATTGGAGAAATCTGGGAAAAATCTCCAGGATTTGGGAAAATCTGGGAAAAAACTCCAGGAAAATTCCAGGAATTGGAGAAATCTGGGGAAAATCTCCAGGATATGGAAAAGCTCAGGAAAAATCTCCAAGAAAGTTCCAGGAATTGGAGAAATCGGGGAAAAATCTCGAGGATTTGGAAAAATCTGGGAAAAAACTCCAGGAAAGTTCCAAGATTTGGAAAGATCCGGGAAAAATCTCCAGGAAAGTTCCAGAATTTGGGAAAAATCTGGGAAAAAACTCCAGGAAAGTTCCAGGATTTGGAGAAGTTGGGGAAAAATCTCCAAGATTCGGAAAAATCTGGGAAAAAACTCCAGGAAAATTCCAGGATTTGGGAAAAATCCACGAAAATGTCTTGCTTCTTTTCCATCAGGAATTTCCCTTTTCCATTTTTTTTTTGGGGCCTCTCCTTCCCAGTTTTCCTCCAGGAAAAGGAGCGGGAATTCAGGGAAATTTGGGAAAAATCCATCCCAGCCTGAAATCTTTGAGTTCCAGCTGGAGCAGGAGGGGAAAAAACTGGGAAAAAAACCCAAATCCAAGGGAATTCCCGCGGAATGGAGAATTCGGGATTTCTGGGAAAGGAGCTTTGGGATAATTCCAGGTGGTCCCGACTCCAAGGGAAAGAAAGGATTTTATTTGGATGTTGTGGGAAAGGAGGAGCTGCCAGAGGGTCTGTGGGGGTTGGGGAAGGAAATTCCCGAATTTTGGGGATGGAATTCCGTGGGGTGGGTGGGGTTTGGGTCATTCCCGAGGCAAAGCAACGTGGAATTCCAGGGGATCCCGTTTTTCCAGGAGGGAGGGAAATTCTGGGAATGGAGGGGAGGAAATCCTGGAAAGGAGGGTGGAAAATCTTGGGAATGGAGGGGAGGAAATCCTGGGAAATTAGGGTGGAAAATCTTGGGAAAGAGGGGTGGGAAATTCTGGGAATCAAAGGTGGAAAATCCTGGAAAAATCCTGGGAATGGAGGTCGGGAAATCCTGGGAAAGGAGGGCAGAAAATCTTGGGGGAAAAGGGTGGAAAATCCCAGGAAATGAGGGCAGGAAATTCTGGGAATGGAGGGTGGGAAATCCTGGGAATTGAGGGTGGGAAGTCCTGGAAAGGAGGCAGGAAATTCTTGGGAAAAAAGGGTGTGAAATGCTTGGAAATTAGGGTGGGAAATCCTGGGAATTGAGGGTGGGAAATCCTGGAAAAATCGTGGGAACAGAGGGTGGGAAATCCTAGGAAATGAGGCAGGAAAATCCAGGAAATGAGGGCAGGAAATCCTGGAAAGGAGGGCAGGAAATCCTGGGAAAATCCTGGGAGAGGAGAGTGGGAAATTCTGGGAATTGAGGGTGAAAAATGGTGGGAAAAAAGGGTGGAAAATCCTGGGAAAGGAGGGCGGGAAATCCTGGAAAGGTGGGTGGAAAATCCCCGAAAAATCTTGGGGAAAAGGGGTGGCAAATCCTGGGAAATGAGCATGGAAAATCCCAGGAAATGAGGGCAGGAAATTCTGGGAAATAAGGGTGGGAAATCCTGGGAATTGAGAGCAGGAAATTCTGGGAATTGAGGGCGGGAAATCCTGGGAATCGAGGGTGGGAAATCTTGGGTGGGAAACCCTGGGAATTGATGCTGGGAAAATCCCGGAAGATGAAGGTGGAAAATGCCGGGAATTCCCGGGACGCGGCTCCTAGGCCGTGTCCCCAGTGTCCCAAACCCAGCGGGGGCGGGGACGCGTCCTGGGGAGGCCACCGAGGCCCCGGGGCCGGAAGGGGACAGCGGCCATGTCCTTGTCCTTGTCCTGCTCCGTGTCCTTGTCCTGCTCCGTGTCCTTGTCCTTGTCCTGCTCCGTGTCCGTGTCCTTGTCCTTGTCCTGCTCCGTGTCCTGCTCTGTGTCCTTGTCCTGCTCCGTGTCCTTGTCCTTGTCCTGCTCCGTGTCCTTGTCCTTGTCCTTGTCCTGCTCCGTGTCCTGGTCCTGCTCCGTGTCCTGGTCCTGGTCCTGGTCGCGGTTTCCTGGGAAAAGCCGTGACAGGGATGGCCACGGGGACAGGAGGGGACACAAGAGGTGGCAGCTGCCGGTGTCACCTCCGCGCCCCCCTCGGGGACATTCCCAGCTCCGTACCCGCGTCCGGCTCCATCCCAGCTCCGTCGCGCCCCCGTGCTCCCGTGGAGTTCCTCGTGGAGTTGGTGCCCGTGGAATGGTTCCTCATGGAACTGGTGCCCATGGAATTGGTGCCCATGAAATTGGTGCCCATGGAATTCCCCATGGAATTGGTGCCTGTGGAATTGGTGCCCACGGAATTCCCCATGGAATTGGTGCCCGTGGAATTGGTGCCCATGGAATTGGTGCCCATGGAATTCCTCATGAAATTGGTGCCCATGGAACTGGTGCCCTTGGACTGGTTTCCCATGGAATTCCCCATGGACTGGTTTCCCGTGCCATTGGTGCCCATGGAACTGGTGCCTATGGAATTCCTCATGGAATTGGTGCCCATGGTATTCCCCATGGACTGGCTTCCCATGGCATTGGTGCCCATGGAATTCCCCGTGGACTGGTTTCCCACGGAATTCCCCATGGACTGGTTTCCCACGGAATTCCCCATGGACTGGTTTCCCATGGAATTCCCCATGGACTGGTTTCCCACGGAATCCCCCCCGGCAGTGTCCAGGGCCCGGCGGCGCCGCTCCAGGATGGATCCCAGCTCCAGGGCCGATCCTCGCTCCCGATCCCGGCTCTGCCGGCTGCGCCTCCGGCTCGGCCTCCGCAGGGCGCCCTGGGACACACGGGGACACCGGCGGGACACCGAGGGGACAGGGAGGGGACATCGAGGGGACAGCATGGGGACACCAAGAAGACGCCACAGGGACATCAAGGGGACACTAGGGGGACACCATGGGGGCATGATGGGGACATTGAGGGGGCACCAAGGGGACACCACGGGGACATCAAAGGGACACCAAGGGGACATCATCAGGACATGGAGGGGACACTGAGGGGACATCTTGGGGACATCCAAGGGAGCATCATGGAGACATCATGGGGACACCATGGATACACTGCACAGGGACACCAAGGGGACACCATGGGGACATCGAGGAGACACCACGGGGACAGCGTGGGGACACCACGGGGACAGCGTGGGGACACCGGGGTGACGCTGGGGGGACAGCGCTGCCCACCAGGATCCCCTGCAGCTCCAGCGCTGCGCTCCTCCTCTTGCTGGCCACGGAGTCCTGCCGGGAAACCGGGAATGGCTCAGTCCTGGGAATTCCTGATGCCGGGAATGGCTCAGTCCCAGGAATTCCCGATCCCAGGAATGGCTCAATCCCGGGAATGGCTCAATCCCAGGAATTCCCGACCCTGGGAATGGCTCAATCCCGGGAATTCCTGATGCCGGGAATGGCTCAGTCCCGGGAATTCCCGATCCCAGGAATGGCTCAATCCCGGGAATGGCTCAATCCCAGGAATTCCCGACCCCGGGAATGGCTCAATCCTGGGAATTCCTGATGCCGGGAATGGCTCAATCCCAGGAATGGCTCAATCCCGGGAATGGCTCAATCCCAGGAATGGCTCAATCCCGGGAATGGCTCAATCCCCAGAATTCCTGACGCCGGGAATGGCTCAATCCCGGGAATGGCTCAATCCCGGGAATTCCCGATGCCGGGAATGCCAGGCGCGCCAGCCCGTTGTCCCCGTTGTCACCTGGCACGGGGCTGGCCTGGCCCTGGCCGGCCTCAGCACGATCCCGGTGCGGATCCGCTCCAGCATCTCCTGCACGGCCCGGGCACGGATGTCCTCGGTCCCTGGGTCACCTGCTGGGGTGGCACCGCGTGTCACCTCCCCGTGCTGGGGACAGGGCTTGGGTCCGGTCAGGGTGGCATCGTGTGTCACATCCCTGTGCTGGGGACAGGGCTCGGGGTGGAGCTGTCACCTCCCGCCATGCTGGGGACAGGGCTGGGGACACATTTAGGGTGGAGCTGTCACCTCCTCTGGCAGTGCCACCCTGTCCCCAAGTCGCCCCCGATGGAGCTGGGGGACCCCTGGAGCACCCTCTGTCCCTGTGACACTTTGGGGACACTCCTGATATCCCCACCCCCGCCCTGGTGGCACTTTGGGGACATTCCCGATGTCCCCACCCTGGTGGCACTTTGGGGATGCTCCCGATGTCCCCACCCCGGTGGCACTCTGGGGACATTCCCGATGTCCCCACCCTGGTGGCACTTTTGGGACACCCCCGATGTCCCCACCCTGGTGGCACTCTTGGGACACTCCCGATGTCCCCACCCCCACCCTGGTGACACTCTGGGGACACCCCCGATGTCCCCACCCTGGTGACACTTTGGGGACACCCCCGATGTCCCCACCCTGGTGGCACTCACTTTGCTCCGGGTTTCTCCGCACCTTCCTCTGCCGGAGGGCGGCCAGGGGGCTGTGGGGGGGACAGGAGGTGACACCGGAGGGGACAGAAGGTGACACGTCTGTCACCCCATCCCCTCCCCTCTTGGGGACAGCGGTTTTCCAGGAATATTCCGGAATGCTGGCGGGAAAAGCCGCCGGGATGTGTCACCTACTCGGCGGTGGCAGCGGGCGGTGGCAGCGGTGGCGGCGGCGGTGGCACCTCGGGGTGGCTCTGAGGTGGCGGCTGCTGTGCCAGCTGCTCCCGGAGGGATCCCACTGGAATGAGGCGGGATCGGGATTGGGGATCCCTCTGGAATTGTCTGGAACCCCCCCGGAACCCTCCAAAACCCCCCTGGAATCTGTCTGGAATTCCTCTGGAATTTTCTGGAACTCCCCCTGGAATCTTCTGGAATTCTTTGGAACCTCCCCCCTGGAATTTCCCTGGAATCCTCTAGAATCCCCTCTGGAAAGTTCTGGAATCCCTTTGGAATCCCCTCTGGAAACTTCTGGAATCCCTTTGGAATCCCCTCTGGAAACTTCTGGAATCCCTTTGGAATCCCCCTGGAATCCCCTCTGGAAACTTCTGGAATCCCTTTGGAATCCCTTTGGAATCTTCTGGAATCCCTTTGGAATCCCCTCTGGAAACTTCTGGAATCCCTTTGGAATCCCCCTGGAATCCCATTGGAATCCCCTCTGGAATCTTCTGGAATCCCTTTGGAATCCCCCTGGAATCCCTTTGGAATCCCCTCTGGAATCCCCTCTGGAATCCCTTCTGGAATCTTCTGGAATCCCTTTGGAATCCCCTCTGGAATTCCTCTGGAATCATCTGGAACCTTCTGGGATTCTTTGGAATCCATCTGGAATCCCCCTGGAATCCCCTCTGGAAATCTCCTGGAATCCCCTCTGGAATAATCTGGAATCCCTCTGGAATTTCCGGGAATCCCCTTTGGATCCTCTAAAGTCTCCCTGGAATCATCCGGAATCCTTCTGAAATCCTCTAAAATCCCCCTGGAATCCCCTGGAACCCTCTGGAATTCCATGTGGAAATTCCCACCTTCCTTCTCCAGCCCTTCCAGCCTGTCCCTCAGCTCCCGCTTCTCCTCCCGCTCCTCCTGCAGCGCTTCCCGCGCCCGCTCCAGCTCCTCCTCCTGCGGAATGCGGGAATTCCGGGATCTGGGAAAACCCCAAGGACGGCGATGCTTCCCCGACCCTAAAGTCGGGAATCTGGGGAAAAACTCCCGGCGCGTTTCAGGGCAAATCTGCCCTCGCTGAGGGATGAGGTTCCATCAGCACCTCGGGAAATCCATGGAAGAGATCCATGGAGGGAAATCCGTGGTGGAAATCCATGGAAGAGATCCATGGGAGGAAATCCATGGGAGGAAATCCATGGGAGGAAATCCATGGGAGGAAATCCATGGTGGGAAATCCATGGTGGGAAATGCATGGTGGGAAATCCATAGATCAGGTGGGAAATCCATGGAGGGAAATCCATGGATGGAAATCCACGGATGAAACTCCATGGAGGGAAATCCATGGAAGGAAATCCATGGGAGGAAAATCCATGGAAGAAGATCAGGTGGGAAATGCATGGTGGGAAATCCACAGAGGGAAATCCACGGATGGAAATCCATGGTGGGAAATCCATGGTGGGAAATCCATGGAGGGAGATCCATGATGGGAAATCCAGGAGGTCGATGGTGGGAAATTCCTTGGGGGGAAATCCCTGGAGGGAAATCCATGGTTGGAAATCCATGGAAAGAAATCCATGGTGGGAAATCCATGGAGGGAAATCCACAGAGGGATATCCATGGATGAAAATCCATGGAGGGAAACACATGGAGGTCAATGGTGGGAAATTCCTTGGTTGGAAATCCATGGAAAGAAATCCATGGTGGGAAATCCACGGAGGGAAATCCACGGAGGGAAATCCATGGAGGGAAATCCATGGATGGAAATCCATGGAAAGAAATCCATGGAGGGAAACACATGGGGGAAATCCATGGTGGGAAATCCATGGTGGGAAATCCATGGATGGAAATTCATGGAAGGCAATCCATGGTGGAAATCCATGGAAAAGCAGCGCTCCATGGAATAATGGGAATGGAGGGGTGGGATCTGGGCCCTGCTGTCCCCTCCCCGCGATGTCCCCAAGCTTGGGGACATTCCCTCACCCGCTGGCGCCGTTCCTGCCGCGTCTCCTCCAGCTCCCGGCTGAGCTTTTCCAGTTCCTGGAACGCTTCCAGGATTTGGGAATCGGGCGCGGTGCTCCTCAGCAGGATGGAGCTCTGGCGCTTCGCCTCCTTCTGCTGGACCAGCATCTGGGAGCGCGGGTGTCACCGTGGTGTCACCTCCCTGTCACCTCCCTGTCACCTCCCTGTCACCCTCTGGAGGGGCTGGCGGTGAATCCCACCCGGCTCCATCCCGGAAAACCACAGCGGGAGAATCCTGGGATCACCCCATTCCCTCGGGATCGTCCCATTCCTTCGGGATCACCCCATTCCCTCGGGATCACCCCATTTCCCCGGGATGGGTGACCCCGCTGCCACCTCTGTGCCACCCCCAGCGGTGTCCCCAAGGCCTCAGTGTCACCTCGGTGTCACCCTCTGGAGAGGCTGGCGGTGAATCCCACCCAGCTCCATCCCGGAAAACCACAGTGGGGGAATCCTGGGATCACCCCATTCCCTTGGGATCGTCCCATTCCCTTGGGATGGGTGACCCCATTGTCACCTCCGTGTCACCCTCAGCGGTGTCCCCAAGGCCTCGGTGTCACCTTCTGGAGGGACTGGTGGCTCCACCCCGGGAAACCACAGTGGGAGTATCCTGGGATCGTCCCATTCCCTTGGGATCATCCCATTCCCTCAGGATCACCCCATTCCCTCGGGATTGTCCCATTCCCTCGGGATTGTCCCATTCCCTCGGGATCACCCCATTTCCCCGGGATGGGTGACCCCGCTGCCACCTCCGTGCCACCCCCAGCGGTGTCCCCAGGCCTCGGTGGCACCTGGCGGGCGAAGGCCTCGGCGTGGCAGCGCAGGTCCTGCTCCAGCTCCAGCTGCTCCAGGGCCTGGCAGTAATCCTGGGTGACAATCTGGGACACTGCGGGGACAGCGGGGTGGCACCGGGGAACGGGGGAAATGGGGGAAATATTTGGGAAATGGGAGGGGAAAGGGTGGGAAAGGGGAGGGTAAAAAAGGGGTGGGAAATGGGGGGAACAGGGTTGGAAAAGTGTAGGAAAAACGGGGAGGGAAGGGTGGGAAATGGGGAAATGAGGGGTGGGAAAAGTGCGGGAAATGGGGGAAGAAAAGTCAGGAAAGGAGAGGGAAAAGGTTAAAAAGGTGGGAAAAGGGGGAATTGAAGTGTGATAAGGGGGGAAAAGGGTGGGAAAAGAGGGGAGGAAAATGTGGGAAATGGGGGAGGAAAAAGTGGGAAAGAGGGGAAATGAAGGGTGGGAAACGGGGTGGGACAAGGGGAAATGAGGGGTGGGAAATGGGGAAAAAAGAGGGGGAAAGGGCAATAAAAAGGTGGAAAATGGGGATGGAAAAGGGGAGAAAGTGGAAGAAAAGTGTGGGAAA
>JAWWMN010000208.1:70590648-70602135 GCA_035047745.1 Catamblyrhynchus diadema
CACTGCCAGGGATCCAGGGGCAGCCCCAGCAAATCTGGGAATTCCAGCCCAGCCAGGAATTCCTTGCCAAGATCCCAACCCTGCCCTTGGAAAGTTCCAAAATCACCTGGCGTGGATCCCATCCCTTCCACCGCGTCCCAGTCCAGAGGAAAATGGGAATCATGGGGTTTTGGGGCTCCCAGCTCTTCCCAATCTCATCTTTCCTGCCTGTTTTTTTTATTTTCCCAGGAGAGGAAAACCTGTGGCAGCCCCAGCCCCTGTCCCCTCGTTCCGTCCCTGTGGGGAGCTGTTAACGAGCCGAGGTGATTAATTTTTAACGGCCTCCTCTTAATTGCTGGGCTATAAATAGACCTTCCCGGCCTTCCTCGGCCTTTCCCAGATGTTTTGCTCCATGCTGGGAATCCCGGGATGCTCTGGGGGGTTGTGGGGCCACAGGTAGTGATGGAGTTGTGGGGTGGCTCAGGAGTTGTCCCCAAGAAGGTCTGGATGGAACCCATGGGGACACCCGGAGAATCCCATGGGTTTGCCAGCATCCAGGCAGGCAGAAATCATGGAATTATGGGAATGTTCAGGTTGGAAAAACCATTGGAGACTCCTGAATCCAGCCACTCCTCCCAGCATTGCCAAGGCCACCACAGTGTCCCCAAGTGCCACATCCACAGGGCTGGTAAATCCCCCCAGGAATGGGGATCCAGCCCTGCCCAGCTGGAAAACCCTTTCCATGTAGGAATTTTCCTAAAAATCCAACCTAAACCTTCCCTGTCACAATTTGGGATTGTCCCTCATCCCGAGTGTCACCTCCCTGTCCTGGCCCTAAAAAGGGCTGGAAAACACCGGGGTCGCTTGAACCTGAGCCTGGCAGTGAACTCCTGATCCTGAGAGCAAATCCCTTCATCCCATCCCATCCCACCCCATCCCATCCCATCCCATCCCATCCCATCCCATCCCATCCCATCCCATCCCATCCCATCCCATCCCATTGCATTTCCTCCCCATCTCATTTTATCCCACCCCATTTCATCCCAATTCCATCTCATCCCAAATCAGCCCAATTCCTTCCCATCCCAATTCTGTTCCTTCCATTAATCATATCCTATCCCATTCCAAATCATCCCAATTCCATCCCATCCCATCCCATCCCACGTGGGATTTATGGGAATTCCACCCCCTCCACTGTCCCCTTTTTGCCTCCTCCACCTGGGATTTTCCATCCCATAACGACAATGGGATGGGGCACTTCTCCCTTCAGATTTTCCCGGAAAAAGCCGGATCCAAGGATATGAGCTGCCCTGGGGATTTGGGATGGCTTTGGGATGCTCCCGCCCCTTCCCAGCTCATCCCAAGGACCTCAGAGATCCCCTCGGTATCTCCAGGGAAATATTCCCCAATGGAAACATTCCCCAGCTTAATAAAACTCATCGAATGTTAATCATATCCATGGATTAATTAGGAAAAGCACTGGGAGGTGGAGCAGGGACGTGGATCCCGGGAGGAAAGAGGAATTCCCTGGATGGGTGGAAGGAACTTCGGCTCTGAAATTCCCTCCTGCTCTCCTGGCAGATGCCTCGTCTCCCCTGGGTGATCCCACCCTCACTTCCAGGTGATTCCCATCATTTCTGGGTGATTCCCATCATTTCTGGGTGATCCCATCCTCACTTCCAGGTCATTCCCATCATTTCTGGGTGATTCCCATCCCCACTTCCAGGTCATTCCCATCTTTTCTGGGTCATCCCATCCTCATTCCTGGGCGATTCCCATAATTTCTGGGTGATTCCCATAATTTCTGGGTGATCCCACCATAACTTCCAGGGGATTCAAATAATTTCTGGATGATTCCCATAATTTCTGGGTGATCCACTCCTCACTTCAGGGTGCTTCCCATCTTTTCTGGGTGATCCCACCCTCCCTTCCAGTTGATTCCCATAATTTCTGAGTGATCCCATAATTTCTAGGTGATCCCATCCTAACTCCTAGGCGATTCCCATCATTTCATGGTGATCCCACCATCACTTCCAGGTGATTCCCATAATTTCCGGGTGATCCCATCCTCACTCCTGGCTGATTCCCATCTTTTCTGAGTGATCCCACTCTTCCCTGAGTGATTTTTTTCCTCTCCCCTGAGCAATCCCAGCTCTCTCTGGATGATCCCACCCTCACTTCCAGGAAATTCCCATTTCTCCCGAGTGATCCCTGCTCTCCCTGGGTGATCCCATCCTCACTCCTGGCTGATTCCCATAATTTTTGGGTGATCCCTGCTCTCCATGGACGATCCCATCTCACTCCTGGCTGATTCCCATAATTTTTGGGTGATCCCCCTCTCCCTGCCTGATCCCTCCTCTCCTCCCAGCCATTCCCTCTCTCCCAGCCCGATCCCCCATTCCTCGAGCACAACTCAGAGCCAAAAAATCCCAAATCCCGCTCTCCCCAACAAATCCTGCCTCCAACTCTCCCAAAGAGCGGCCAGGAAAGTAAAACCAGACCCTAAATTCCCTTTTTTTCCCCAATTTCCAGCAGGATTTCTGCAAGATCCCAGCCCCGCTGCCGGGAATGCTGCAGCATTCCAGCTGCGATCACACCGTGTCTCTTCCCATCTCGTCACATTCCCTCCTCGCCGGGATGAATCATCCTTCCCCCTCCCTTCCCAAACATCCACAGGCACACAAAAAAACCAAAAAAAAAAACCCCAAAATCCCAACCCTGGTGGCCCCTTTCCTTTCCTTCAGGGTTCCCATCACACCCACAGGGAAAAGTCAGGAGCAGCTTCCTCAGAATTTAAGATTTAATTCCAAGAATTCATCTTGGAATTAAGATCCAGCTCAAGGAGGGGCTGGAAAGGATTTGTCCCCTCTCCCAGAAAAAAATAAAGAGCCAGGAGATGCTGTGGATTCAGATCCACCACTAAAATTCCCTAAATTCTGGGAGCTGCTCCGGGAGGGAATCACCAGAAGCAGCCAAAATCCTGGGATTGCTGCAGAAGTTGGATTTATCCCGGTTTGGAGGAGCTGGGTGGGGACAGGAGGGGCTGGCAATGACTTTTCCCTCTCCAGGACACATCCAGGTGGGATCAGCACCTTCCAGACCCCAAGGGGGCTTGGAAAAGTCGGTTTAAAGCTCTTGGAATTCCCGAGGAAAACATCCTGGCCGTGAAAAACCAGGAATGAGGAAAAGGGGGATGCCCGAATGTGAAACCATCCCTGGAGAGAGGAAGAGAAGGAATTCGGGAATTGTGGGTGGCAGGGAAAAATCGGGGGGCCAGGAAGGTTCTGGAAACTGGGAATTGGCTGCGGGGAAGGAAAAATGGTGTGAAAAGCAGGGAAAGGAATTTAAGGAGACAGGGATGAAGGAGGGAAGGGGGAGAGCGGAGGAGAAGCGACAGCGCCCGGCCCACGGGGCGGGAATTTTCTCACCCAGGGATGGAGGCAGCGGCCGGGCTCCAGAGAAACGATGGGAATTCCATCCCTAAGGAAAGGCTGTGACCTGCCAGCCCTGGCACCATGCTGGGCACATCCTCCGTGCCCGCGGGACAAACGCTGGCCACGGAGAGAGACTGGGAAGGGGCATTTGGGATTTGGGATTTGGGAAGGGGAATTTGGGATTTGGGAAGGGGGGTATGGGAAGGGGAATTTGAGAAGGGGGATTTGAGAAAAGGGATTTGGGAAGGGGGATTTGGGAAATGAGATCTGGGAAGGGGGATGTGGAAAGTGGGATTTGGGAAGGGAGATTTGGGATTTGGGAAGAGGAATTTGGGAAGAGGGGTTTGGGAAGTGGGATCCTGGGAAGAGCGATTTGAAAAGCGGGATTTGGGAAGTGGGATTGGAGAAGGGAGATTTGGGAAGAAGAATTCTGGGAAGTGGGATTTAGGAAGGGGAATTTGGGAAGAGGGATTTAGGAAGGGGGGTTTGGGAAGAGGGATCCTGGGAAGAGGGGTTTGGGAAGGGGAATTTGGGAAGAGGGATTTAGGAAGGGGGGTTTGGCAAGGGGCATGTGGGAAGTGGGATCCTGGGAAGAGGAATGTGGAGAAGGGGATTTGGGAAAGGGAATTTGGAAAGTGGGATTTGGGAAGGGACATTTGGGATTTGGGAAGGGGGATTTAGGAAGGGGGATGTGGGAAGTGAGATTGGGGAAGAGGGATTTGAAAAGGGGGATTTGGGATTTGGGAAGAGAAATTTGGGAAGGGGGATTTGGGAAGAGGGATTCTGGGAAGTAGGATTTGGGAAGAGGAATTTGAGCAAAGGGATTTGGAAAGGGGGATGTAGGAAGGGAGGTTTGTGAAGAGGGATTTAGGAAGGGGGATTTGGGAAGGGGGATTTGGGAAGGGAGATTTGGGATTTAGGAAGAGGAGTTTGGGAAGGGGGATGTGGGAAGGGGGATGTGGGAAGTGAGATCCTGGGAAGCGGGATTTTGAAAGGGGGATGTGGGAAGGGGTATTTGTGAAGAGGGATTTGGGAAGGGGGATTTGGGAAGAGGGATTTGGGAAGAGGGATCCCATGCCAGGGACACACAGCTTGTCCCTTGTCACTCCCGGCTCTGTGGAGGTGACACCGGGACCCCAGGAGGAGGAATCCTGGGAAAAGGGAATTGCTGCGCAGTTCCAGCTCCTGGAATCCTCTGCTCCCGCGTCGCACAGTTCCCACGGATCTGTGGAGGGGACACTGGGACAGTGGCAAGAGGGACCTTGAGGAAGGGACCCTGCCAGGGGACAAAGCTGTCTCCGCCGTGTGACACGGCCAGGCCACCTGTGACAGTGCCAGCTCCACAGGGGTGACACGGGGACCTCGGGAAGAGAAATCCCGGGAAAATGAACCCTGGGAAGAGGGACCCCAAGGAGAGGGACCCATCAGGGGTTGGCTGTGTTGGGGACACAGCTGTTGCCACAGAGTGACACAACCAAGGCCACCCGTGACCCTCCCAGCTCCGTGGAGGTGACACTGGAACCTTGGGAAGAGAATTCCTGGGAAGAGGAACCTCAGGAAGAGGGATCCCAGGGAAAGGGACCTCAGGAAGAAGGACACTGGGCAAAGGGACCCCTCAGCAGGGGACAAAGCTGTTCCTGTGTGTGACACGGTCACCCGTGACCCTCCTGGCTCCACGGAGGTGACACTGGGACCTCGGGAACAGGGAACACAAGGCCACTTTTCTCCCGACCACAACACAGCCAAATCCCACCCCAAATCCTCCTCCTCCTCACCGAAATCCCCCTATTCCACCACCAAAAAAATCCTGGAATGCCGATTTCCGCTCACCCAGCAGCAGGATCCCCCCAAATGCCACCCCTCAGAGCCAGGGCCAGGCTGCCCATGGCTGGCACGGGTTTGTTCCATAAAAAGGGTTGGAAAAATTGGAATTATTTCCTGTACAAATGCCATTGCCAGACTTGGAAGGAATGGGGTGGACGAGGCAGAATATATAGAATTATTCTAATATTATTATTATTATATAAATACCATTATTCATATTATTTAATTAATTCTGATTACTATTTAATTATAAATTTCTAAGCCAAAACCATCACGACCCCATCAGAGTCACCAGCCTCAGAGCTCACCCCATCCATTCTCCCAGCTCTCCCCAGCACAGGAAAACCAGGAAAATCCCTTCCCATCATCCAAGGAAAGCGATGGAGAAGAGATCCAGGGCTAATTCCTGCATTGCTGGGATTGGGGTGCAGGAAAAGCGGGAGCAGCCCCCACAGACCCCGATCCCCACCACATCCCACCTCGTGTCACCGCTGTCACCCCCTGCTCCTTCCTCTTCCCGCTTTTCCCGGGATCATGGAACGGGTCGGGTCGGGAACAACCTCAAAGCTCACCCAGGGCCACCTTCGGGTCCAACCTCTCCTTGACCCTTCACAGGACATTTGAGCGGACACCACCAGCTGGGGCTGTCCCCAGAGACCCCTCAGGGTTGTCCCCAACCATTCCAAGGACGCGATGGAGGAAAACCACCGGGAACGTCGCGCGCATCCCGTCGCCGCCTCGCTCCGCGCATCCGATGGCTCGGGGACACGGCCACCGCGATGTCCCCGAGCCCGAGGAGCCCCCGCGGGTCTCACCTGCGTCTCGGAGAGGTTGAGCTGCCGCGCTAGCTCCGTCCTTTCCCGGCCCACCACGTACTGGCAGCGCTGGAATTCCAGCTCCAGGCGGTAGAGCTGCTCCGCCGTGAAGGACGTCCGCGTCCGCTTGGGCCGGTCCAGGTCCAGCCCCTTGGGCAGCACGATCTCCCGGATCGTCCCTTTGGCATCTGGGAGGAAAACAGGGAAAATTGTCAGGAAAAAAAAAACAAAAAAAAAAACAAACCAAAAAAAGTGAAGGAATTGGTCCAAAAATTAAAAAATGCGGTTAATGAGTGTTGGGAAAATGGAGTGTTTCATCCTGGGGATAATAGTTTGGAAAGCGTGGAGCAAACAGGATATTTATGTCAAGGAAGAACTCAAATTAAAGATGATTTGATTATTTTTAAAATGTAATTTTTATATAATTTTTCACAGGGAGAATCGTCAGGCTAAAAAAAGTGAAGGAATTGGTCTAAAAATCCAAAAATGTGGTTAAAAAATGTTGGGAAAACGGAGCATTTCATCCAGGGAATAATAGTTGGGAAAGCATGGAAGAAACAGGAGATTTACGCCAAGGAAGAATTAGAATTAAAGATTATATTTTCTGTAATTTTAATATAATTTTTGATGGGGAGATCTATCAGGGAAAAAAAAAAAAGTGAAGGAATCAGTTCCAAAATCCAAAAACGTGGTTAAACAGAGAAAACAGAGCGTTTCATCCTGGGAATAATATTTTGGAAAGCCAGGAGCAAACAGAAGATTGATGCCAAGGAAGAATTCGAATTAAGGATTTTTTTTCCTGTAATTTTTATATAATTTTTGACAGGGAGAACCATTAAGGGAAAAAAAAGTGAAGGAATGAGTCCAAAAATTAAAAAATGCGGTTAACAAGCATTGGGAAAATGGAGAATTTCATCCTGTGAATAATAGTTTGGAAAGCCAGGAGCAAACAGGACATTTATGCCAAGGAAGAATTGAAATTAAAGATTTTTTTTTTCTGTAATTTTTATATAATTTTTGATGGCGAGAACCATCAGGGAAAAAAAAAACAAAATGGAAGGAATCGGTCCAGGGGAAAAATCCAAAACTGAAGGAATCAGTCCAAAAATCCAAAAACTGGGGGGGAAATGGAAAATAAATGGAATTCAAGAATGGCTGGATGTGGATTATCCATGGAATTCCCACGATCTGGAGCTAAATTGTGGCTTGGTTCTTCCCTCTAGCCACAAATGCAGAGAGTTTATAAACATCCAGGGAAAGGCGACAAATCTTCACGAATTAGGGGTTTTTAAAAGACACAAATAGAAGCCATAATTTTTTGGGGAAAATTGAGCGTTTAATCCAGGGAATAATAGTTTGGAAAGCCAGGAGCAAACAGGAGATTTATGCCAAGGAAGAATTAGAATTTTAGATTTTTTTTTTTCTGTAATTTTTACCTAATTTTTGATTTCTGTCCTTCCTTGGGAATACTGGAAAAAATTCCCCTCTATTACAATTCCAGTCTCTCCAGAATTATCCTCACTGCAGGAATATCTCCTTGGAAAGCTCAGCTCCTGTTTTGGGGTGGTTTCCTATTAATGGACAAGTTTGGGAAGCGCCGTGGGCGCCGAGCTGCTCCCGGCTGTGGATTTTATGAGGTTGGGAATATCCAGGGAAAGAAAAGTTTGAGGGTTTGGGTGTGTGAAGTGGCTCGTGGCCATCCCAGAGGAGCCTCCGTGGCTTCACTTCCCACCAGGAAAGGACAAACTCCACCAAAAAAACCCCACAGGAATTCTGTCCCAGGTCCCAGAAATTAAAATGAGTCTCGGGAATCGCCCACCGGGATCTTCCCAGATCCCAAATCCCAGCTGGGTTTGGGTGAGCCCTCCCTGAAGGGCTCCCAGGGGCTTTTCCAGAGAGTTAAAATCCAGCCAGGAATTCATTCCAAGCCCTGATTTTGGGATGCTGGATCCCAATTCCAGAGGGATCACAGATGGAGGTCAATGGCTCGCCCTCCCTCCAGCTGAGTCGGGCATGAAGGGGTTACAAAATTCCTGAGGTAGGAAGGAGGAAAACAGCGAGGAAAAGCTGGGAATGGGGTGATGGAGATGGGGTGGGGACAGCAGAGATGGGAATGGTGGCTCTGGGATTGGAATGGTGGGAATGGGGTGGGAGTGGTGGC
Organism: Catamblyrhynchus diadema; assembly: GCA_035047745.1. Taxonomy (NCBI): domain Eukaryota; kingdom Metazoa; phylum Chordata; class Aves; order Passeriformes; family Thraupidae; genus Catamblyrhynchus; species Catamblyrhynchus diadema. The sequence continues at coordinate 70,598,862 of JAWWMN010000208.1, forward strand.
ACTGGAATGGGAATGGTGGCACCGGGATGTGAATGGTGGTGCTGGGATGGGAATGGTGGCACTGGGATTGGAATGGTGGCACTGGGATCAGAACAGTGGCACTGGGATTGCAATTGTGGCACCAGGATCAGAATCGTGGCGCTGGGATGGGAATGGTGGCTCCAGGATGTGAATGATGGTGCTGGGATTGGAACGGTGGCACTGGGATTGGAATGGTGGGAATGGGGTGTGAATGGTGGCACTGGGATGGGAATGGTGGCACTGGGATCAGAACAGTGGCACTGGGATTGCAATTGTGGCACTGGGATCAGAACAGTGGCACTGGGATTGCAATTGTGGCACCAGGATCGGAATGGTGGTGGTGGGATTGGAATGGTGGTGCTGGGATGGGAGTGGTGGCGCTGGAATGGGAATGGTGGCACTGGAATGGGAATGGTGGCACTGGGATTGGAATGGTGGCACCAGGATGTGAATGGTGATGCTGGGATGGGAATGGTGGCACCGGGATGGGAATGTTGGCACTGGGATGGGAACGGTGGCGCTGGAATGGGAATGGTGGCACCAGGACTGGAATGGCAGTGCTGCCGTAGGATCGGCAGAGCTGGGATGAGGACAGAGGAGCTGGGATGAGGACAGAGGAGCTGGGATGAGGGCACTGGATCCAGAACTGGCATAGTGGGAATGGGGACCAAACACCAATCCGGGAAAGGGACCCCAATCCCGGAGCCGCGTTCCCACCACGGAGCCGCGGGACACGGCCGAGGCGCCATCCCGGAACGCGGCCCCGAAGGGGTCCCGAGGACTTGGGGACACCCAGGGTGGCACAGCGGGTGGCGACACCTGACCCACACCCCAAACCCCACGGGCCGGCGTGGAGCTGCTGGGAAGGAAAGGGGTTGTAGGCGGATCAGCGGCTCTTCCGGCGGGATCAGCGCCGGGAACCATTTTGTGTGGGCAGCGCCGTGGTGGTGACGATGCCCAGGCCACGTCCGCACTCCCGTGCCCACATCCGTGCCCACGTCCGTACCTACGCCATGGCCCTGGCACAACAACAGCCGGGAATGCCGGGGAATGCTGGGGACGCCGGATCCGGGGCCGCAGCTGCAGCCTCGGCTCCAGCTCGGGCATTATTTATTGTTGTTCCCTGGCAGCTGGAGCAGCTCCGCAGGGACGGCAGGGAAAAGGGCACGGCCGCGGTGCCAGCTCGGCACAGGGGACACCAAACCCCTCGTCCCACCCTATCGACCTTCCCCAGTGGAGGTTTTGGGGTGCTCAGGCCATCGCCCCCATTCCAGCATTTGGAATGCCCTCCTGAGAGCCTCTTCCCTTTCTGGAGGCCCCAAAAATTCCCGAGTCCTGCCTGGAGGGTTCCGGAGCCTTGGGCTTTGCTGGTGACACATCCTGCTCTTGGGGACTCCTGACGGCTCTGGAGCCAGGACATGGCTGGGGTTGAAATCCCCCAAAAGAGCAGAGGGCACCCAAATCCATGGGGACACCCCATCCTGGCACAGGGACACCTCACCCTGGCACAGGGACACCCCATCCTGGCACAGCGACACCTCACCCTGGCACAGGAACACCCCGTGCCCACCTGGGTTCCCGCACCAACACAGCTGCCAGGACCTTTTGGGTGCACATCCCCCCTGCCAGCCCCAGGATGTCCCCTCAGTGCCATGGGGTGGCCATGGTGGCACCAAACGCCACCGGGGTCCCTCCCCGTGCTCTGTGGCCACCAGGCCCAGCACCGGGCCAGCCCCGGGAGGTGACCGGGAGGAGCATCCCGGGATGTGTCCCCGGCCCCGTGGGGCTGCAGTGGCCGCGGTGACACCGAGACCGGCCCCGGGGCTGCCCAGGTCTCTCCTTGTCCCGTTTATCCCCGGGAGCCACCCCTGAAGAGACGGGGACGGCCGGGAGGTGACCGGGAGGTGACCGGGAGGTGACCGGGAGGGTCCGTCCCGCACGGACCATCCCTGGTACCGCGGGATCATCGAGCGGACCGAGACCTCGAGAGGACCCCGAGAGGACCCCGTCGGTGTGAGGGGGTCACCAGGACCCCCCGACTTCACCGAAAGCACCGCGGGCGAGCACCGGGACTGCACCGGGGCTGCACCGGGGCTGGCGGCAGCTCCGCGGCCGCCGCTCCTCGCCGAGGCCAGGGCTGACGGGGCCCCTTTCCCTGGGCAAGCAGCGAGAGCGAAACTCAAAATATTAAAAAGGAATTATTTCAAAACACAAAAATGAACATTTTAACCTTCCGCTTCGCACGAAACCGACCGGGAGGCTCTGGCCGGGCCCAGCCGCTGCTCGGCCCCGGCCCTGCCCGGCTGCGGGACCGGGTGGGGACCGGGTGGGGACCGGCGGCTCCGCGTCCCCGCAGCTCGGGTGGCCCCGCCACGTTCCCCCCGCTTCATTTCGGCTCAAGCCCCGGAGATTTGCGGCGTTTTCTCCCCGCCACCATTTTGTCCGCACCGTGGCGGCTGCAGCAAGATGGTGAAACCGGGCGCTCCCGGTGAGGGTCCCCGGGGTCGGCGGGAGCGGAGACCCTGCCCCGGCCTTGGGCACCGACCCCCGCCCCTCTCCCGGTGCCGGCACCGTCGGGGCGGCCTCGGTGGGGCTGAAAGCGGCGGAGGAGAGGCCTGACCCCAGCCTGACCCCGGCGGGACCGGGGGCAGCCCCGCTCGGCCAGCCCCGGGGACGCGGGGACAGCACGGGCGGGACGCCGGGGCTCGTGGCCGAGCGCTGCCCGCTGCTCGGCCGGTGTCCCCGGTTCGGACTGGGACAACCGGGCTGTCGGCGAAGGGCGCCTATCGCGACAACCAGGAGAGAGGCTTGGGTGATGCCCGAGCCCGGGATAACGACAGGACAGGGACGCGGCTCCGGTCCCCGGCAAAGAGCACGGAGGTCACGGCCGCCGCTCCGCTCCCTGCCGCGCTGCCCGAGCGCTGCGCTGAGCACCGGGAGGCCTCGGCCCTGATCGCCGAGCGGCCGCCGAGCCGCTCCGGGCTCCGGCAGCGGCGGAGGAACGGCGGGGACGCGGAGCATCCCCGGGATCCCGGAGCGCTCGGGACCCGCCCGCCTGCGACAGCCGCGCCAGGGCGCCCCAAACTTCTCGGGGTTCGCCACAAGCCAGGAGTGGTCCCGGCGAGTCCCGGGCCGGCGGGGACTGAGCGCGGGCGGCGGGATGCGGGGTGCGGGATGCGGGACGCGGCGGCTCCGGGGAGAGCCGAGCCGCAGCCGGGGCCGGGCCGGTGATATTATAAAGGGGAAAGAAAAA
>JAWWMN010000208.1:70641870-70664897 GCA_035047745.1 Catamblyrhynchus diadema
CAGCATTTTCCTGGGACCAGCATTTCCCTGGGAATGAGAACTTTCCTGGAAATGAGAATTTTCCTGGGAACCAACATTCTCCTGGGACCAGCATTCACCTGGGAATGAGAACTTGCCTGAGGACCAACATCCTGCTGGGACCAGCATTCACCTGGGAATGAGAACTTTCCTGAGGACCACCATTCTTCTGGGACCAGCATCTTCCTGGTTCCAGCATTTTCCTGGGACCAGCATTTTCCTGGGAATGAGGACTTTCCTGGAGACCAACCTCCTGCTGGGACCAGCATCTTCCTGGTTCTAGCATTTTCCTGGGAATGAGAACCTTCCTGGGAATGAGAACCTTCCTGGGAATGAGAACCTTCCTGAGGACCAACATCCTCCTGAGACCAACATCCTTCTGGTTCCAGCATTTTCCTGGGACCAGCATTTCCCTGGGAATGAGAACTTTCCTGGAAATGAGAATTTTCCTGGGAACCAACATCCTGCTGGGACCAGCATTTCCCTGGGAATGAGAACTTGCCTGAGGTTCCAGCATTTTCCTGGGACCAGCATTCACCTGGGAATGAGAACTTTCCTGAGGACCAACACCCTCCTGGTTCCAGCATTTTCCTGGGACCAGCCTTTCCCTGGGAATGAGAACTTTCCTGGGGACCAACACCCTCCTGGAACCAGCACCTTCCTGGGACAAAGCCCTCCCGCCTTGCCCCACGGTGTCCCGGCCGTGGCTCGGGGCCCCCACCCCGCGTGTCCCGCTCTCCTTGCCGGGGCGGGTGGAGCGCGGTCCGCGGGGGCTGCGGCTCATTCCGTGCCCGGGAGGAATGCGGGACGGCCGGGAGGAATGCGGCATGGGCGGCGCGCCGCGGAGATAACCGGGAATTCCGCTGTGGGAGAGGAAAACAGTGATGGGAAGAGTGGGAATAAATCACTCGTCCTGTGGCGGGCGCGGGCCGTGCCAGGGACCCCAAATCCAGGGCAAAATTCCCTGTTCCCAGGAAAATCCTTCCTTTTCCATTTCCCAACACGGAGCAGCGGCCGTGGAGAGGGTGGATGAAGCCGATTTCCCTCCAGCCCCTCCCGCATTCCTCCCTTCCCTTTCCTGGCGTGAAAAGTTGAAGGAAAAGCACAAACCAAATAAATCTGGGCTCGGCGGGGACGCCGCGGTGACACCCGCGTCACCGTCCCGCCGCTGGCACCTGAGTCAACACAGACTGGTTTTCTTTGGCTGGGGACACTGGGAAGCGCTGTGGGGTTCCAAACCGAGGGAAAAACTTGGGAATCCCGGCTGCTGGGACATTCCCGAGGTCCCCACTGAGTCTTCTCAGCCCCGCACAGATGTTGGGGACGCCCTAGCCCGAGCACATCTGGATTCCCTGGGGCTGGAATGCGCGGGGGTTCCAAGGGGGGGTGGCAGGTATGGGATTGTCCCCTCCCCGCCCTGCCAAGGGTCACCCAGGCCTGGGAACGCGGGGCCAGGCAGCGCCGGGGAAATGTTTGCATTGGCACGGGGCTGGCGATGAGGCCCCCGCTGAGGTTGGGAGGCTCCCGGCTCCCCTCGGCTCCTCCTGGATCCCGCTGGGCTCCTCCAGATCCCCTCAATCCCGTCCCAGTCCTCCCAGTTCACCCATCTCCCCCCGGCTCTCCCAGCTCCGCCCAGTCCTCCCAGTTCATCCCGCTCGTGCTGGTTTCTGCTCTCGTCCCCCGCAGATCGCCCTGACCCCAATCCCTCCCAGTTCCCCCAGTTCTCCCAGTTCCCCGTCCCCTCCTGATCTCTCTGATCCTCCCTGCTCCCCTCAATCCCACTCCAGTACTCCCAGTTAACCCCGGCTCCCCCAGTTCCCCACCAGTCATCCCAGTTTGCCCTGGCCCTGCTGCCTCCTCCTGCTCTCCCCGGCTCTTCCCAGCTGTCCCCAGTCCCTCCCAGTCCTCCCAGTTCATCCTGGTTGTGCTGGTTTCTGCTCTCGTCCCCCGCAGATCGCCCTGACCCCAATCCCTCCCAGTTCCCCCAGTCCTCCCAGTTCCCCGTCCCCTCCTGATCTCTCTGATCCCCCCTCTCCCCGCAATCCCACTCCAGTACTCCCAGTTAACCCCGGTTCCCCACCAGTCATCCCAGTTTGCCCCGGCCCTGCTGCCTCCTCTGTCTCTTCCCAGCTGTCCCCAGTCCCTCCCAGTCCTCCCAGTTCATCCTGGCTCCTCCTGCTCCCCCCAACCCCTCCCAATCCCTCCCAGTTCCTCCCAGTTTGGGCTCCCCAGATCCAGAGTGGGATCCCGTGGAAGGGGGTGGGAGCCCCTGGTGTGACCCCTCCCCATCCCAGGGCTGTCCCGGCCCCCCCAGTGTCACCTCATGTCCCCAAATCTGCTCTGGGGGTGACAGCCCCACAGTGAGGGAAGAGAGGAGGGAACGTGGAGGGGGAAACCCCAGCCAGGGGGGTTTTGGGGTCCCTGGGATGGGATGGGAGAAGGAGCTCCCACAAATCTGTGAGAGCACAAGTCCAACCCAGTGTCCTGGGGGTGTTTGGGACCCCCAAAATCTGGGGGTTCACAACCTCCAGCTCCAATTTCCACCCTGGGGAGTGTTTAGGATCCTTCAAGTCCAGGAGTTCACAATGTCCCAGCCCCAATTTCCACCTTGGAGATGTTTGGGATCTTTCAAATCCAAGGATTCACAACCTCCAGCTCCCTATTCCACCCTGGGAGCATTTGGGATCTTTCAAATCCAGAGACTCACAACCCCCAGCTCCAATTTCCATATTCCACCCTAGGAGCATTTGGGATCTTTTAAGTCTGGGAATTCACAATGTTCAAGCTTTAATTTTTCCACCCTGGGGATGTTTGGGACCCCCAAAATCTGGGATTTCACAACCCCCAGTCCCAATTCCCACCCTGGGGGTGTTTGGGACCTTCCAAATCCAGGGATTCACAACCTCCAGCTCACATTTCCACCCTGGGAGTGTTTGGGATCTGTCAAATTTGGTGGTTCACAACCCCCCGCTCCAATTTCCATATTCCACCCTGGGGGCATTTGGAATCTTTTAAATCCAGGGGTTCACGACCTCCAGCCCCATATTCCACCCTGGAGATATTTGGGACCCCCAAAATCTGGGGGTTCACAACCCCCAGCTCCAATTTCCACCCTGGGGATGTTTTAGACCTTCCAAATCCAGGGATTCACAACCCCACCCCAGTTTCCACCCCAATTCCTGGCCTTATTCCAGCAGGAATTTCAGGCTGAGCTGGTGCCTGGCTCCAAGGAAACATTTTGGGTCGGATTCCTCTCATCCCGGAGCCTCGTCCATTCCCACGTGTGCGAGCTTCCAAGTGGAAAATCAATTCCTAATGCACAAACCCGACTTTTACATTTCGGGAGCGCCGGGACGGAGCTGTCTCGAGCCACTGATCCCAAACGCCTCATTAGCTGCGGAGCGAGCCGGGCTCCCCGAGGAGGAGCGGGATGTGAATTATTCCTGCGACACCGGGAGCGGCGGCGGTCCGAGGTAATGGGATCTGACACGGCGCTAATTCCCCATTCCCTAAATCTGCCGCAGTGCCCAGGCCAGGCAGGGACGCTCTGGGCACTGCAGGGCATTGGTGGCATCGCTCCAAATCCAGAATCCCGGGGTTTGCTTTTCCTGATCAGTGTCTGCCTGGACAGAGGTCCCTGTCCGTGAGGGGATCCCAAATCCAGCTGTCACAGCCCCATCCTGGCTTGGGATGGTGTTCCAGCTTCCCAGGCCTGGATCCAGGACAGCCCCATCCTGGCTTGGGATGACATTCCAACTTCCCATGACAGCCCCATCCTGGTTTGGGATGACATTCCAACTTCCCATGACAGCCCCATCCTGGTTTGGGATGACATTCCAACTTCCCATGACAGTCCCATCCTGGTTTGGGATGACGTTCCAACTTCCCATGACAGCGCCATCCTGGTTTGGGATGATGTTCCAACTTCCCATGACAGCCCCATCCTGGTTTGGGATGATGTTCCAACTTCCCATGACGGCCCCATCCTGGCTTGGGATGATGTTCCAACTTCCCATGACAGCACCATCCTGGCTTGGGATGATGTTCCATCTTCCCAGATCCAGAACCATGAGAGCCCCATCCTGGCTTGGGATGATGTTCCATCTTTCCAGATCCAGAACCATGAGAGCCCCATCCTGGTTTGGGATGATGTTCCAACTTCCAAGACCCAGAACCATGACAGCTCCATCCTGGTTTGGGATGATGTTCCAACTTCCCATGACAGCACCATCCTGGCTTGGGATGATGTTCCATCTTTCCAGATCCAGAACCATGAGAGCCCCATCCTGGCTTGGGATGACGTTCCAGCTTCCCAGACCTGGATCCAGGACAGCTCCATCCTCCTTCAGGGTGATGCTCCATCCTCTCAGAACTGGAATTATGGCAGCCCTGTGCTGCCTTGGAATGATGGTCTGTCCTCCTAGAGCCACAGCATTCCCATCCTTCCTCAGGGGGATTCTCCATCCTCCCACACCCAGCGACAAAACGTCCCCATCCTGGCTTGGGATGACATTCCAACATCCCAGATCCAGAACCATGACAGCTCCATCCTGGCTTGGGATGATGTTCCACCATCCCAGATCCAGAACCATGACAGCTCCATCCTGGCTTGGGATGATGTTCCACCACCCCAGACCTTGATCCAGGACAGCTCCATCATTCCTCAGGATGATGTTCCATCTTCCCATCCCTGGAGCCACAAAATTCCCACCTCCCTCAGGATGATGCTCCAAACCTGGAGCCTCAATGTCCCTGTACTTCCTTGGGATGACGTTCCAACTTCCCAGACCCAGAGCTGTGACATTCCCATCCTGGTTTGGAATGATGCTCCATCATCCCAGCCCTGGAACCACGACATTCCCATCCTGGTTTGGAATGAGGTTCCATCATCCCAGCCCTGGAACCACGACATTCCCATCCTGGTTTGGGATGAGGTTCCATCATCCCAGCCCTGGAACCACGACATTCCCATCCTGGTTTGGGATGAGGGTCCATCATCCCAGCCCTGGAACCACGACATTCCCTCGGGATAATTCTCCATCCTTCCCGGTGTGGCTCCATCAGGGACCACCCCACAGCAGCAGGGCTGCTCCAAGGGCATCCCGAGGAGCATTCCAGGAGCTGCAAACACCCTCCAGGCTCCCTGTGGGGTGACAAAGGCACTTGGGAATGTTTTGCTCCGAGGCCTGGGGTGGGATGTGGCCTCACTCCACCCTCACAGGCAGGATCTGGCTTTTCCCAGCTCTGGGATGGGACCTGGATCTGGAACAGGGGGATCCCAACCACTCCAGCATCCCACAGCGCCGGTTTTTGGCTTCTTTTTTCTGCCTCTGTTGAGGCTGGGATTGAAGGCACTCGAGACATTGAGGCTCAGATGTTTATTATTATTTTTTATCAATGTTACAAAGCCTCACAGCAGTGAGTTCTGCAACATTTCACTAGCCAGGCACAAAATGGCTGTAAATTATCTCTTGTTATAAGGCTTTCAAGGCTAAACTATCCAGTTAAGAAGTGACACCTAAATTATTTTCACTTTTAACCTCATAACTAAGCACTTGAAATCCGCAATGTGAACTTTTTTATCCAATTACAAAATACCACCCAAACCCATGGAGAAGAAGGTGGAGAAGGAGAAGGAGAAGGAGAAGGAGAAGGAGAAGGAGAAGGAGAAGGAGAAGGAGGAGGAGGAGGAGAAGGAGAAGGAGAAGGAGAAGGAGAAGGAGAAGGAGAAGGAGAAGGAGAAGGAGAAGGAGAAGGAGAAGGAGGAGGAGGAGGAGAAGGAGGAGAAGGACCAGCCTCCACCCCAAAACCTCCGTCTTGCTGTATATATATCTCTATATTCTAAACCCTTAAACTCTGAGTTTCCCACCCTGTGACATCACACACTTCTACTCAAACTCCACCCTCACAATCCCAGTTCCATCATTCCATTTTGGAATCCTTCTCCAGGGCCTCAGGTCAATGCAGTGTTCTCCTGGGGGGTCAGAGCCTGGCGGCAGAGAAAGTCTGGAATTCTCAGCATCCAGAACTCCAACACTGCAGGACCATGGAATGCTGGAGCACAGGGATGCAGAGCTGCCCTTGTTCCATCCCAGCCCCAATCCCGAGGGATCAAATGAGGAATCAAACCCTCCGCTCCCAACTCAGCTCCAAGGGGCCATTCCCAGCCTCTGGAGCTGCCTGGCACCACCAAAATCCCCACCTGTGGTACTGCTGGGATGGGATTTTCCCGGTGGAAAATCATCCCACAGACCCAAGGACTGATTTGCCCCCAGGGCTGTGGCTGTGTCAGAGCCTGGCAGCAGAGAAAGTCTGGAATTCTCAGCATCCAGAACTCCAACACTGCAGGGCCATGGAATGCCGGAGCACAGGGATGCAGAGCTGCCCTTGTTCCATCCCTGCCCCAATCCTGAGGGATCAAATGAGGGATCAAACCCTCTGCTCCCAACTTGTCTCCAGGGCGTCATTCCCAGCCTCTGGAGCTGCCTGGCACCACCAAAATCCGCACCTGAGGGGCTGCTGGGATGGGATTCTCCCGGTGGAAAATCATCCCACAGACCCAAGGACTCATTTTCCCCCAGGGCTGTGGCTCTGTCCCTTTTTCCCACCCCCTGGATCCCCGGGAGCTGCTCAGGATTTTTGGGATGAGCCCCTCGGTGCCAGGAGATCCCAGTGCAGCAATTCCAGAGGCTGAGGGATGGAGTGTGGGATGAGAAGCGGCTTTTCCCACCCGTGGGAGGTTGGATGAGGAACAACAGCAGCAGCTTGGGGTTGGAAACGTCCCAGTTTGGCAGGAAAAGGCCATTCCTGCCAGAACTCCTGGCAGGAAAACCGCGGCTTGGAGATCCCAGCGCTCCCGGGGGAATTCAGGGGAAGCTTGGCTGGGAATGTTTGAGGCGTCCTCCCCCATCCTGGGGTTCCCTGAGGGGTGCCCAGCTCCAGGGGGACACCCCAGGGCTGTCACCGAGTGGGACACGGGGACATTTTTCCCCTCCCAAACCCCTCTCCGGCTCTCAGAGCCAAAACTTTGGGGAATCTTTGGCTGCTGAGGGGAATCCGGGATGCTCCACCCGCTCCTGAACATTCCTGGCATAGGGATGAGGATCCCAAAGTGCAGGACGTGTTTAACATCACTCAGGGATGGCCGCTGTCACATCGATGTCCCCAACACCGCTCTCGCTTCCAGCACTGCCGGGAACTCGGGAATTGCGGCGGCTGATCCGTGTTCCCAATCCGTGCTCCCGCTTTGCGACACCGTTTTGCATTTTGCTCCTCGTTTTTGCACTTTTCACGCTTTTCAGGACCTGAACCATCAGCCCTGGCAGCTGGAGGGGGTGGGAGCCCCCCCTTTCCCTGCTGCAGGGATGCAGGAGAATGGGAAGAGCTCTTTTCATCCCAAATCCTCAATTTTTCTGCCCTAAGGAGTGGCCGGAGCTGAGGGGGGCTGAGAGATCCTGGGGAATTCCTGGCTCCCCAAATCCCTCTGGCCTCACCCAGCCAGGAGGGATCCCTGAGTTTGGGGCGCTCCAGAGGGTGGCAGAAGCAGGGGGACAGGGAATGCTCGGGACTGTGGCATACGTGGGACAATGGGAATGCTGCCGTGGGGTGGCAAGGCCACAGTGGGACAGCGGGGACAGATCCCAGGCAGGGCCGGAGTCACTTTTCCCTCCCTCATCTCCAGGACGGGAATTTCTGGATTTGAGCCCTCACAAGAGGTGACAAAGATCCCTGTGGAAAATCAAAATCCAGCCTGCAGCCCCCATTCCGAGCCGTCCTGGCTCCTCCACTCCCAAATCCCGGCTCCTGCTGGAGGGAAGGGTCCCAGGGGTGGCTTTGGTGACTCAGGGCCAGCAGGGTGGGGACTGTCACTGCAGAGACACATCTGGGCACGGCGAGGGGCCCTGGGGACCCCAATCCCCCCTTTGGGGACCCCAGAGAGGCAGCGCTGCCGCAGCCCGGCCCCGTCCCGTGCCCCTCACGTTTGTTTTCCTTTCCCGGAGAACTCCGCCTGACCCGGAGCCTCCGGAGCGGGGCGAGCCCGGCGGGACCCCCGGAGCAGCCCCCGGAGCAGCCCCCGCCCCTCGGTAATGGTTTGCAGCTGCCTCCTCCTCCTCACCCTCCTCTTCCTCAGGAGGGGCGGGGGGACACCATGGCACGGCCAGGGACACCCAGGGAGGGGACACGGGGATAGGGGGGCTGGGGGACACCATGGCACAGCCAGGGGCACCTGGAGAGGACACAGGGACAGGAGGGTCTGGGGGAGACCATGGCACGGCCAGGGACACCCAGGGAGGGGACACGGGGGCAGGGGGGGCTGGGGGACACCATGGCACAGCCAGGGACACGCAGGGAGGGGACACGGGGACTGGAGGGGCTGGGGGACACCATGGCACAGCCAGGGACACCGTGAGAGGCGACAGGGACAGGAGGGGCTGGGAGACACCATGGCACAGCCAGGGACACCCAGGGAGGGGACACGGGGGCAGGGGGGCTGGGGGACACCATGGCACAGCCAGGGGCACCCAGGGAGGGGACACGGGGACAGGGGGGCTGGGGGACACCATGGCATGGCCAGGGACACCCAGGGAGGGGACAGAAGGGGCACCATGCGGAGAAGGGTGGAGGCGTGTGTGCACGTGGGTGTGTTTGGATGTGCACACGTGTGTGGGTGTGTGTGATGGTGACTGTGCACATGGGTGTGGGTGCGTGGGCACGTGGGTGTGCACACGGGGTGTGCTCGTGCGTGGATGTGCAAATGGCAGCTGCGTGTGCACGTGGGTGTGCGCGTGTGGCTGTACGTGCGTGTGTGTGTGCACGAGTGAGCACACGGGTGAGCTCACGTGTGTGTGCCCGCTGTGTGTGCACATGATGTGTGTATGCGCGTGTGTGCGCATAGGTGAGTTCACGTGTGTGCGCATGGGTGGGTGCACATGGGTGTATGCACGTCATGTGTGCGTGTGCACGTGGTGTGCGTGTGTGTGAGTGTGTGCGCATTGTGTGTGCACAAGGGGTGTAGGTGCACGTGTGTGCACACGTGTGTGTGCGTGTGCACGTGGCTGTGGTGTCCGTGTGTGTGCGCGCATTGTGTGTGCACAGGGGGTGTAGGTACACGTGTGCACACGTGTGCGTGTGTGGGTGGCTGTGGTGTCCGTGTGTGTGCACATTGTGCGTGCACACGGGGTGTACGTACACGTGTGTGCACACGTGTGCGTGGCTGTGGTGTCCGTGTGTGTGTACACATTGTGTGTGCACATGGCTGCGGTGCCCACGTGTGTGAGTGTGTGTGCACATTGTGTGTGCGCACGGGGTGTATGTACATGTGTGTGCACACGTGTGTGTGTGTGTGTGTGTGTGCACATGGCTGCGGTGCCCACGTGTGTGAGTGTGTGTGCATTGTCTGTGCACACGGGGTGTATGTACATGTGTGTGCACACGTGTGTGTGTGTGTGTATGTGCACGTGGCTGTGGTGCCCACGTGTGTGAGTGCACATTGTGTGTGCACACGGGATGTATGTACATGTGTGTGCACACGTGTGTGTGTGTGCACGTGGCTGTGGTGCCCACGTGTGTGAGTGCACATTGTGTGTGCACACGGGGTGTATGTACATGTGTGTGCGCACGTGTGTGTGTGTGCACATGGCTGCGGTGCCCACGTGTGTGAGCGTGTGTGCACATTGTGTGTGCACACGGGGTGTATGTACATGTGTGTGCACACGTGTGTGTGTGTGCACGTGGCTGTGGTGCCCACATGTGTGAGTGCACATTGTGTGTGCACACGGGGTGTATGTGCACGTGTGAGCGCACTTGTGTGTGCTCATGGTGTTCATGTGAACACATGCGTGTGCACAAACGGGGGGTGTGTGCGCATGGAGTGTGTGTGAATGGGTGTGTGCACACATGGGTGTGTGCGTGTGTGCATGTGTGTATGTGAATGGGTGTGTGTGCGCGCACAGAGCGTGTCAATGGGTGTGCACATGTGTGTGTGTGCGTGTATATGTGTGCACACAGAGTGTGAGAATGGGAGTGCGTGCATGTGTGTGTGCACACGGAGTGTTTGTGTGTGTGTGTGCGTGCGTGTGTGCACATGTGTGTGTGTGCACGCGTGTGTGTGCACATGTGTGTGAGTGTGTGCGTACATGTGTGTGCGTGTTTGTGTGTGAAAAGGTGTGTGTGTGTGCACAGGTACGTGTGTGTTTGAACAGGTGGTGTGTGCACACGGGGAGTGTGCACGTGTGTGTCAGTGTGTGCCAGGTCCTGGGCTGTTTGTACAAGACACATGTGTGTGCAAGAACCCGTGTGTGCGTGTGCGAGCCTGCGAACAGCACGTGTGTGTGTGTGCGTGTGCGCACACGTGTGTGTGTGTGCGTGTGTGTGCAGAGGCGTGGGGAGGTGACTCCGTGTGGGTGTGCCAGAACGCCCGCGCGTTCACCCGGGTGTGCAAGGGGCTGTTCTGAGCGTGCAGATCCTCACGCGTGTGCAAGAACACGCGTGTGCGAGAGCTCCTGCGCACTGAAGGGAAACTGAGGCAGGCGCGCGGTGCCCGCGGGTGCCCCCGAGCTCGGCCGGGGCTTTCCGGGGGCTCCCGGGGCTTTCCAACCCCAAAATCCCCCAAATCCCCGCGCGGGGACAGCGCTGAGATGGGGAGGGGACAGCGGAGGGACCCCGGGCGAGTGGCAGTGCCAGCTTTGGGATGGGATGGCCGCCGGGAATTTGGGAATTTGGGAATTCGGGTGGCACCGCGTCCCCCCCGCCCCGCGCTGGCACCGCGTCCCCGCGGGCGCCGTGCCCTTGGCGGGGCGGGGGAAGGAAGCGATCCAGCCCTTCCCCTTGCAGGGATCCAGCCCTTCCCCTTGCGGGGATCCAGCCCTGCTCCCGGAGCTCCGGCATAGGGGGTGGGGGGCTGCACCCCCTCCCCGCGGGGTCCCCTCGGCCTTGGGGTCACCTCGGTGGGGTGGGGACAATGTCCCTCAGCCCGGTTTATCCGTCCCGATCCGCCAGCTCCGTGCGGGACACCCGGGATGGGGGTGAAACTGCTGCTGCTGCTGCTGACGGTGATGATGGTGATGATGATGATGATGATGATGATGATGATGATGATGATTCCCCTCATCCCGCTGCAGTCTCGCCCCAGGAGGGCCCAGTTTGTCCCCAGAAAAGCCGGGAAGGAGCAAACTGGGAGCAAACTGGACGGCAGGAGAGAGGCTGCCCGCGTCCTGTCCCCAGCTCCCCCGAGGGGGACGTGATGGTGCCACCCCCATGTCCCGGTGGGGGACATCGCTGTCCCCACTGCTGTGGGTCCGGGCTGGGCTCCGGCCTCGCTTCCAGCCGCGGTTCTCCGTCCCCATCCCGGGTTTCCTGTCCCCGCGGCATTTCCATGGGCCGGGCCTCAATTCCCGGAAAGCGCTACCTCATCCCTGTCGGGGCGCCAGCGACGCAAACACGGGCGGAGCCCCCGCCCTTGTCCCTGTCCCCCCCCTCCAGAACCTTCCCCGGCTCCGGGGCAGCGGTGCCAGGCAGGGCTGGGGGGGCTGGACCCCCAAAAATCCCAGTACAGCCCCAGGATAATCCCAAATGCCGCTCTGATGTCCCCCGCCGGTCCCTTTAGGGGTTTGGAGGTCCCCTGGCTCAGGAGGTGACACTTTGTCCCCTCCCCAGCGTCCCCCACCGGTGTCACCCCTGGCACGTCCTGCTCCAGGCCACCGCATTCCCAGCCAGGGCCTTTCTGACCTTGATCCCAATGATCCCAGGGGCTTCATCCCAATGATCCCAAATCCCCAATGATCCCAATGATCCCAGGGGCTTGATCCCAATGATCCCAAATCCCCAATGATCCCGGTGATCCCAACAAAAAAAATGTTCCCAGCCCTCAATGATCCCAAATCCCCAGTGATCTCAATGATCCCAGGGGCTTGATCCCAATGATCCCAAATCCCCAATGATCCCGGTGATCCCAACCCTCAATGATCCCAAATCCCCAATGATCTCAATGATCCCGGTGATCCCAACAAACAAAATGATCCTAACCCTCAGTGAATACAACCTCCCAATGATCCCAATGATCTCGGTGATCTCGGTGATCCCAACAAACAAAATGGTCCCAACCTCAATGATCCCAAACCCCTAATGATCCCAATGATCCCAGGGGCTTGATCCCAATGATCCCAAATCCCCAATGATCCCAGTGATCCCAACCGTCAATGATCCCAAACCCCTAATGATCCAAATGATCCCTGGGGCTTGATCCCAATGATCCCAAATCCCCAATGATCCCTGTGGTCCCAACCCTCAATGATCCCAAACCCCCAATCATCCCAGTGATCCCAGTGATCCCAACAAACAAAATGATGCCAACCCTCAATGATCCCAAAACCCCAGTGATCCCAATGATCCCGGTGATCCCAACAAACAAAATGATCCCAAACCCCCAATGATCTCAGTGACCCCAAATGATCCCAACAATGTCAGTGATCCAAGTTATCCCAATTTTCCCACTGTTCCAAACGGTCTCACCTATCCCAATGTTGTCACTGGTCCCAACGACCCCAATTATCTCAGCAGTGCTAATTATTTAAACAATCCGGATTCTCTCAGCGTTCCCAACAATCTCAGTGACCCCAATGATCCAAATGATCCCAATTATCTCAACCATCCCAATTATCCCAGCGCTCCCGACTACCTCAACTCGGTGATCCCAAATATCTCAGTTATGGGAACAATCCCAATGTTCTGCCTGTGCTTCTGAGGCTCCCACGGGCGGATTCTTCCCATTGTGGAGATTTTTGGGAATAACAGGGCAGACCCTCTGTGTGCCTCCTTCCCTTGGGGTCTCACAGTTCTGATCCCAAATCTGGATCCCAAATCTGGGATCCCCCGGCTCTGCTCCCACCCTCGGGATCTCCCAGCTCTGATCCCAAATCTGGATCCCAAATCTGGGATCCCCCAGCTCTGCTCCTTCCCTCGGGATCTCCCAGCTCTGATCCCAAATCTGGATCCCAAATCTGGGATCCCCCGGCTCTGCTCCCACCCTCGGGATCTCCCTGCTCTGATCCCAAATCTGGGATCCCCGGATCAGATCCCACTCCCGGGATCCAGGACTCTCCTTTGGGAACGGGAACGGCCGCGGGGAGGAGAATCCCGGGATCACCCCGAGCTCTGGAGCCGGGCTGGGGCCGGGTGTGGGGACAGAGCCGATGTCCCCGGGACACGCGCGGTGACAAACCCGGCAGAGCGATTTACACAAATGCGGGGGGACACTGGGAGGGGGGTCTGGGGCCGGCGTGTCCTGTTTGGGAGCCTTGTCCCCGCTCGGTGGCCGTGGCCGGGCGGGGAGCGGAGGTTCCGCTGCCGGCGGGACTGGGGCTGGCCCTGCCTCCTCCTCCTCCTCCTCCCGCCGCTCCCTCTCCCACATCTGCAGCTGGAATTGCAATTTGAGGCGCTGCCTGGGCCGGGACAGGGAGTGGGAGGAAGCCGGAGCGCGGGGGGCTGCGCGGGGCCCCGGCGGGGACAGAGCCGCGGGGACAGAGCCGCGGGGACAGAGCCACCAGCCCGGGGGACACGGCCCGGGTGACAAAGCGGGGGGTCCCCAACCTGTGTCCCCCCCCACAGCGGTGAG
Organism: Catamblyrhynchus diadema; assembly: GCA_035047745.1. Taxonomy (NCBI): domain Eukaryota; kingdom Metazoa; phylum Chordata; class Aves; order Passeriformes; family Thraupidae; genus Catamblyrhynchus; species Catamblyrhynchus diadema. The sequence continues at coordinate 70,655,501 of JAWWMN010000208.1, forward strand.
TGGTCAGCGGGGGTGACGGAAACAGGCGTGGGGACGTGGGGGACAGCCCTGTCCCCTGGCCGAGGTGAGGGTGGCACCGCCCCTGGGGTCGCTGCCCGGTTTGGGGACATCCAGGGGGTGCCAGGACTCCGCGGCCTCTTCCCAGTGGGAATGGGGGGGGTGGGCACGGGGGGGAGCGGGGATGGACGCTCGGACGCTGTCCCCGTGTGTCCGGTCCGGGGGGACACCGCTGTGACCATTGGGGACACCGCTGGGACCATTGGGGACACCGCTGGGACCATCGGGGACACCACAAAGTGCCAGCACCGTGCAGGGGACACCCGCGGGTGGCTCCCGTGTCCCAGCCACGGCCGAGGGGACAGGGAAGGGCTCCAGGGCACCCCAACAGCTCCTCGGGAGGATTTGGGGTGTCCCTAACCCCGCAGCCATGCTCAGAGTGGGGATGTGGGGACAAACAGATCCTTCTGTCCCAGCACATCTGGATGGGAGCCCCACAGCTGCCCCGAGCCTCCCTGGTGTCCCGTGGGCTCACGCCGAGTTTGTGGGGTCACCCCAGTTGTGGGGACACCCTGAGTTTATGGGGACACCCCGATTTGTGGGGACACCACAAGTTTGTGGGGTCACTCCAGTTGTGGGGACATGCCGAGTTTGTGGGACACCCTGAGTTTATGGGGTCACCCCGAGTTGTGAGGACACCCTGAGTTTGTGGGACACCCTGAGTTTATGGGGTCACGTCGATTTTGTGGGGACACCCCGACTTGTGGGGTCACCCTGCGTTTGTGGGGTCACCATGCCCGGCCAATCCGTGCCGCTCTCGGCCGTGCCACAGCCCCGGTGCCGCTCCTGGCTGCTCCACCCTGATCCCGTCCCAAACTTTGCTTCCTTTCCCCGTTTCCGTGAGCCCCCGCAGGGGCGGAAATGGTGGAAAATCCTCAAAATCCGGAGGGAGCCCGGCAGGCACCGGGATCAGCCCGGGAAGGGACCCCCAGGGTCGGGGGCTTCGTCCCGTGTCCCCTGGGTGACAACAGCGCGGTCACTGGGGGACGCTCGGGGGCTTGAGGCCACCCACCCTCCTGGCCTGGGAGGGGAATGGCACCTTGGGGACAAAAGTGGCTGTTGTCACCCCCTGCCACCCTGGACAAGGAGGGTTTTGGCCACCCAGAGCCTGAGGGTCAGCACAGAGCCCACAGTGACCCCCTGGACCCCCCCGGCCATGGAGGGACAGGGGACAAAGCCACGGAGCCACCAAGGGCTGGCGTGTCCCCCTGGCTCCCGTGGGATGCTCAGGCCGCGGGCTTGGGGACATCGGGGACATCGCTGCACATCCAAACCTGAGCCCCAGGCAGCTGGGAAAGGACACAAATGCCAGAGCTGGGGAGTGATTTCCTGCAGGAAAACCTCCTGGAAAGCCCCGTTTTGGTGGAAAAGCCCAATTTTGACAGAAAAGCTCCATTTTGGTGGAGAAGGACTCCTGGAGCACCCCCCGTGTGACACCCCAGGGCCACCAGCACGGCCGTCCCTGCCCACAGCTTTGGGGTGGCCAGAGCCGGGCCCCCCATTCCAGGGAAAGCCTCCTGACCGGCCGTCGGTATCCCGAGGCATTTTTGGGAAGAGGGGAGGCTGTGGGGCTGTGGGGATCTTTTGGGAAGAGGGGAGGTTGTGGGGATTTTTTGGGAAGATGGGAGGCCGTGGTGATTTTTTGGGAAGAGGGGAGGCCGTGGTGATTTTTTGGGAAGAGGGGAGGCCGTGGGGATTTTTTGGGAAGAGGGGAGGCCGCGGGGATTTTTTGGGAAGAGGGGAGGCTGTGGGGCCGTTGGGATTTTTGGGAAGAGGGGAGGCTGTGGGGCCGTGGTGATTTTTTGTGAAGAGGGGAGGCTGTGGGGATTTTTTGGGAAGAGGAGAGGCTGTGGTGATTTTTTGGGAAGAGGGGAAGCTGTGAGGCCGTTGGGATTTTTGGGAAGAGGGGAGGCTGTGGGGCTGTGGGGATATTTTGGGAAGAGGGGAGGCTGTGGGGCCGTGGGGATATTTTGGGAAGAGGGGAGGCCGTGGGGCCGGCAGCTCGTGGGTGGGTTTGGCTGGCGGGGAGGCCTCTCCCGCTGAGCTCAGCCCTATCCCGAAGCTCTGGATCTGTGGGATGAGAGCGGCCGGCACGGGCCGGGGGGCTCGGGGCTGGTGGGAGGCTGTGGCCTCGGGCAGGGAGCCAGGAGCTGGGGTGTTATCCCTGGAAGAAGATTTGGAGCTGGTCCAGGCTGGGTTATAATCCCTGGGAAGAGCCCAGGATCCCTTTGGACACCGCGTTTCCATCAGAAAATAAATTGGGATTTTTCCTAAACGAGCCCACCCCAGAAAAGGGGTTTGGTTGAGGGTAAAAATGTGCAGGAACAGCGATTTCCACCCTGCACATCTGTCTGACCTGCTCGGTGACAGGAACTCGGGTCCCTGTCCCCACAGTGGCTGTGACAGCCAGGGACACCCTGGATGGTGACAATCGCGTGTGTCCCAAACTGGGACAGCCGCACCCCATTGTGAGCTGGGATTTGGGGTCCCCTCCTGCCAACCCTACAAATCCCAGCCTCGTCCCTGCTGTGGTTTTTGGGGGGTAGTGGCACTGAGGGGACACCGAGGGGACACAGGGATGGATTTTGTCCCTTCCTTTTCCAGGTGGGCAGCAAGGCCATGGCGATGCTCCTGGAGCCTGGGATGCAGAGCCTGCGGATGGGTAAGGATGTCCCCAGGCGGTGGCACTGGCTGAGATGTCCCCTGACCCCCCAGACGATCACTCCGTGTCCGGGTCCCTTGCTGTCTCCCCTCTGTCCCCTCTGTGTCCCCTCCGCAGCTCCTGTGCCAGGGGAACCAGAACCAGCTGGGGGAGGAAACCTGATCCCACCATCCCAAACCTGATCCCGCCATCCCAAACCTGATCCTGCCATCCCAAACCTCATCCTGCCATCCCAAACCTGGTCCTGCCATCCCAAACCTGGTCCCTCCATCCCAAACCTGATCCCGCCATCCCAAACCTGATCCTGCCATCCCAAACCTGATCCTGCCATCCCAAACCCGATCCCGCCATCCCAAACCCGATCCTGCCATCCCAAACCTGATCCCGCCATCCCAAACCTGGTCCCTCCATCCCAAACCTGGTCCTGCCATCCCAAACCTGATCCTGCCATCCCAAACCTGATCCTGCCATCCCAAACCTGATCCCGCCATCCCAAATCTGATCCCGCCATCCCAAACCTGATCCTGCCATTCCAAACCTGATCCCGCCATCCCAAACCTGATCCTTCCATCCCAAATCCAATCCTTCCATCCCAAACTTGCTCCTGCCGTCCCAAACCTGATCCTGCCATCCCAAACCTGATCTCACCATCCCAAACCTCATCCTGCCATCCCAAACCCGATCCCGCCATCCCAAACCCGATCCTTCCATCCCAAACTTGCTCCTGCCGTCCCAAACCTCATTCTGCCATCCTAAATCTCATCCTGTCATCCCAAACCTGTTCCTGCCATCCCAAACCTGGTCCCGTCATCTCAAACCTGACCCCACCATCCCAAACCTCATCCCACCATCCCAAACCTGCTCCTTCCATCCCAAACCTGGTCCCTCCATCCCAATACTGCCCCCTCTATCCCAAACCCAATCTTTCCATCCCAAACCCGATCCCACTACCCCAAATCTGATCCCCCCCCCCCAAACTGAGCCCACCATCCCAAACTTCATCCTGCCATTCCACACCTCATCCTGCCATCCCAAACCTGATCCCTCCATCCCAAATCCAGGAACGCCGAGGCCACAGCAGGAATTCCCCCCCCTCCGACCCCGATCCTTCTCCTCAGGAATGAGGTTTCATGTCCAAGGCTCTCCAGGGCCCCCGGGGTGTCGCCGCCCTCCCCAGCTCTGTCACACGCGGAGGCGGCGCAGGGCCCGTTCCCATTTGTCCGGGATCAAATATTTATGGGACAGACACGGATACAGGGAAAGGCACTTAGGGAGAGCGCGCAGGGGACAGCAGACGCGTCACCAGCACAGCTCCGGGGTGGGGACACGGCAATCGCTGTCCCCAGCTCTGTCATGTGGCTCTTCCCCAGACACAAAGTTGGGATCAAACCAATCCCAAACCCGATCCCAACCCCAATCTCAATCCCAATCCCAATCCCAATCCTGCAGCTGCTGCTGTTGGGGGATCCCAGAACATTCCTTGGGGCTCCTGAGCTTCCCGAGGGGGTCCCAGTGGCTGTCCCAGGGCAAACTGGTGGCACTGGGAGCCAGGGTGGGTTTGTCTGGACTCCAGGGAAGAGGAGATGGAGTTTTGTTCTTCCCAGAGGATCCTCTGCTGTTCCCAAATCTCTCAAACAATGGAGCCTCCTCTGTTCCCAAATCCTTCCAACCACGGAGCCTCCTCTGTTCCCAAATCCTTCCAACCACGGAGCCTCTGCTGTTCCCAAATCCTTCCAACCACGGAGCCTCCTCTGTTCCCAAATCCTTCCAACCACGGAGCCTCCTCTGTTCCCAAATCCTTCCAACAATGGAGCCTCTGCTGTTCCCAAATCCTTCCAACAATGGAGCCTCCTCTGTTCCCAAATCCTTCCAACCACGGAGCCTCTGCTGTTCCCAAATCCCTCTAACAACGGAGCCTCCTCGGTTCCCAAATCTCTCCAGAGCCCGGCTGGGGGTGGGCGCTGCTCATCCCCCTTCCCACGGCCCCGATCCCGGCTGGATCCCGGCAGGATCCCGGCTGGATCCCGGCAGGATCGGCAATCCCACAGCGCAGGTTTTAGGGCCGACAGTCCCTTTGCCTCGCCGGTGACCCCACACCCCATTCCCAACACTTTACTCCATCCCAATCCCTTGGGAAAGCCGCTCCGCCAGCTCCCCCAGCTCCTTCCAGCTGGGGCCGCTCCAGCGGCTCTGTCGTGGGCGGTGATTAATTAATGCCGGCTGCTAATTGGAGCCAGGTGCCCGGGGCAGCGCGGGCCGGACAGCCCCGTGTCCCCGGGACTCGGGGGCTCACCCCATCCCGATTTTGGGATCATCGGGGGTCCCCGGGACTGGAATTCTGCTGCTGGAGGGGGCAGGGACGGGTGGTGGCTTCAGGAGGAGGAAGAGGAGGAGGGAAAATTTGCTTTACCCATGATCCCCACCCCCAGATTTTGGGATTACCACAGGCCCACGGAGCTTCCAGGGTGTCCAGGAAACCGGGATGTTCTGGAGCGTGGCCGAGGGTCTGAGCTGGATCCACCCTCCCTCGTTGGTTCTCCATGGATTTGAAACACAGACATTTCCTTTCCTTCTTTCCAAGTTTTCCCCCATTCCCACTGAAGCCAAACCTTCCAGCTGCTGGCCTGGAGCAGCTTCCCCTGGAAGTGTCCCCTTGGACACATCCCTGGAATTGCCCAAGGCCATGTTGGATCCACCTGGGATAATGGATTTAGGGACCTTCTCAATTCCAACCATCCCACAATTCCATGATTTTATGAACTCCACATCTGGAGACCCCACAGTGACTCTGTCCCCTCCACCACCACATCCACCCCAGATCCATCTCCATCGGGATGTCCTGGGTGGTCTCTCCTTGAGGGAAGGATTTGGGAAGGCCTGGGATCCCTTCCCACCCAGATCTGTCTCCATCGGGATGTCCCAGGTGGTCTCTCCTGGGGGAAAGGATTTGGGATCCCTTCCCACCTAGATCTGCCTCCATCAGGATGTCCTGGGTGGTCTCTCCTTGGGGAGGACTGGAATCCCTTCCCAGCTGGATCTGTCTCTATTGGGATGTCCTGGGTGGTCTCTCCTGGGGGAAAGGATTTGGAAGGCCTGGGATCCCTTCCCACCTGGATCCATCTCCATAGGGATGTTCTGGGTGGTCTGTCCCTGGGGAGGACTGGGATCTCTTCCCACCTGGATCCGTCTCCATAGGGATGTTCTGGGTGGTCTCTCCTTGAGGGAAGGGTCTTTGGGAAGGGCTGGGATCCCTTCCCACCAGGATCCATCTCCATTGGGATGTCCCAGGTGGTCTCTCCTTGGGAAGGGCTGGGATCCCTTCCCACCTCGATTTGTCTCCATTGGGATGTCTGAGGTGGTCTCTCCCTGGGGAACGATCTTTGTGGAGGGCTGGGATCCCTTCCCATGTGGATCCATCTCCATCGGGATGTCCCTCTGGTCTCTCCTTGGGGAACGGTCTTTGGGGTCCCCCAGACTCTCCCGTCTGTGTCCCCAGGTGCCAACGGTGAGCGGTGCCCGACGCCGTCCCCGCCCGGCTCCCCGGGGACGCCCCACGACAGCTGCAGCATCGCCCCGCTGACGCCCTCCCAGTCACCGGTGAGTGCGGCACCAGTATGGCCAGCCTGGGGCTCCCAGTAACGTCATTGTGGGGTCCCAGTAAGGCCATTGTGGGGTTCCCAGTAACGTCATTGTGGGGTCCCAGTAAGGCCACAGTGGGGTCCCAGTAAGGGCACAGGGGGGTCCCCAGTAAGACCATGATGATGTTCCCAGTAAGGCAGCTTTGGGGTCCCAGTATGGCCATTATGGGGTTCCCAGTAAGGTCACAGTGGAGTCCCCAGTAAAATCATTATGGGGTTCCCAGTAAGGCAGTTTTGTGGTGCCAGTAAGGCCATTGTGAGGTCCCCAATAAGACCACTATGGTGTTCCCAGTAAAGTCATTGCAGGGTCCCAGTAAGGCAGTTTTGGGGTCCCAGTAAGACAATTATAGGGTTCCCAGTAAGGCAGTTTTGGGGTCCCAGTAAGGCCATTATGGGGCTCCCAGTAAGGTTGTTATGAATTCACTGTAAGGCCACTGTGGGGTCCCCAGTAAGGCCACAGTGGGGTCCCCAGTAAGGGCATTGTGGGGTCCCCAATAAGATCATTATGGTGTTTCCAATAAGGCAGTTTTGAGGTCTCAGTATGGCCATTATAGGGGTCCCAGTATGGCCATTGTGGGGTCCCTAATAAAACAATTATGGGGTTCCCACTAAGGTTGTTATGAAGTCACTGTAAGGCCACTGTGGGGTCCCCAGTAAGGTCACTGCGCAGTCCCAGTAAGGTTACAGTGGGGTCCCCAGTAAAACCATTATGTTGTTCCCAGTAAGGCAGTTTTGGGGTCCCAGTAAGGCCACTGGGGTCTGTCCCCCTGTCCTATCCCCCTCTGGTCCTTGCCCAGTTCCTGCTCCCCCTCCCCTCCCAGTCCAGCCTCCATCCCCCCCAGTCCCACAGGATGGGTCCGTCTATCCGCAGGACCTCTATCCGTGGGATTTTTGGCATGGAGGGGTTTTCCAGCTCTGGAATGACCCACCAGGAAAAATTTAACCCCACAAAACTCCTGCCCTCCTCCGGGGCCGCCGGGTGTGGGAGGCCGCGTTCCAGAGCCGGATCCTCCCTGGAGCTCCTTGTCCCTGCGCATTCCTGCGCCGGCCGCCTCTTCCCTGCTGATCCCGGCATTTTTCCCGGGCAGCTCGTGTCCTCACGTATCAAATCTGGGGACATTACGAGTTAACGAGGCTTTCAGCTTCCCGTGGTGACGAGGGGACAGGGCCTTGTCACATCCTTATGGCTTCTTCAGCACGGGGACAGCCCTGGAGGGAAAGGACACGGAGTGGGGACAGGAAAAGTGTGGGAGCAGCAGTGGGAACATTCCAAAATCCTAAAATGCCTGGACCAGGGGGATTTTCAGCTGGGTGACACTTGGGGACAACCTGGGACAAGGTGAGATGGGACACAGGGAAAGTTTTCAGCTGGGTCACCCTGGGGACAACCTGGGACAAGGTGAGATGGGACACAGGGAAAGTTTTCAGCTGGGTGACCCTGGGGACACCTAGGATGATGTCACCTCGTCCCAGATGGGAATCAGGGAAGGGTTTGGGTTCAGTGACCCTTGGGGACACCTGGGACAATGTCCCTTGGACTGAGATTGGTCACAGGAAAGGATTTTGGTTGGGTGACACATGGGGACACCTGAGATGATGTCACCTAGTTCAGGATAGGAAGCAGGGAAGGGTTTTGGCTGGGTGACCCTTGGGGACAGCTGGGACAATGTCCCTTGGACTGAAACCGGACACAAGGAAGGTTTTTGGGATCCTTGGCTACAATTTCAGAGTCCAAGTGAGGGGGGTTCAGCACAATAAAAACAGGAGCCCCCAACCACCCTGGCTGCTCCCATGGGCATCCATCCCTCTCCAGGGCTGCCCAAAACCCTGTGTCCCATGGGAACTGCCCTTGGGAATGACCACAGCCACCCATGGAATATGGGAGATGCTTTTCCCAATGAATGAAGATGTATAAGAAGAAGAATCACTCATCAGGAAATCACCAAACTGGGTGAAAATCCAGGAAAAATCCTGGGGAAATCCTGAAAATCCTGGGAAAATGAAGCTGTTCCTGGTGTTTTTAGGGCTTTTCTGGAATCCCCCAGTCCCAAGTGAGTGCTTGATCCCATTCCTTGACTTGCTTGCCTCCTGTGGAATATGGGAGATGCTTTTCCCAGGGAGTGAAGATGTACAAGAAGAAGAATCACCCATCAGGGAATCACCAAACTGGGTGAAAATCCAGGAAAAATCCTGAAAACCCAGGAAAAATCCTGAAAATCCTGGGAAAACGAACCAGTTCCTGGGGTCTTTACCTTGCCTCCCAGGGAACATGGGAGACGCTTTTCCCAATGAGTGAAGATGTATAAGAAGAAGAATCATCCATCAGGAAATCACTGGTTCATTTTCCCAGGATTTTCAGGATTTTTCCTGGATTTCTGGAATGCCCCAGTCCCAATTGAGTGCTTGATCCCATTCCTTGCCTTCCTTGCCTCCTGTGGAATACGGGAGACGCTTTTCCCAGGGAGTGAAGATGTGTAAGGAGAAGAAGAATCACCCATCAGGGAATCACCAAACTGGGTGAAAATCCAGGAAAAATCCTGAAAATCCAGGAAAAATCCTGAAAATCCCAGGATAGTGAAGCTGTTCCTGGTGTCTTCTCCACTTCTCTGGGATCCCCCAGTCCCAACTGAGTGCTTGATCCCATTCCTTGCCTTCCAGCGGAGCGAGGCGCGTTCCCAGCAGGCGCCGTCCTTCTCCGTGGTGGTGGCCATCGACTTCGGCACCACCTCCAGCGGTTACGCCTTCAGCTTCACCAGCGACCCCGAGGCCATCCACATGATGAGGTGAGCACCTGCCAGGGGCCCCGGAGCTGGGAAAGGACATTCATGGCCCCAGAATGGTCAGAGGTTGGGTTGGTGGGAGATGGTTCCTGGCAGCAGCAGGGGGAAGGCGTGGGATGAGGATACGCCAAGAGCTGGAGCTCCTCTGCTCTGGAGCCAGGCTGGGAGAGCTGGGAATGTTCTCCTGGAGAAGGGAAAATTCCAGGGAATCCTCAGAGTGCCTGGAGGGGCTCCAGGAGAGCTGGAGAGGGACTGGGGAC
>JAWWMN010000208.1:70788788-70800683 GCA_035047745.1 Catamblyrhynchus diadema
GGCTGGGCTGGAATTCCCAGATTTGCTGGGGCTGCCCCTGGATCCCTGGCAGTGCCCAAGGCCAGGCTGGACATTGGAGCTTGGATCCACCTGGGACAGTGGGAGGTGTCCCTGCCCATGGATGGGGTGGCACTGGATGGTCCCCATCCATCCCAAACCATTCCATGGTTTTTTGGTGTTCCCAAACATCTCCACACTCTCCCGTTTTGCTGCCAGGCCCTGCAGCTGCAGCTCCATCTGCGAACTTGGAAAAGAAGTCCAAAATCCAATCAATCCAACCCCAAAGATGTTCCCACTTCCCTCCATCCATAACAAGATTTGTCCTTCCTGAAAGAAAAACTGATTCCTAAAAAAAACCCATTTATTAACGGAACCAAAATGCCGCTAATTAATGATTAACCGCTAATTAATGATTAACCACGTTAGAGCCCCTCCAGGACTCAATGAAATGCAAGGGGGAACAAAGAGCTCCAAGGATGAACCAGGAGATTCCTGTGAAATCCTTTCAGCTCCGTTCATTCCAAGTGTTTCACAGGAGAATTCCAGGCAGACACGTTTTCTACCCTGGCAGAGCCTCCCTACTTAATGCTATTTCTTATTAAAGCAAATATTTAATTGGCTACAAACCCCAATTTGATTTATTTGTCCTTTTCTCTCCCCGTTACAAATTAGCAGGTCCCAAAATGCAATTATTTGGTTTATTTGCAATTAAGAGCTGCTAAATCCTTGGCTGTTTCAGCAGTTCATAATTCCAGCTGTAATTTCAGTGCTATTCTGGTCTCCTTGCTTTTATTCCCTGCTTTCTATTCCCCGTTTTTTTATTCCATGCTTTTCATTCCCTTGCTCTTATTCCGTGAAAATGAAGGAATGCAGGGAGAAGAAGGAATAAAAAATAATTTTAGGGTAACTCCAAGCCTTCCACTCCCCCTTCCTGATGGGATGATCCCAAAGATGACATTAGGACCTGGCTGGAGTCATCTCCAGGTGGCACTGCATGGATAATCCTGCAGGAATCACCCCCTCCACATCCTTCCTTTCCCTTTTATCCACATTCAGCTCACGTCTCCCGGTTCTTTTTCCATGGATTCACTGGAGAAATCCATCCCTGCCTTATCCCAGCTGGAGCTTGCAGGGAGCTGCGACACGGGCGGGGTTGCCAATGAGCCACCCATTATCCAGGCACGGAATAACCTGCAATTCCTGCACACCTGGAATGAGACCTTGGATCCCAGAGATCCCTGCAGCAGGTCAGCGTTTCCTGGCCCAGCTCTGGGGCAATTCCCAGGGGTTTTCCCACCGGCTCTGCCCGTCCAGCCCAGCTCCCAGGGCAGGATCAGGAATCCCATTGGCATTTCCATCCTCACTCCATGGGCAACTTCCCCTCCCACTCCTCTTGCTCCTGAGGGATTTGCTGAGGGAACAGCACGTCCATTTCCAGCTGGGATGATGCCCATGCATCAAAACCTGTGGATAGCTGGAAAACCGGGAGCAGCCTAACAAACTCTGTCCTACGAACTTAGGCCGAGCCTAACCACCTTTCCGGATAAAGGGAAAGGGCTGGGAGGGGATACTGGAATTTTGTCTTGAGGATTCATCCCGAAACTCCGCAGCCTGTGACTCACGAGTGTCCTGAAGGGGAACAATGCATTTCCCAACCTTTGGAGCGAGCCCTGGGAAGGCCGTGCCAACGTTTTACCGGGAGAGGTGATTTCACTGGGATAGCTCTGCCTCCCAATGAATCCCCGCTCCTTTTCCCCAGTCACCGGAGACAGGCTGGCAATTCCAAGCAATCATCCCGCTGGGAGCCAGATGTCTGAGCCAGATTAGGTGATTCAGCTGCTGCAGGGCCTGGAGAAGCAGCCTGGGATGAGACACCCCGCTGGAATTGGGATAAAATTATCCCAGGTGGCACCGCTCCGCCTCACCGATAATTGCACCGGCAGCCGGTGTCAGCCCGTGTTTTCCATGGGAGACGGGCCTGACCCGCTCCCAAAATGAGGAATTCTGCTCATCAAAGCGGCTCTTTTCCAGGCAGAACCGAAACTTCCACGCGGTGCCGGAGTTCGCGTGGCACGGCCCTGAGATGGAGCAGCTTCTGCTGCAGGAATAAACCCCGCACCCCATGGATTGGGAGTTGGATTGGGCTGGGAGCTGTTATTCCAGCGGGAAAGGATGTTTGGTGGGATCTGCTGCCTTGCCCATCAGCTGATGGCATCCCGAGGTCACAGGGGGTGGCAAAGTGAGAAGGAGAGCAGGATCGTCCAGCTGCTGAGTGCTCCGGCTCCAATGGAATTTTTAGGGAATAAAATCCAGCAGAACACACAGAAAACAGGGAAAATGCACCATCCCTAAAGAGCAGAAGGACAATGATTTTTGAAGGCTTGAATATTTACACGAGGACCAGGTTTTATTTGGTTTTTGGGTTTGTTTGCTTGTTTGTTTTTTTGATGGCTTGGAAGAAGATCAGCTTAGTTTCCTTAAAAAGTGATGGAAAACAGGATAAAAGAAGAATGATTGCAGCGCAGAAACCCTTGACAAGGAAGAGACTGAAATGCTGGATACAGATTGTCGAAAAGCTGTTTAAAAAGTGGATAGATCCAAGAAAAAACCAGGAGAAAATAATGTTGTGGAAGACCTTGGAAGCTCAACCTTATGGCAAAGGATGAAGGTATTAAAAGTGGGATTTGTCTCACCTCCCTTTAGGAGTCTCAAAGGAAACCCAGGCTGGGATATTTGGCTTCCTGAAGGACCAGTGGAGAGGGAATTCCATTCCCAAATCGCAATCTTCACTCTCTGAGATGAATTCTCCAAGGAGATCAGCCCCACATTTCTGACCTTGGCTTTACAGAATTTAGGAGAGAAAAGAGCAGTTTTAGGGCTTTTTTTTAGCATATCCAAGTTTTTTTGAATAATTATCCCCTTTCAAGTCTCTCTTCTCCAGCCAGAGGAGCATCAGGACATCCCACAGGAGATCCTGGAAGTTTCAGTCCCTGAAACTTCAAAATAAAGGATTTGTCTGCTTGGAGAAAAGGAAGAAGAGATATCCCTATACATTTAAGCAGGAATTCCATGTTTTTTCTGCATCCTGGTGGCATTTTTTGTTCTAATTCATCCAATCTCCCTCCCAGCCATCAGTTTGGGAATATTCCTCCCTCATCCCAAGATCTCCTGTTGCATCATCTCAACCATCCTCCCAAAATATTGCTCACCATGAGGCCAAGGAGCAGCAGCTGCCCTGGGGTCCCTCTCCAGGCTGGATCCAGTTCCCAGGAGAGCTTTACTGGATCTGGGATGGAGAGGGACTGGGGACAAGGCCTGCAGGGACAGGAGCCAGGGAATGGCTCCCACTGGGAAAGGGGAGATTGGGCTGGCATCTTGGCAAGGAATTCCTGGCTGGGCTGGAATTCCCAGATTGGCTGGGGCTGCCCCTGGATCCCTGGCAGTGCCCAAGGCCAGGTTGGATCCATCTGGGACAGTGGGAGCTGTCCCTGCCCATGGAATGGGATGAGTTTTCAGCTCCCTTCCCACCCAAAGTCTCCCGTGATTCCATGATTTTGTTCCCCATTGTGAGCAGTGCCACAGGAGCCCGGAGCAGTCTGAGGGATGTTTTGGAGCTTGGAGCAACCAGTGTGATATCACCAAATTCCTGGGATACCATGGAATCGTCCTTTCCACATCCATGCTCCATTAATAAATTCCGGAGCCGTGGGTGGCCTGAACTGGCATTTCATGGTCTCTGATTGTCCCCCTGCCTGTGACAGACCTGGGAGCAGATCGAGGCCATGATGAATCTGGAAGGGAAGGAATCCTTGGGAATTCCCTGCTGGAAGTGCTGATTGAGGCATCAATCCCACATTTTTCCATGAATTAAGAGGAAGGCGAAGTTTGGCAGCGCCAGCACTCAATGCACTTTGTTCTCTTCCCCTTGGAGACTCATCCTCATTGGAATTGTGGGAATTTCTGTCGCTCCTAAGAATTCTGTTTGGGATCCCGTGCAGCCATTTCCTAAATTGCATTAAATTAAATTAAATTATTTAAATAAAATTATTTACATTAATTTAAATCATGAAATTAAGGCATAAACTGTTGCCGACACCTTCCAGAAGCCTCTTGGGTTTTCCACTGATTATCCTTATCCAGAAGTTTTCCAGAGCCTGTGCTCCTGCAGATCCACAGCAGGACACCCCAGGAATTCCAAGATTTCCAGAGCCGGGCTCTGCCCAATTCTCCTGATGAATCTTTAATTTTCCCGTGGTTTCTTTCCTGGTGGGATTTTAGGAACACTTCTGGAGCTTGGACAAGACGGAAAACAAGATCCCACCCCAGCTGATCCTCCAGATCTGGGACAATGACAAGTTCTCCTTCGACGACTATTTGGGTAAGTTGGGAATTTTGGGATCCATCCCAAAAAAAGGGAAAACGTCACCAGCACAGGTTGTCCAGGGAATCTGTGGAAGCCCCATCCCTGGAAGTGTCCAAGGCCAGGTTGGATGGGGCTTGGAGCCACCTGGGACAGTGGAAGTTGGGAGTTTGGATTGGGATGGCTGGGGTAGCCCAAACTCCATGGGATCAGGGAACATCCCGTGTTTTAAGGGATTTTCCCACTGAGATGTCTCACCTGCAGTGTTCTTCCCTGCAGGATCCATCCAGATGGATCTCAACAGGATGCCCAAGCCTGCCAAGACGGCGGAAAAGTGTTCCTTGGATCTTGTGGATGATTCCCTGTCCTTTGGCTGCTCCGTGTCCCTCTTCGAGCAGAAAACCGTCAAGGGCTGGTGGCCCTGCGTGGCCGAGCAGAACCAGCAGAAGATCCTGGCGGTAAAGTGACCTCTCCATCTTTTTCCTTGAATCTTTCACTCCAATTCCCATCCCTGGAAGTGTCCAAGGCTTTAAATTCCTTCCCAATCCAAACCGTCCCAGCATTCCCTGAAATTTTCATTCAATTCAAGCCAGGGCAAGAAATTTCATTTCCAACTGGAGATTTTGTGGATCCAGCCAGATCCACTGTGGTTGGCTGGAGGTTTTCCGGCACTGTGCAGAGGAATGATCGGTTTTGTGGGATTTTCACCCTGGTTTTTGGAATGTGCCACCAAATTTGATTCCGTATCATGACTATTCCCAACAATCTTGTCTCCTAAATATCTGGAAAAAATTCCAGCTGTCCCAGGGATAATTTTAAAGGTGTCTGGGCTCCCGTTCCAGGTTTTGGTGACTGTTCCATGCAGGTGAGGGAATACAGGCAGGGAATTCGGTGATTCAACCAAAAACCCCTGAACTGGTTCCAGGGAAATCGGGAATCAGGGAATTGGGAAAGACTGGATGCGGCCCTCAGTGATGATGGGTCACAGCTTGGACTTGATCCCAGAGGTTTTTCCAGCCTCAGCGATCCTGGGATTCTGTGGTTGCCCAAATTTGGGTGTCAGTGGGATCCGGGATTTCCTGGAATATCTCCAGTGACAGATGAAGGATCTCTGGAATCCTGGGATCCCCGTGGTCATTGTTGGGAGTGGTTTCATTCTGCTCAAAGTACATTTTCTCTTCCCAATCCCTATTTTCCATCCCACGTTCATTCCTCGCCTTTTCCCCTGTTTTTGGGGATAATAAATCTGATTTTGTTTAACCCATCCAGGGCAAGCTGGAGATGACTTTGGAAATCGTGGCGGAACAGGAGCATGAGGAGCGACCGGCCGGGATGGGACGGGATGAGCCCAACATGAACCCCAGGCTGGAGGATCCCAAGTAAGAACATCCCAAATGGAAAAGCAGCCAGCAGGGCATGGAATTCTCAAGGACCAAATGGGAATTCTGGGCTTCCAGCTGCAGGGAACTGGGCTGAACTGGGTTTGCACCTGGGTAGGATCCACTCTGAGCTAGGCGGGACTGGGGGGGAGGAATGGAGAACAAGTTCTGTGGAACTGGGAAGTTGGTCTGGAGCACCAGTCCAGTGGGATTGGGAGACTGGTCTGGACTATGAATCCATTGGGATTTGGAAGCTGGTCTGGACTCACCAATCCAGTGGGATTGGGAGGCTTGTCTGGACTATGAATCCAGTGGGATTGGGAGTCTGGTCTGGACTATGAATCCATTGGGATTTGGAAGCTGGTCTGGACTCACCAATCCAGTGGGATTGGGAGTCTGGTCTGGACTATGAATCCATTGGGATTTGGAAGCTGGTCTGGCCTATGAATCCAGTGGGATTGGGAGGTCAGTCTGGGCCACCACGGAGGACACTGGTGGGATGTATGCAGGAAGATGGAAGACAGTCCAGGGGGATTGGGAGATTCGTCTGGAGCATGAATCCAGTGGGATTGGGAAGCTGGCCTGGATCACCAGTCCAGTGGGATCTGGGAGACGGGTCTGGACCACCAAGGTGGACATTGATGGGACATCCCCAGAGGGATGAGGAGCTGACATATCCCAGTGGGATTGGGAAGCTGGCCTGGATCACCAGTCCAGTGGGATTTGGGAGACAGGTCTGGACCACCAAGGAGAACATTCATGGGATGTATCCAAAAAGATGGAAGACCTGAGAGCTGTAGGACTGGGAAGCTGCTCTGGACCATGAATCCATTGGGATTGGGAGGCTGGTCTGGATCACCAATCCAGCAGGATTTGGGAGACGGGTCTGCACCACCAAGGTGGACATTGATGGGACATCCCCAGAGGGATGAGGAGCTGACACATTCCAGTGGGATTGGGAAACTGGATCAACCAATCCAGTGGGATTTCCAGGCTGGTCTGGGACCACCAAGGCAGGTGGGACTGGGGATCCAGGAGGATGAGATTCCGAGGTGACCTGCCCTTCCCGTGGCTCCAGGCGTCCCGAGACCTCCTTCCTGTGGTTCACGTCCCCGTACAAGACCCTGAAGTTCATCCTGTGGCGCCGCTACAAGTGGGTGCTGATCCTGGCCATCCTCCTCTTCGTCCTGCTGCTTTTCCTGGGAATCTTCGTCTACGCCTTCCCGGTACGGAGCGGCTGGGATTGGCCGAGGTCTGAGAGGTGGTGGATTCGGGGGGATGGAAAATTCCGTGCTGAGGAACACAACGGGTTAAAAAGGAACTTTTTTGGGGTTGGGATCCTCGTGGGAAAAATATGGAGGGGCTGGAGCATGGCCAGGGATGAGAATGGAGTTGGGAAGGGGCTGGAGCACCAGGAAAAGCTGAGGGAAAGGGGCTCATCCCAGAGAAAAGGGGATCGGGGGTCCTTCTGGCTCTCCACAATTCCCGGAAAGTTTGGAGCCAGGTGGGATATGGGATCTGCTCCCAGGGAACAACAGGACAAGAGGGAATGGCCTAAAGTTGTTCCAAGGGAATTTTAGGTTGGATATTAAGGAAAATCCCTCATGGAAAGCAGTGTCCAGCCCTGGAGCAGTGGTGGAGTCCCCATCCATGGAATTATTCCAGAAACATCCCGATGTGGCATCTGAGGACATGGATAATGATGAACAAGGGTTGGGGCTCTTTTCCAACCTCAACAATTCCATGATATCAGGAATGGTGGAGATCCCAAAAAAACCATGGGAAGGCCATTCCTGGCATGTCCTCAGCAACACCAAGTGCTGGCACTGGTGTGCCAAGATGCCAGGATTTTCTGGGATGCAGAGGGAAAAAATCTGGGATAGCTTTGCCTGCCCTGGTTGCCTTTGGGAAAATTCCATGGAGCTGCTGACTGGATTTGCCCTTGGAATAAATGAGGATGGGGCAGGGCTGAAGGAGCCTCTCCCTGCTGGAAAGCTCTGCATTCCAGAAAATTCCTGGCACAGCTTCGGGAAGGCTCCAGGACCCTTTTCCCAAGGGACAGAACAGGTGACGTCCCAAATTTTGTGGGATCATGGAAAAAAGGAGCTGTAGGGATACAGGGCCAGGGGTTGGGTGGTGAATCCATGAGATTTGTGGGAATCCCAGAGGATGGGAAGGAGCAGCGGGATGCAGAGGAGAGGAGGGGGCTCCAGCAAATCAAGGAAAACGGGAATGCTTCCCACCAGTCGGACACTGGGATGGTGCTGGAGGGAGCGGCCAAATTTATTCCGAGGGTTTCCAGAGATGGGAATGTCTCTTAAAAATTTTTGGGAAGACCAACCAAAATCCAGGAATGACTCCTGTTGCTTGTTAAATTCTTCCAATGAATCCCTTAGTTTTCCAATCATTCCCTCATTTTTTCCAGTGATTCCCTCATTTTTCCAAGGATTCCCTCATTTTTCCAAGGATTCCCTCATTTTTCCAAGGATTCCCTCATTTTTCCAATTATTCCCTCATTCTTCCAATCACTCCTTTATTTTTCCAATGATCCCCTCATTCTTCCAATGATTCCCTCATTTTTCCAATGATTCCCTTATTCTTCCAGTGATTCCCTCATTTTTCCAAGATTCCCTCATTTTTCCAAGGATTCCCTCATTTTTCCAGTGATTCCCTTATTCTTCCAATCATTCCCTTAATCTTCCAGCGATTCTCTAATTTTTCCAGCAACTCCCTAATTTTTCCAATCATTCCCTTATTCTTCCAACAATTCTCATATTTTTCTGATGATTCCCATCTTTTTCCAATGATTCCCTTATTTTTCCAGTGATTCCCTCATTTTTCCAATGATTCCCTCATTTTTCCAGTGCTTCCCTCATTTTCCCAACGATTCCCATGTTTTTCCATCCTTCCAGAACTATGCTGCTATGAAACTGGTGAAACCTTTCAACTGAAGCTGCTCCCGTGCCTGCCTGGGAATTTTGGGAAGGAATTTTGGAAGTGGAGAAGGAACAACCTCATCCAGGCCTCCAGCTGCTGCCAAAGACTCCACTTCCCTTGGGAATTCCACCTGGGAAGCGTCACCTAACCAAAATATTCCTGGTTTTCCAGCCTCCTGTGTTTTGTTTGAGTTTTCCTGCTGCTCTGGTTGGTAAATCCCAAATTCCAGTGAAAATCTGAGGAGGGAACAGGGAAAGGACCTTTCCATCCAGAAGTTGGGAATGTGCAGAGGATCCTCAGGGAAAGATTTGGGATTTGCCGGCCTGAGCAAATCCCATGGATTCCGAGCACTTTTCGCTCCCTGATCCAGCCTCAGTTTCCCTTTTCCCTGTGTTATCCCATTTATGTATTGTAAACCTGTGGAAAATGTGTTGGAAAACCGGAATCCCTGGGATGACACGTCGCATTCCCAAAGCTGAAATCTTGGGAATGGGAAAGGCTGTGGTGCAAAACCTGGGATTTGGAGTTGGTGCTCCACAAAATCCCAGTTTCTCTTGGATTTTGAGGCCTTGGCATTCCTTCATGGAATTCTGGAACTGGTTTTCCCTTGGAGCTGCTCCACAATCCCACAGGCCTCCCATTCCAGCTGGGAGAGGAATCCCAGGAGCAGCTGGGCTTTGATTTCCTCCTCTCCCGCTGTCTCCCAGCCACTTTTTTGGGAATTCTTGGTTTTTTTAGTGTCAGTATTTGCAGAATCCCAGAATCCCTGAGGCTGGAAAAGACCTTTGGGCTCATCGAGTCCAAGCTGTGCCTGATCCCCACTGAGTGCCACATCTGGGAATTCCTTGGAAACCTCCAGGGATGGAGATTCCAAAGCCCCCTGGGCATTTCCAAGGCCTGAGCACCCTTTCCATGAGGAAATTCCTGCTGGTGTCCAACCGAAGCCTCTCCTGGGACAACCTGAGGCCGTTCCCTCTTTTCCTGTTATTCCCTGGGATCAGATCCCAGCTCCCACCTGGCTCCAAATGTTCGGGGAGCTGTGCGGAGCCAGAAGGTCCCTCCTGATCCTCCTTTTCTCCAGGCTGAGCCTCACTGGTATTCCTTTAAAATCAGCCGTTTTCCCTTGTATTCCCAAAGATTCTTATGGAAAACATCCCAACCCTTACTCGCCGCTGCCAGGCATTAATGGAGTGAAAAACCTGTCCTGGGGCGGGATTTGTTTTCCAAACAAATCCGTGATCCACAACCTGCTTGGCCTCCCACGGATCTGATGGGAATGCTGGGACATTCCTGCTTTTGCTGCTCCCTCCTGCTGTCCCTGGAGCGGAATGATCCCATGGGATGTGGCACTTGGGGATTTGCGACCTTGGCAGCATCAGACTTGGGCTCAGAGGTCTTTCCCACCCTGGATGGTTCCGTAATTCCATGATTCCCAGGGTTTTCCAGTGCTGGGAGGATGTTAATCCTCAAATTCTCACCCTGCAAGGAATCTTCTCCCACTCTCCCACCAGGAAAATCCCGTTAATATCCGGCTGCTCCGGCACCTTTGCTGATTTGGGATCTTCCCATCCTCCCTTCAGCAGGATGAGATTTATCCTTGATTCCATGTTTTCCTTGGAGCTGTGGCTGCTCTGAATGAGGGAAGAGCTGGGAAAAGTGATCCCAAGGGATCAGTTTCCCGGGAAAATCCGCTGATGGCAGCTCCTGCCCCGCTCTGGCTGGGATTTTAAACCTGCGCTTAAAAAATTGGGAAAAATATTTGAGTTGCTTTGTTGGATGGGGATGTAATCCATGGGGGATCAAATCCCGGGATTCTCATTGGAACATCTCCCAGGTTGCACAGGGCAGCTCCTTCTCCATGTTTTCCACACGGAAAACGCACAGCTTTGGGATTTATAGGGATTTATAGGGATTTATAGGGATTGATAACCCCATCCCTGCTGCTGAGCTTTGGCTGATCCATGGCCCCTTCCCAAAAGTTGGAGCAGAGGAATTGGCTCCGGATTTGCACATCCCAGGGCGGAGGTTTCATTTTCTGTCGTTAAATGCTTCGTTTTCCTTCGGTTTTTCCCTAAAGGCCTCCCAACCCCATTCCCACCCCCGTGCCTGTTTACAGCCACCATCAAACCACCAGGATTCACTCCAGTTTTCCAGAGGTTTTATTATCCCAAAGGATCTGAGGAGCTGAGGACAAAAGTTGCTTCTGTTTGGCCCTTGCTGGGATTGGGAGTTTGGGTCTTATGGGAATGTTGGTCCCTGCTCCTTTCCCACCAGGATCCAGCTGTGCCAGAGGGAATCTGGAATTCCCTGAGTGCTCTCCTGGAATCCACAGTGGGAATTCAGGCCCAATATCTCTTGGATTTGCGAGGATTCTGGGATTTCCCATCCTGGTGTAGTTCCCTGTGATCCCAACCCAAAAAATCCTGGAGCCAAGAGGCCCCAATGGATGCGTGATCCATGTTGGAATGCCAAATGTGGGATGCTCATCCCCCATCCCATCGGGAACACCGCTGTCTATCCCAGAAAGAAAAGGAATCCAAATCCGTCCATGGGTTTCTTTTGGAACGTCCAAGGCCAGCTCAGATAAGGGATTGTGGAATGCCTGGAATAGGATGGGCTTGAAAGTTTGGGATTCACTCCAGAGACCCTTCCCGTGGGAAATCCTATTTTATTCCCAGCATTCCCCTGGCAAAACCTGTGTCAGCAGCGATGGGAGAGAAGGATCCAGGGCATCCAATTCCATAAAAACAGGGATCTCCAGAAGGAAATCCATGCTCCCTGTACAGATTTCACGCCAAGAGGATCCTGTGGGATTCCGGTGGGTAAATTCAGGTGGGAACATCTGGAAAAACCAACTCCATCCCATTTTTTTTCCCTGAACAGCCGCAGCCAGCTCTGGGCCTGGTTTTGTCTCCTCCAAATCCAGGTGGGAGCTGTGGAAAGAATTCCCTGTGGCTTCCGGTTATCCAGGGAATTGGCTGGAATCTGTTCTGGATCAGCCGTGCCTGCCTTACCTGCAATAATGCCCAAAGCACTGTGATTCCCAAAGAAATGCTCTGAAACATTTCCGTTCCCAGTGTTTTGATTGTGGGGATGGAATTGCGGCTCCTCTTGGGAGGGGGAATGGGAAAATCGGGATTGCGGAGAAGGGAAAATTCCAGGGAATCCTCAGAGTGCCTGGAGGGGCTCCAGGAGAGCTGGAGAGGGACTGGGGACAAG
>JAWWMN010000208.1:70938008-70949569 GCA_035047745.1 Catamblyrhynchus diadema
CCTTTCCTTGAAATTTCCTTTCCTTTCCTTTCCTTGAAATTTCCT
Source organism: Catamblyrhynchus diadema (assembly GCA_035047745.1). Taxonomy (NCBI): domain Eukaryota; kingdom Metazoa; phylum Chordata; class Aves; order Passeriformes; family Thraupidae; genus Catamblyrhynchus; species Catamblyrhynchus diadema. The sequence goes on from JAWWMN010000208.1 coordinate 70,938,054, forward strand.
TTCCTTTCCTCTTTATCCTTGTTCCTTCCCTGGCTTTTTCTCACTTCCTGGATGAGAATTTCTGGGGCTGTGTTTTCTCCTCTGGTGCCTGAGATAAGATTCCCTGAAAAAGAAATATTCCAAAAAAATCATTTGGTTCTGGGAAGTTTCCTTTCCTTTGAAAGGAAAGCAAAAAATTCCATGAGCATTCCGAGGACAATTCCATCAGCTGATCTTCTGCACTTGCAGCAGCTTCATGAGCCCGCAAAGCAAGGCCTGGGCTTGAGCCTAAAATTTCTGGGAGCCAAAAGTTGAGGGAAGAGGGAGATCCAGGTAAATATCCAGGATTTGTAGCTCTCTGTGTCTAAGGAGTTGAAAATCCAGGGAAAGCTTTGCCACAGTGTTCAGTTTTCCAGGGAGATCTCATTTTACTGCTCCAAGTCAGGAATTAGAGGAACATCATCCTCGCGGGGGCTTTTTTTGGGACTTACTCCAAAGAAATACCAAATCTCTTATGGAAAATCAAAAATCAGCTCATTGAACAGCTAATTCTGGGGGTGAGCACCCCAAAACAGCACTGGAAAACATTCCTGGCTGGAATGCTGAGCTTTTGGCTTATCGTGTTGCTTTTTCAAAGATCTGCCTCATGACTTGGATTCCATTTGTCCCATCAGGAGATGGGAGAAGAAGCCGAGGCCAGGCTGAGTTCCAAGGCCAAAATCAAAGGAATTCCTTCCGAGGAAGGGCTCTCGTGGTGTTGCTTCCAGGTCAGAATCTCGCTCCATGCCAAGGTTTCAGGAAAAGGAGAGGGAGAGCTGGGGAATGTTCTCATTCCAGAGGTGAGAAGAGGGATGCAAATTTTCCCTTTTTCCCTCCTGTAGTTTCCAGTTTGTCACGAGGAGAACACAGAGGAGACCGGGAAAGGTGCGATGAAAAGCGACATTCCATGGAAAAGCTGGATGCAGCACAAATCCCATGTCCAGGTGCTCAGTCCTTCGGGAATGTCAGTTTTGCTCTTCTCCCAGGTTTCACCCAATCTCTGGGTCCGGAATATCACCATGACACCAAAGGGCCGCGATTCCTCCGGCGGTTTCCAGTGTGGATGGAGCACGGGACACAGGGAATGCCAAGGCTGAAGGGATTTATTAGCAGTGCCTTTGAGCTGTTTTTCCTATCAAAACACGGAGACAAAAAGTTACAAACGATCGGGAATTCTGCCAAGGGGTTACACAACTGGTGCTGAGGCAACAAAGCTGAAACGATTCCGTTGGGTGGGAATCGCTCCCGGCCGGAAGCACTCCGGGCCCTCCCAGGAAATGTGGTGAGCTCTGAGTAGGTGACACTTCACCAGGAATAGTTTTGGGAGAGAACCCAGGACACAGGTCCCAGCCAGGTGGAAGCTCCAGGAGCCAGCTGGTTGCTCCACTGAGCTGGAATTGCATCCAGAGCGGATTGAGAGGGAAGGAAGTTCTTTAATCCGTGAGATGTTTCAGTCTGGGAGGTGGATGAGGCTCCTGGGGTGCTCCAGAACATTCTGGAAATGCTGGAGGGGTCTAAATCCACCCAGCCCAGCCTTTAGGCCACTGTGGAGGACTAAAGGTGTGTGATAAACCTGGATTCGGGTTCACCCGGAACGTTCTCCCACATTCCCAGAGAAGGTCAGAGTCACTTCCTCATGGAGAATCCAGGTCACAGAGGACACTGAAGGTCACCCTGGCTCCGGCTGCTTCTCCAGGGAAAACCAGACTCCGGTAAAAAGCGTTTTATCCACCTGTCTCTTGGAGATTTCTCCGATAATTCATGGAGAAATTTATTTTGGAGAATCACAGAATCATGGAATGGTTTGGGTTGGAAGCAACCTGAAATAGATCCAGCGCCAACCTTCCACCATCCCAGGTGGCTCCAAGCCCTGCCCAACCTTGGACACTTCCAGCCACAGTTTCTTTGGGAATACCTGTGCCAGGGCCTCACCCTCATCCTCATCCCGATTCCCGGACTCTGGGATCCAACCCATTCCAGAGGGGGTCCCTGCCCATGGCAAGGGGCGGAACTGGCTCATCTTGGAGATCCCTTCCCACACAAACCGTTCCATAATTTCAAGGGAAGCAGCATCTTGGGACCTTGGATTCTCCCCGGAAGCTCCAGGATGCCCCGGGATGGATTGACTCCTGGATTCCACAGGGATGGGAACACTGGGAATCTGTCAGCGGAAGATTTAGGAGAGACCCAAAAAGCCCAGCCCAGCAAACCAGACTCGGTATTAAGGGCAGGACTTGTCTCAGATTGTCCCAGGGATAGCCCTGGCTCGGCTTTGGATATTCCAGGAGCTGCCCACCCCAGTGAATCCCACTTATCCCAACATTCCACACCCAGTCCTTTCCCTAGGCTGGACTTTGGGCTTGGCCCCAACCACTTCTTAAATTATTTTAAACATTTGGCCTCCTTTAACCCTTTTCACTGTTTTTATTGCCAAAAAAAGAGCCTTTAACACTTCCCTTTTCTCTTATTTATTCATAAAAGTGTCCAGGAGAGGAGTCCATGATTTTTGGGACGGGATTTGCTGCTCAAGGGGCAGCAAATGGAAAATGAAAACAGTTGGAATTTTTCCTGGGAACAGCTGACTTAGGGCACCTCTCAGCACCGATTTTTGGCCAGGAAGTTCCAAAAAAGACGCTTGGAAAATCTCTGCCAAAAGAATTCCTAACTGAGAACAGAACTTTTGGGACACACCACAGTTCCAGAGTTTCCTCATGGAAGTGGAGACATCCCAAGGAAAGAATCAGGGGAAGACAAATTTCAGAAAATAAGGAAAAACCACCGGGATCATATTTTAGATTTCTGAGGCGTTGCTTTCTTTGTGTTACTGGGATTCCAGAATAATTCCAATAATTTTCCATTAATTCATCAGGCAACGTGACTCAGGCTGCCATGATTGAGTCATGGAAGTATTCCCTGATTTCCTTTTGTTTGCCTTTTCCAATCATTCCGGGCAAATCTCCTGTTGGAGACCAAAGCCTGCCCTGCTTCTGTTGTAATTAATTGGTAATGAAGCACGTTAATTACAACAAAAACAGGAGCTCCTTTCATCCAGGATGGATGCGAAGGAATTCTCAGAGGCAGCTGCTCGGAAGGATTTGGGGAAAAGAAAATAAAAACGGGATTTTGGAAGGATTTCATGGCATTATGGGATACCAGGAACACCTTCCAGAACACAGGGAGAAATGTACAATGTAATGTAATGTAATACATAATATATTATAAAATAAAATTATAATATTATAACACTATAATATTCTAATATTCTAATATTTAAATATATCATTATATGTTTTTATATCTATAAAAATACTATATTATAAATATATATGCATAAATAACATTAATTATATTTATAGTATTAATATGCATGCTGATATTAATATTAACAGTGTAAATACACACTAAAATATTATAGAATAAATACTTTATAAACAAATATATTTTATAATATATTATATGTTATTTATTCTATATAATAAATAAAGTTATTATAAAGTAAAAAAATAAAATATATATTTAAATCATAAATATAAATATAATTAATATAAATAAATATTATATATATAAATACTATAAAATACTGTGAAATATTATATGATATAATAAAATATTATTGAAATGCCATAAAATAACACAGGAATTCTTTGAACTCTATTTTTGGAGAGAAAAATTCCTGGCAGTTTCTGAAGGCGTTGGTTTTCTTCTGCTTCCAAGGGAAAATGGGAGAAAATCCTTGGAAAATGGGAATGTGGAGCATCAGCATCTCGGATAAATCCCAGGGATAAGGAGCTGCAGCTTCTCCCATCCCCTTCCATCCCCATGATCTGGCTCCTGTTGGATCCCACTAATTAGTTTAATTATATAATTAAACTAATAATAAACTATTCATTAAACTAATAATATAGTATTTTTATTTAGTTTATTATTTTTAATATATTATTTAATATATTATCTATTATATTTTATTATTTAATATATCTATAATATATTACTATTTATTTGTTATTTATTATATTATTTTATTAATTTCATTCATAAAAATATTATATTAATTTTGGTTTTCTAAAATATGATGTATCTATAAAAACGTCATATTTATATAAATATAATAAATTATCTGCATATAATATAAAATGACTATTATAGATAAATTATGAATAAATTTTAATTATAAAAATTATATATACAATTATACATTATAATTATAATTTATTTTTATATAATTATAAATAATACAATTATATAACTACAATTGTAAATAATAATAAATATAATTGTATAGTATAAAAACATAAAAAATATATAAATAGATATAATAAAATTCTATGGAATTATATAAAAATGCAGTTATAGACATTTTATTTAACTTCAATTATTTTATGTTTTTCTTTTCAAAAAAGGGGGGAGGGAAATTAAGAGGGAGAAAACCCTCAAGGCTTTTAATTAAAAATTAATAAAAAAACTTCCTTTTTATTAAAATGGTATTAATTAATGGCAAGATAATTCCATGAACAACTCCTTACCTTGGATTTTCTTATCCAACTTGATTTCTTTTGGCGTTCCTTGGGAGGAGCAGATCCATGCGTTTATCTCTTCCCTCTATTTTCTTCAACATTGGGATTCTTCCAATTCCCACCTCCAACAGAACCTTTGGAGAGGGACACTTGGGGACATGGACCTGGTGACCTTGGAGGTCTTGTCCAACCTCTGGCATTCCATGATTTTCTGTTCCCGTCCCAGCTCCTTTGGGAAGTTCTCCTGCAGGCCCGGAGTTATCCGAGGTCATGGAAAGGGCTCTCCCTGGGGGTTTCTGCCGGGATTCCCAAGGATTTTCTTCCATGTTCTTGTGATTGTGTTTCCACAGATTCCAAAGGCAGAGCCATGGGATTTCTCCATCATCCAAGGAAGCTGAGGATGGTTTTGCTGGGAAAGCTGAGTCCTGGTCCCACCTGGGTGGATGGTTGGGAATTCCCCTTGTGGATGGAAGCCAAACAAAGCTATTTCTGGGATCAGGACACATTCCCAGCTTTCCTCCCTCTTCCTAAGAGCCTCTCTTCTCCAAAGGGTGGGGATTTGGGAGTTTTCTGCTCATCTCCTGGCCGAGGAGGGAAAGATTCCCACAATCCCTTTATTGTCTCCTCTCTCCTCCGGAATTCCCAATGGGAGACAATCCTGCAGCTTTCCAAACCCAAAGGAGCGCTGGAGACACCGGAGGAGAACTGGGATTTTCCCTTTGGTTTAGTCCACAAGGAGATCTTGGATCTTGGGCTCCTTCTGTGGATCCCAGGCTCCTCCCTTGCTGTTCCATTTGGGAAAGCCAGGACTCCTGAAGATGGGCCTTGGGAAGAGGGAGGAAAGCAGGAATCTGGGAATGTGTCCCGATCCCAGAAATGGCTTTGTTTGGCTTCCATCCACAAATGGAATTCCCAACCATCCACAATTGGAATTCCCAACCATCCACCCAGGCGGGACCAGGACTTGGGTTTCCCAGGAAAGCCACCCTCAGTTTCCTTGGATGATGGAGAAATCTGATGACTCTGCCTTTGGAATATTGGGAAACAGCCACGAGGAGTTGGAGGAAAATCCTTGGGAATCCCGGCAGAAACCCCCAAGGAGAGCCCTTTCCATGACCTTGGATAACTCTGGGCCTGCAGGAGAACTTCCCAAAGGAGCCGGGGCCGGAACAGAAAACCATGGAATATTTGTGTGGATCCATCCCTTTGGCAAAGCTCAACTCCTGGCCCAGCTCAGGAACACTTTTCCGTGGAATTGTCTTTGTTTCTCCACATCTGACCTCACAAACTCTTCTTTCCTATTTTTCTTTTTTTTCCCCCCAATTTTCCCCCCCGCCTCCTCTCGTGCCTTCCCATTTTTCCTTTCACGCCACCAGCACGAAACAGCTCCAGGCTGGATTGAAAGAAGCAAGGAACAGCAAGGAATCAAGCGGGATAATGGGAAGAAAGGCTCAATGGCTCTCCTGGGATTTCTCAGGCTTTCTCTCCAACTGTTTTCCATGGAGTCGAAAGTTCAACCTCCCATTTGCTGGAAAGGAAGGGGGGAAAAAATAAAAAATTATTTAAAAAAAAAAAAAACAACAACAAACCAAACCAAAAAAAAAATGGAGAGAAAGAAAGAGGACAAGCCGTGATGTGGGAATCTTTGGCCTGGGATGAAAATGGAAGGCGCCACTCGGAAAAGCGGAGCTCTTCCAACGAGATCCAGATGTTCCTCGTGTTCCTAAACACATCCAGGCCGTTTCCAATTAGCCTGGAATTAGAGCAATAATGGGAAACAAACCAGGGGTGGTGCTTGGGGTTGTTTTCCCTCGCTCTGCTCCGTGTCCTTCCCGCTCTGCCCCGGCTGGATCGGGAGCGTTCCTCCAGCTGCCATCTCCTTCCTGGAACAATCTCATCATCCCATATTCCCCTCATCCCTCCTTCCCTCATTTTGTAGGCCCCGTCCTACAGCTCGATGAGAACGGCTCGTTCTGCTCATCTTCTGCTCGTTAGGAGCTCCTGGATAACGAGTTTTGGGGAGCTTCTATGGAATTTTGGGGATTTGGGTTTTTTGTTCCAAACCAAGCCTTGACCAAACGTCTTTTCTCTGCTGTGGGATTCCTCACTGGGGAAAAAATCAGGGAGGGATTTGTCTCCAAATATTGGATTTTTGGGATTCCTCATTAGGGAAAAAAAAAAGGGAGAGATTTGTCTCCAAATATTGGATTTTTGGGATTCCTAGTTAGGGCAGGGAGGGATTTGTCTCCATATATCGGAATTTGGAATCAGAAATTGTCCTGAACTGCTTTGTTTCCACAATTTCTTTTTCCCAAAGAAATCAGGGATTTTGTTGAGGATTTTCAGGTGCTCAAAGTCAAGTTAAAAATAAAAACAAATTGAAAGTATCCCAAACCCAGCCCCTCCTTCCTGACTTCCCCCATTTCCTTTGGTAAATCCATATTTTAAGCCTTTTCCTTGGATTTTTTAGTGGAAGGTTCCATGCCCGAGGCAGGGAATTGGAAGGAGATGATCCTTAAGGTCTGTTCCAACCCAAATCGTTCCATGATTCTGTGATTTTATGATTTTATAGTCGGCAAATCGTTAATTATAATCGTTAATTATTTATTAAAAGTAAAAAATTAAATTATTATTTATTTAAATAGTTAATGAAAAAGAAATTATGTGAGTTAAATAATACCTTATAAATGAATGCAATAATAAATAAGAATAAATAATAGAAATAAATAATAGAATCAAATAAAATTTAAAATGAAAATAAAATATAAAAATAAAATATAAAATTTAATGAGAATTAAAATAAATAATAAAATAATAATTAACATTTCAATAAAAATAAGTAAATTAATAAGAATTAAAAGAAATAATAAAATAATAATTAACATTTAGATAAAAATAAGTAAATAAAATATAGATAATAAATAAGCATGTTTAGGAGGAGAACACTGGGAGTTTCATACCAGGAATTCCAGATTCCCTCACTCCTTTGGAAAATCCAAAGGAATTGTCCCAACATCCAAGGACAAGGGGCGAGCAGAGGGTGCCACACGAGGGGAGGAGCTCTCCCAGATCATTCCCACCCTTGGGAATGTGCAGAGGGATGTGGGGAGGGTACCGAGCTGGGAATGGCGGGAAAGGGAAGCGGAGCCATCAAACTGATCTCCTCTGCATGGAATGCTGGACGGGAATGATGGGAGCCACATTCCTGGGACTGGGAAGGGTTGGGAATTTTCTGCCAGAAACCTGGGATGAGTGATGCGTTCTCATCCCATCTCTGGGTGGCAGAGCAGGATTCTGCCTCCCAGACCAAGCCACTTCCAGAAGGAGAATTCTGGAATTCTCTCTGTGGATTTCAGCCTCTCCACACGCCCGGATTGGGCAGGATGGCACAAACCACGCGAAACCCCTCAAATTCCACATCCATGGTGCTCCCAGCCTGTTTTCCACGGCTCTTCCCATGTGGCCACATCCATTCGCCTTTCCTGTGTTCCTCAGCCAAGAACCGAGGGCAGGCACCTTCCGAAATCCTCATTTTCTCTCCCTCCCATTCCCACAGAGGGGATCCAGAAGGAAGCTCCCTGTGGAGCATCTCTGGCCTTCCCAATCCCCACCCTCATTTATCAGGAGCTCAATTCCTTTTTTCTTTCACGTCCTCCCCTTCCAAAGTCCATTTATGACAACCTGTGGCCTCCACACGGGCGTTGTTCCCCTTTATTGGAGCTTCCTTGATTTCCCTGGAGATTGTTCCAGAAGACAGAGGAATTAAATAAAACAAATGGATTCTGTGTTATTTACTTTAATTTTTCCACTTTTTTTTTTTTGTGCCTCAATTTGTGAGTTTTAATTAAGGCAAGCGAACCAAACAATGGGATCATCCCATTAGCTCCTAAATGGGCTGGATGGGATGCTCCTTGTGGGAAGATGCCTCCTTGAAGGAACAAACAGGAAGCTCGCTGGGGAAGCCACTTCCATGAAACCCAGCCCGGCACATCCCAGTTTGTGCCGGCGCAGCCCGGAATGCTCAGGCCCAGCTCCATCCCGATCCCGCGATCCCAAAGCCGCTGAGGAGCTCGGGAGGGTTTATTCCCTCCGGGATGAGGCACCTGGACACCCTCCAGCCTCCAGCTGGCCCCAGTCCAGGTGGCTCCTCTGTCTCCGAACCGCAATTCCCGGCTTTTCCAGGCCTGGCTTAGCAGGGACAGGATTAACACAAACCCTTGGTTTGCTGGATCAGCTCCACAGCTTCCAGAGCTGATCCATGCTCTGGAACACCTGGAAGCTGTTCATGGACCTGCCCAAGCAGCAAAGCTGGAGGGTGCTCCAGGCTCCTGGAGATGTGTCCTGGCTCAAGGGAAATCCCAGTTTGGAGCTGGGACACATCCAGGGACAGGTTGTGACCCCAGAACTGGCGGTTTGCCTCTTCAGGCAGCTGGAAGATCCCAGGACAACCCACCTGGCCTGTTCCCATCCTTCTCCAAGGGACTGGAATTCCTCCTGTGCTGCTGGAGGGGATTTCCATGGGACAGACCCGATTCCAGGTGTGGATAAAACCTTGGGCACTGCTGGCTTGGACAGGGAGCCAGGAGATCCTTCCTGAGCTCCTGCACAGCCCTGGGAAGGACATGGAGGGGCTGGAGCATGGCCAGGGCAGGGAATGGAGCTGCAGAATCCCTGAGGGAGCTGGGAAGGGCCGGAGAATCCCTGAAGGAGCTGGGAAGGGCCGGAGAATCCCTGAGGGAGCTGGGAAGGGCTGCAGAATCCCTGAGGGAGCTGGGAAGGGCTGCAGAATCCCTGAGGGAGCCGGGCAGGGCTCAGCCTGGAGCAAAGGAGGATCCACAGGGATCTTTTCCATCTCTGAAATTCCCTGACAGGAGGGGGATTTGGGATCTGCTCCCAGGGAACAAGAGGAAAGGAGGGAACGGCCTCAGGCTGTGCCAGGGGAGGCTCAGGCTGGACATCAGCAGGAATTTTTCCATGGAAAGGGTGCTCAGGCATTGGAATTGCCCAGGGAATGGTGGAGTCTGCATCCCTGGAGGCATCCAAGGAACTCCTGGATGTGGCACCAAGTTTTCCTGGGAATCTGTGCCACGGCCTCCCCACCCTCACAGGGAAGAATTTTTCCTGGTGCTGAGGGATTTTCCCTGCCCTTTGTGTGCTTTTTATGCCGATCCCAAGTGGATCCTCTGTCCCTAAATTGGTTTTTGGGATCTCACTTTGAAGCCTCCTGTTCTCCCTGCTGGTGGAACTGGGACTTTGGGAGCCAATCCCTCAATTCCAGGGATAATCCAAGAGCCAATCCTTCAATTCCAGGGATAATCCAAGAGCCAATCCCTCAATTCCAGGGATAACCCAAGAGCCAATCCCTCAATTTTAGGGATAATCCAAGAGCCAATCCCTCAATTCCAGGGATACTCCATGACCCAATCCCTGGATTCTAGGGATAATCCAAGAGCCAATCCCTCGAATTTAGGGATTCTCACAGAGCACATCCCTCAATTTCAGGGATTCTCCAAGAGCAAATCCCTCAATTTTAGGGATATTCCATGACCCGATCCCTCAATTTCAGGGATTCTCCGAGAGCCAATCCCTCAATTTTAGGGATTCTCCACCTTGAGAACAATAAACACCTTGGAGTCAGGTGGATCCTGCCCCTCAGGCTCGGATGATCCGTGGGGATGGGGATAAGGATCCATCGCTGGGAGATGGATTTCGATGGAGTTTACCTCCATTCCTATGGAAGAATTTGGGAAAAGTGGCGCCTGGAGAAGGCCTGAGGACTCCGAGGATAAATTTTGCTCTTGGAAACGACAGCTCTGGATCCATGGATGATGAGAAACCTGGAGAAATCCTTGTGGAGAAAGGGCCTTTAGGGAAACCAGGAACCTTGGGGCGCTGAGCAGTGTTGGACCCTAAACTTCTCAATCAATGGGTTGTAATTAATTGGTGCATTCCATGCAAGGGAATTCCAGATCTTTCTTAATTTCCTCTTTTAGATCCCTTGTCCAAGGCTAATTAGGGATATTAGGGAAAAAAAAATCCCTTGGGATATTTGTGGAAATGTTTGCAGCAAAATCTAATTAATAGTCCATTGAAATCGAAATCTGATAATTACAATTTAACAAAATCATGGAATTGCAGGATCATTAAGGTTGGGAAAGCCCTCCCGGATCATGTTCCCGATTCCCAACCTTTTCAAAACCATGGGAATATCAGTGTTGGCCGTGGCAACGAATTTGTTTGTTGTCACAAACCTTCTCTTTCCAAGAGCTGTTGGAAACAACTCCCAAACTTGGACCTGGTGGCGCGGAATGTTGTGGATGTTACTCAGCCCCTGGAATTGCCCAGAATTTCCTGGAAAATCTGAGAGAAATTCAGGAAGTTCAGTGGGCAATGTGAGCGATTCCTGATTATTTTTATGATTATTGTTACGATTTTTTTGTGTGCTGGCAAACGAGGGGTCATAAATTCCATGACTGGGGAAGAAACTTCTCTGGATCTGGATCCCTGGGGATTTTTCCAGGTATCCACCAGGTTTGCTTGACTTGGTGAAGCCCGGCTTGTTTTTGCAGCTCAGATCAAAACATCCTCCAAGCCCCACGCCAAGGCCAGAGCAAGGAAAGCCAAACTTGAGTTGTTTTTGTTTATTCCCACATGGAGAAATCCGGGAGGAGCCGGGCACCCCGGATGTGCCCCACACAGCTCCAGGGGCTGGTTTGCCTCTGGAATGAGCAAGGGGGAATCCAGGGGAATTTGTGGCATTTTGCTCCATCCTTGCAAGTGTGCAAGGCCAGGTTGGACCCTGGGACATTGGAGCCACCTGGGACAGTGGGAGGTGTCCCTGAACATGGATGGGGTGGGAATGGAATGGGATTTAAGGTCACTTCCAATCCAAACCATTCCAGGATTCTGGAGCCAGGCTGGGAGAGCTGGGAATGTTCCCCTGGAGAAGGGAAAATTCCAGGGAATCCTCAGAGTGCCTGGAGG
>JAWWMN010000208.1:70949582-70965052 GCA_035047745.1 Catamblyrhynchus diadema
TGCAGAATCCCTGAGGGAGCTGGGAAGGGCTGCAGAATCCCTGAGGGAGCTGGGAAGGGGCTGCAGAATCCCTGAGGAGCTGGGAAGGGGCTGGAGAATCTGCTCTGCACAGCTCCATGAAAGGTTGGAACCAGGCGGGATTTGGGATCTGATCCCAGGGAATGACAGGATAAAAGGGAACAGCCTCAGGCTGGGCCAGGGGAGGCTCAGGTTGGACACCAGCAGGAATTCCCTCACGGAAAGGGTGCTCAGGCCTTGGAAGTGCCCAGGGAAATTTGGAGTGCCCATCCCTGGAAGTGTCCAAGGAATTCCTGGATGTGGCACTCGGTGCTAAGGTGGGGATCAGTCCCAGGTTGGATTTGATGATCCTGGAGGATTTTCCAGCCTCAACAATTCCAGGATTAGGGCAATCCTGCCCTGGCTCCCACTGGTCCCTGCTGAGCTCCAAATCCACATCTCCCAGATTCTTCCAGGTCAGGTCAGTGCCACAGCACGGACAGGAGCAGAGCTGCTTCCACAGGCTCTGGAGCAATCCCCAGCAGCTCCATGCCGGTGATGAGCCAGGAGAATCCCGATTCCCTTCATCCCTGCTGTTCAAACCTCTCGTCCGGGAGCAGCAGGAGCTCGGATTCCACCCACAGCCTGTCACACTCCGGCAGCCCAGGAGGGAAAATCGACCTTTGGAGCTCCACAGGAGCCGAGGCTGAGGAGCCCCTGCCCATCCCGTTCCCACCCAACCTTTCAGCTCAGGCACATTCCCGTCAGGAACAGCGGAGAGCGGAGCTGGCGTGACAAGGGCAGGCAGGGCTGGCAGAAAATCTCTCCAAATCTTGAAGTTTAAGGCTGGCCTTGAGCGGGGAGTGATCCCAAACAGGAGAGGTGAGGGGGGATTCCAGGCTTGAATCAGCTCCCTGATATGGGAAAGGGTCAGGGCTAATTGTGTGTTTAATAAATTACTGCAAATGTAGGATTTTAGGGGGAGAGACGGGAGTATGGAAATGAGCCTCGTTCCCCGGATAAATTCTCCTGGAGGTGGCTTTGGAATGGCGGTGAGGTGAAGTCCTGGAATTTTCCAGAGGTTGGGTTTGCTCCCTGGATCCCCCATTTTCCCAACAACAACAGGAGAGGCCTTTGTTCCTTTTGACAGAGAACAAAAAAGGGGTTTTCTCCTCCAGCTTTAATCTTTAGGATGTGTTTAAGGTTCAGTTTGTCCTTTGTAGGCATCAAAAAAATCCAGATTATTAGTTTGCATTTTGATCAGAGATCCAGGCCCAGCTGCGCTCACAGATCAAGGAATTTCCTGGAATAACTGGATCTATCTGGGATCTTGCAAAATGGAAACAAACAGAAGGAAAGGAGAAAAAAGAGGGGAATTTTTTTCTGGAAATGTCCTGTTATCATAGAGAAGGACAGGAGAAAAATGGTAGAAGTTTTTCTGGAAATTTCCTGTTATCATACAGGAAATCCATGGATTCTGTCAGCTTTCAACCAACCTGGCACAGGATGCCCAGAGATGTTGTGGATTTCCCATCCCTGGAAGTGTCCAAGGCCAGGCTGGACAGGGCTTGGAGCAACCTGGGATAGTGGAAGATTCCCTGCCCAGGGAAGGGGCTGGAATAAGATGATCTCCAAGGTCCTTTCCAACTCAATCCCATCCTGGAATTTTTGATTTTATAAGTCCTGTGCCCGTATTTTTCCCCCGCTCAGTTAGGAAAAGGGATTTGGAGGGAAAGGAGCTTTTCTCAAGGAGTTGCTTGGAGCTTTTTAAAGTAATTTTCCAGCTGGAAAATGTATTCCAAGAGAGTTTAAAGAGGGATTGCTCCTCGGAATCCGAATAAACCAGGAATGAACTTCCCAGCTCGAACACCGACCAGCACAGGTGACCAACGGACCCAGGAGGAGAATCCAGCCTTTTCCCAACCATCTCCTGATCCAGGGACCATTTCCAGCCCTCGTTAATCCCCGTGCTCCAGCCCTGCCTAATTAATCCATTGGAATTACTCCAGGCACCTCTTCGGAGAGTTCAGCTCCCAGTTCATCCTGGGGGAGCAGGAAGAGGAGAGAAAAGAGGGACAAATTCCAAATTAAATCCATCGAGAAGAACAAAACCTCCCAAGGACTCCCCAGCCGAACGCTCCCAATGTCCCGTTCCTGCTGGGAATTCATTCCCGTTGCTCCTGATTTACAAGGGACATATGGAGGGTTGTTTACATTCTGCTCCTGGTTTATGTTCTTCCAGAAAGGAGGAATTCCTCCAGTAGGATTTGATTGCTTTCCTGTATCCCTCTCTCCCCCCACCCTCTGGGATCTGGTTTCGCTTAATGTGCCCAGAAGTTTCCGGAACAAAACAGCTCCTTGGATATTTTTTTTTTCCCCCCTTTTTAATGGCTAAACAAAAAGTCGGCGTTTTTTTCCAGGAAGGTTCAGGCTGAGTCCCATTATGTGGATCCATGATTCCAGACTCTTCCCTCTTTCCAGGGAAGCAGCCATGGCTCCATGTGGCACATGGATGAAGAGCTCCGGCCTGGAGCATTCCAATGGAAACCATTCCTGCCCATTCCTTTGGGAATTTTGGGTTCTCCAAGCTGAGCAGGACTCCCGGCCTTTCATTCCTGCTCCACAGATCCCAAAACTTCTGTAGACCAAGGAAAAAATCCAAAGGAGTGTTGTTCACACCACAAGGAAAAAAGAGGAATTTTTTTGCTTTCCAAAGGATCCGCACCAAAGCTGAAGCTCCTCCAAGATTCCCTGAAATTCAGGTTGTGTTTCTGTTCCACGGATAATCCATGGCCAAACTGTCCGCCCAGTTTATTCCCTAATTCCTGGAGACAGAGGATTTATCGGTGTGAATTCCAACGCTGTTCCCATAGGATTTGCATCCCAGGCTGGATCCCAGGCTGCTCCAAGCCCCATCCAACCTGGCCTTGGACACTTCCAGGGATGAGGAGTTCACAGCACAGATGATCCATGAAAAATTCCCGGCTTTTGCCAAGGGGATTCCAAGGAGCCATGAAATTAGAAGACGTCATGGATAACGGAAAACGTTTTTGCTTTATGAAATTTTGGGATCCAGGTCAGAGGAGCCAAGGGCACACAGGGTTATGATTCCATGGCCTTTTCCATGAGTTTGGCTCCTCACAAGACAGGAAAACACCTGGAAACCTCAGCTTTGCTGAGCCAGCCTTACCTGGGAAGGAACAGATCCCTTTTTATATGGATTTTTCCCAAATAGGACACCGTGATGTTAAATTCGATCCCAGAACCACCCCTCAATTCCTGGGTGCAAAATCTTACACTTTGGACACATTTGCCCTTAAAATTACAAATTTTTAAGGAAAAAAAGAGGCATTTTAGGTGGTTCAATCCCTGGATACACCTTGGCAAGGGAGAGGGAAAAGCATCCTGTCCATCCCTGGATAACATCCTGCTCTCCAGGTGGGAATTCCCCAACAGAGACCTTATTTTGTTATCAGAGTTCTTATCTGGTGAGTTTGAGGCTTTGGGAACACAAGAGGACGGTGATAAATCCCTGGGATCAGACATTCCAGCAGAGCCAGTGAAACACTGGAATTTGGGCCAGGTAACGCTCAAGCCCCATCTATGTAAAAAACACAGGGAATGACCAAAAAAAGGGATAAAATCCCACTGAAATTTAGGGCAAATCGGCTCCTTTTAGAAAGGGGTGGCTCGAGAATTCCGAGTTCATTTAAATAAGGAACAACGAGGATGGAATTGCATCTCCTGGGCCTGTCTGGTTTTTATTTACCCTTCCTCCCTTCCTTGGAAAAGCATCCCAGAGCAAAAAACAAAGGGAAACGAGCCCGATAAATGGACCATCAAGAAGAATAATTAGTCCAGAAAGGAAAATTAAATAGGGGCAGCCACTAATCAGCTGCTCCCACTGCAAGGAGGAGGCTGGGAAAGGAATTTAATTCTTGGAGGAGCCTCTGAGGCAGAGTGGAAAGTAAAAATCCAGCTGGGCAGAAACTGGAGCGAGTCTGGGAGCACGGAACAGGTGGGATTGGTTAGGGAAGAGCTCCCTCCCAGCCGGCTTCTCCACCCTCCCCGTCCCCTCCTGATTTTCCCTCCTGGATGGCAGCTCCAGGAGCTGGGAAGGGAAAAACGTGTCCCCCTCTGCGCTGGTGGAGCTGATCCAGCTGGGAGAGGTGCTGGGAGGGATCCAGAGGGATCCCAATCCCAATCCCGCTCCTTCAGGGCTGGTCTCACAAGGACAGGGCAACTCGGCATCCCCAGAGCTCTGATCCCAATCCCAATCTTTCAGTTCTGAGGGGAATTCAGCGCCCTCAGAGCCCCAAGGGTAATCCCAATCCCGAATGTTCAGTGCTGAGGGGAATTCAGCACCCCCACAGCCCCAGTCCCATTCCTTCAGTGCTGGCCTCACAAGGAGAGGGGAATTTGGCACTCCCAGAGGGCTGATCCCATTCCCAATCCCATTCCTTCAGTGCTGGCCTCATGAGGAGAGGGGAATTTGGCACTCCCAGAGGGCTGATCCCATTCCCAATCCCATTCCTTCAGTGCTGAGGGGAAGACAACACCCCCAGAGCCCCAGTTTCAATTCTTTACTTCTGTGGGGAATTCAGCACCCTGAGAAAGCTGATCCCGATCCTGATCCAAATCCTTCAATGCTGAGAGGAATTCAGCACCCCTAGAAGGCTGATCCCGATCCCAAACCCGATCCTTCAATGCTGAGGGGAACATGACACCCCCAGAGCCCTGATCCCAATCCCAATTCTTCAGTTCTGAGGGGAATTGGGCACCCCCAGAGCCCCAGTCCCAATCCCAATCCTGATCCTTCAGTTCTGGCTTCTCAAGGAAAGGAGAGCTCAGCACCCCAGAGGGCTGATCCCAAACCTGAGAGAAACCTTTCCTGGGAAAACCAGTCCTGGATACTCCCAACAGCCCATCCCAGTTTCTTGGTCTCCCAGGAGATGAACTTTGGAACTTTGGAGGATCCCGCCGAGGCAGGAGGGAGCAGCTCCGGTTTCCCCACACCAAATTCCCTCTGGCTCCAGGATCTCCGTGTTCCTCCCATTCCCATGAGGAATTCCAAGCTGGGATCAGCATCCTTGGGGAATCTGGTCACCTGGAGAGGCCACCACGGACAAAAAACCATGGAAATCCCAGAAGGAAATTGGGGTAGAGAAGGCTTTGGAACGCAAATGGAATTCCTCACCTCGAGGAAATTCGGGATCCTCGTCTCCCATTCCATGTGGGAATCTTCAGCTGCCCGAAGCCCAGGGCTAAGCAAACTCCTGTCTCCTGGAATTCTGGAGCTGGAATGCCTCCAATTATCCCGACACTCATGACGTTAGCTCCCAAAACAGCTCGGGAAGGGATGAGTTACAAAGGTGGGATCTGGGTTTCCAGGGAATGGTGCCAGAAGGGGGTGAGGAGGGACACAAACCCCTCTCATTCCAAATCCATACGGGAAAATCGGCCTCCATCCCATCCATGAGGAGCAGAGGTTTGAGCTGCCATTTGGGCACCAAGAACAGTGGAATTTTCTGGGATTCAGGAGAAAAGAGCTGGAAATTTTCCTTCTCCTTTTAGTTTTCTCCCCACGTTTACCCCAGGTAGGAATTTCCAGGTTTCCTTCCTTTCCGATATGTAAAATCATGGATCTATCACTTGGAAAACTGAAAAAAAACCCTAATTTTTCCATATTTAGGTAATTTTCTCCTCACAATTTACCCCCAGTAGGAATTAGAAGTTTTCCTTCCCTTCCCATGTGTGAAATCATGGATCTAGGACTGAAAAAGCTTTTTAAAAAAACTCATTTATATATATATTTTTTTTCTAAATTTTAAACACCAGAATCCAGATTTTTGTCGCATCCAACATTTCAAAAGTTCATCCCAGGTTACATCTGCCAGTGCTCAAAAATCAGGAATTCCTAAAATCCCTCTCCTCTTTCTGAAGGAAAGATAACCTGGCTCCGAGTCTCACTCCAAGGAAGAAAAAAAAAAGAGCCTGGAGAAAATCAGGGCCATCTTTTAGAAAGGATTTTGTTTTTTTGCTAAATCCAAGGTTTTTCCATAGAAAAATCCAATTCCCACCCAAAATAGAGTTGACTCCCTCTGATTTATGGATTGGGATGAGGGGTGGGATTTTTTGGGTGCTCCAGATATTGGAGGGAACAGCAAATGGGATTTTCCAAGGGAAGGCCACGGGTTTATTTTTCTCTCCATTTTGGGAGATTTAAGATTAATTTTTTCTTGGAAATACTAAAACTTTGGGGATGTTTTATCTTCATCGGGGTATTCCTGCCATATTCTGGAATAATCTGAAGGAATTTAAGGGATTGGCTGATTATATTTAGACGCGGAATAAAGGGCAGGGAAAAAAGTGAGCAATTTAAAAATCAAAATCAATCCCAAGCTGAAAGATTTCAAATCAAAATATTCCAAATTTGTCAGGGTTTTCCAGAGAAAACAAATGAAATTTTTCCTGTTGTGGACCTGGGGATTCTTCCTGAGGCTGCCATGGGATGAGATGAAGAAATACACACGCAGGGGTGGGGTTTCCAATGCAAACCATTCCATGATTCCATGGTTCCACCATTCCATGATTCCCGGTTTGGGGAAAGTGGTTTTCCCAAGGAATTTCCAGTTCCAAGCCATCCCAAGACTTTCTCCTCCAAACTCCAAGCTCCCACCTTTTCCCAAAGCGTCCCTGAGATGTTTTAAACTCATCTTCTTTGCCATGGAGTGCGTTGCATTGTTAAATCTCTTCTCTTTTTTTGGGATGCCGGGGTTTTTATCAATGAAATGTCATCGGTTTTTGGGGAATTTTCATTCCCACGTGGTGGCACGTGCGTGTTTACCGTGGAAAGCATCTTTGGGAGAAGGTGAGAGGTTGGAGATTGGAGGAGAAAGTCTTGGGATGGCTCGCAGCCCCTCCGTGCTTGGAATGGGAAATTCCTTGGGGAAACCACTTTTTCCAAACACAGAATCATGGAATCATGGAATGCTTTGCGTTGGGAACCCCCTCTGCGTGTGTTTCTTTATCTGATCCCCATGGCAGCCTCAGGAAGAACCCCCAGTTTCACAACAGGAATTATTGGATTTGTTTTCTTCAGGAAAAAAAAAAAAAAAAACAAAAACCCGATCCCTTAAAACTATTTTCAGGCTTTGGGTGGAAAATATTCCTTGAGTCTGCAAATATTTTCCATTAGGAATTTGTTGGAGTTCTGGATGTTTTCCAAGGTAAACACGCATGTGTCACCACGTGGGAATTGAGATTCCCAAAAACTGACGGCGTTTCATTGATAAAAACCCCAACATCCCAAAAAAGAAGAGATTTAACAATGCAACACACTCCACGGCAAAGAACATTCCCTGAGTTTATATAAAAAATCCCAGAATTCCATGGATGTCTGACTTCATCCCCAAAAAACCCAAACCTGGCCCAGACAGACATAACAAACCTGGGAGTCGTCCCAAGGCCAAATCCGAGTGGAAAAGATCAGGAAAAGGAACTCGAGATTGAGGATCTGCCTCGAAAGCTCCGGCCTTTCCTACATCAACATTCCTGAGCAGTTCGGAAGAGATCCAGGATCATCCCGGGGTTTCCAGAGGCAGCTCAGGCAAAAGGAGAGGAAATTCGCGCTGCCGCGGGAGAAAACCACAAGAGAAGCTCTGGATGTTTCTGTTATTCCTTGAGCAAATATTGGGAGCCAAAATATTCAGGGATTGGGTTCAAACGTGGCCGAGGTGGGTGAGCATTCCAAGCATTTTCAGCTTTCCTGGGATAAACAGCATCTGCACAGGAGGAGGGAATTTAGGGAAATTCAGACACCCCTGGCTCGGGTCAGCACCAGGAGCTGGATCCTGACACAGCACGGGGGATTCGGGATGAATAATTCATTCCCTGAGGGAAAGAAATCTTCAAAAAATTCTGGGGTTTGGGCCCACCAAAAATATTTGCAGACTCAGGGAATATTTTCCACCCAAAGCCTGAAAATATTTTAAGGAGTCAGGGTTTGCTTCGATTTTTTTTTTTTTCCTATTTCTTTACTCCAATGCCTCTGTTTGAAATAGAGTTTTGGGGCTAAACTTGAGTTTAAGCAGACTGAGCTTAAAGATGATCCTATTTCCCTGTGAACATTGTGGGTCGATCCCAAGAAATCAGGGATTTGCACAGCTCCAGGAGGAACTGCTGGCACCATCCCGCTGGTTCAACATTCCCAGGGAAAGGCTGGATGGATCCAGGGCCAGAAGACCCAGGTCAGGAAAAGCTGTTCCATGACCTGGAACAAGGAAGAGGAAGAACTTCTGGGCTATGGAAATGGTGATTTGGGCTACTTGGGAGCCCAGGAACAAGGAAAACCTTGGAAGAGGTGGGAAGGAGCAGGAAGGAGCCTGGCTTGGCACTCCAAGGAAAGAAGATATCCCTGGAAATAAAAATCCACCGCGAGCAAAGAGATCCTGGAGGAATCAGCTCAGGAGAGCTCTCCAAGCACCCTGAAGTCCATCAGAATTCCTTCCCAATATTCCATTTAAATCTCCCCTTTCCCAGTGGGAGCCATTCCCTGGCTCCTGTCCCTGCAGGCCTTGTCCCCAGTCCCTCTCCAGCTCTCCTGGAGCCCCTCCAGGCACTCTGAGGATTCCCTGGAATTTTCCCTTCTCCAGGGGAACAAGATCCAAGCTGAGATTCCATCCCAAAACATTCCCAGTTGTCTCCTGCTTGGGGATTCCCTAAGCCAGAGGAGCCATCCCTAAAGTTAGCAGCCCTTGATGGAGTTTTGTGGCTTTTTCCTGCTTGGGTCCATGCTGGATAGACAGGGAAAGGAAACCCACCGGGATATAAACCAGGAATTGTGTCCTCAGTGCTTCTCTTTGTCCTGTTGGGAGCTTGCTGGAGGAAATTAGATCCCATTTTGGATATTCAGGAATTCTGGCCACCACCAGAGACACTTTGGCCACGTGCAAGCACCACCAGTTCCCAAAAATTCCTCAATTCCTTTCCAGTTGTGGAGGGCAGGGACAGACCCCATCAATCAGCTCCCGGGGTGTTTGTCCTTATTCCATGGAGAATTCTCAGAGAATCCTGCAGGAAATTTCCAGCTGAGCTCCACACCTGGAGCTGGAGAAACTGGCAAGGAACCTCAACAAGAGATTTCGGAGTTCCTGAGACGGGATCGATGCTCCTGGAATTCTGCACAAATGTTTCCCTGGCAGCCAGAGGTGGAAACAGGGAAAGATCTCCTCGTGGGAGAGCCTGTGGAGGCACCCTGAGGAGAGACTGGAATTCCCGAAGGATTTGGGATCTGCAGCTCCATCCCAGCCTGTCTCCAGCAGCTCCCAGGATCCCCTCCCTCTTTGGAATCTCCTCTGGTGGCACCATCAATCCCTGATCTCAAATCCTGCTCAGCATTCCACCTTTTCCTGCGGTTTCTCCTGTGGAACAAACAATGGGAAGGGAGGACAGGACCATGAAAAGCTGGAATTTGGCTCAGGGTGTTTGCATTGTCCCCAGACCCAGGTGGGACAGAGCCCTGGAGGTCCTGGAGGATTTTGGGATCTCCATCCCAGCCTGTCTCCAGCAGCTCCTGGAATCCCTTCCCTCTTTGGAATTTCCTCCAGAGACACAACCAATTCCTGGTCTCCAGTCCTGCTCCCAGGTCCTGATCCCACCTTCTCCTGGGGTCTGAACCCTCCGGCTGGGCTGGCAATGGCACCGAGGGGTCTGGAGGGGTCTCTGGTCACACCCAGCCGGGTCAGAGATAAAACCTCTTCACATTCCACAGGAAACGTGGCACATTCCACACAGGAAAACACTCGGGAATGATAAATGTTGCCCATTCCCAGACTTCCCCGGCACCTGCCAGGTGTCACCTGCTCCATCCCAAGACCACCAGAGGTGACCCCAAGCCAAAATCTGGGATAAGAACTCAATTCATCCCAAATTTGGTGCTCACCTCAAACACCCCTGGCTGGGAAAACCAGCCCTGAGTGGTCCCCTGGGTCCCCATCACTGCTGGAGCCACTCCTGGAGGGCTCCTGGCGCAGGGAAAAGAAAATCACGGAGCCACAGGGGGAGATTTTTGGGGCAGGGGGAGGATTGGGGTTGGGGACAAAGGGACAGTTTGCCCCAGTGCCACTGAGAGGCCCCATGGCACCGATTCCCACTCGAATCCCCAGAGCAGAGGCCTCTGGAGCCCAAATCCAGCCAGGAGAATGAGTCAGGCACCTGGCAGCGCATTCCAGGGATATTTGCCAAGGCAGGTTTATCCCCTGCTCCTTTCCTTCCTCGTCTCCTCCCCTTTTCCCGCCTTTCGTGAGTAACCGGAGGCAAATCCTTCAATGCTGACTCTGGCACAGCCCTGGATTTGGCAGGAAGCTGCTCAGGTGAGGCAGAGCTTGAACTTTGACCTTTTCATGCTTTTCCAGAGCTTTTCTGCTGGAATGTTTCAGATTAACCCAGGAAACCTCCCAGGTGTGTGATCCAGCTCTCCTCTGATCCGCAGGGAATGGGGATACAAACCAGGCAGGATCCCAGTTTTTCCCACCAGGTTGTTTAGGGTGGATTCTGGCACGAGGAGGTTGGGATGAGATCCCAGCTCCGCCTTGACAAGTCCCAACAAAATTCCTCCCCATCCCAATTTTGCCAGGCCGGGTTTGTGCTCCAGCTTGGCTCCGTGCAGGGGGGACATTCCCAGTGTCCCCTCATCCCTGCCAGCAGATCCCACCAGATTAATTCCCCCCAAACCAGGCAGATGCCCTTTGGGAGGAGTGGTAAACACAAAACCCATGGAATTGTAGGAGATCCCGAGCTGGAAGCCACCCAAAAGGATCCAAGCCCAACTCCAGGTCCTGCACCAGGACAGATCCAAGAATTCTCCCGGTGCTTGGCAGTGCCCCAAACCTCTGGCAGGTTTGGGAATCTGGAATTCCAATGGGCTTTCCCTTGCACTATCCCAGGGTGATCCAAGTCCCAATGTCCAGCCTGGCCTTGGGCGCTGCCAGGGATCCAGGGGCAGCCCCAGCAAATCTGGGAATTCCAGCCCAGCCAGGAATTCCTTGCCAAGATGCCAGCCCAATCTCCCCTTTCCCAGTGGGAGCCATTCCCTGGCTCCTGTCCCTCTCCCTCCTTTTTCCAAGCTCCCTTAAAGTGCTGGAATACTGGGACAGGTGTTCCTGCTCCAGTTTCCCACATCCCTAAAAACGGATGGATGTAAGATGACAATTATTGCACTAGCTCCTCCTTCTCTTACTGATGGAAAAGTGGGATCTGCTTCCCAATTTTTCCAGAAGCAATTCATTAATTAGGAAGTCCATTCAAAAGTGGGCTGGCTGCATTTTGTGGGATCACCTCTTTTCTTGGGATGTAGGGAAAAAAATTCCATCTTCCCCCTCCAACCACAGAAGCGTTCCTTGGCTCTCCAGCCATGGCACGGAAGTGGAAGCATCCACCTTTTCCTGGTTACCTGATCCCGAGTCTGCATTTCCTTCACTCCAGGAATCCAAAAGAAACCCCAAAAATTTTGTTTTAGATGGAATCAAAATATTGGGAACCTTGATCACACTTTGGGTTGATTTTCCCCTCCTCATTTCCAGCCTACTCAAGAATTCCAGGGTCACATCCACATTTTGGACATCTCCCACATTTTGGGTCCAGTCACATGATTTATTTTGAGGATTTTGGGCCTAAAACCTTGTGATCCATGAATCCCAAGCAGAAACCTCAAAGTAATGGAAAAAGAGAAGATTCCAAGTGTGGAAGTCAGAGAAGGTTTCAGATCCATTTCCAAAGTATCCAAATTCCAGATACTGGTAAATTCCTTCGGTATTGTTGATGCCATAATTGCTCTGGAAAAGAATATCCCATGGCTCTGGAAAAGAATATCCCAGGAGCATCAGCAGACTTGGGATCTGAACAGTCAGGAGACAAAGGGAAAAGAGAGGAAGAGGATTAAATTCTTGGAATGAAGGGCAGCCCAGAGAAGGATTGGGAATTGTTGCTGCGCAGCATCCCAGGAGCACAACTCCATATTCCCACGGGATAATAGGTGAGGTCATTCCAGAGGTATTTTCAGAGGGAAAACTGATCCCTTCCAGGGAACTTCAAATCCACCTCTGAAGGAGGTGACGTTACCTGGACACAATTCCGATGGCAAGGAAAAATGCCAGGAATGTGAAGTGACAGGGGTGGTTTCACAGAAACCTCTCAAGGATCTCCAGCTTCCTCCTCAGCCTCCAATAAAAAAAAGGAAAAAAATACAGAAAGAAGAATTTTCCCACCCATGAAGTCACTGAAGGTCCTTGTTCAGGGTTTAAGGAATGTGGAATATTTACTGGCAGGACAGGAATCATCCAAAAGTGGAAGGAGTCCATTAATTACAGGAGTAAATATAATTAATCCAGAATTTCCACAATCTGCTTTTGAAAAGCATTCCCTTCTCCCTAAAAAGTGGCTCCAGAAGGGAATTGTGGCACCTGGCAGGAAAACAACCAAGGAGATGCTTCCAAAATCCAGCTCCTCACTTGGGCTGGAGAAAAGAAATGCAGGGAAGACACCAAGATCATCAGAAAAATTCCCGAAGTTCTGAGCACTGGGAGATGCTTGGAAGGAGTAGGAGATGAAAGGGAAAAACAAGAGAAGGGGGAAAGGCAGAGTTTTCCTCAAAAAGCAGCACAAAATTCCCTGAGCTGGTGGCTTCTACTGGAATTTCTCTTCGTGCTGACTGTGGGGCTGTCCATATCCCAGTTGGGAATGATCTCCCTCATTTAATCCAGGTCTAAAGCTTTTAATTAATTAATTAAAACCCTCCAGGTCAAAACCATCTTGAGCCCGGCTGTTGTGACAAGGAATTGTGATTCCTTCACCTTGGAGTTCCTTCCCAGCAGCTCTGCACGAGCAGCGCCAGGAAAAGATGGGAATGTGGGAAGTGCTGATATTCCATGCTCACAGAATCCTTTCAGAAGTCTGGAAAGGGTAGGGAAAAGCTTGGGGTGGGATGTGAGGGGATTCACGGCATCTTCAGTCAAACTTCCAAGTGTTTCTGAAGAAAAGAGTGGACATCGAAATTCCCACCTCTTTCCAGCAGTGAGCTGCTTGGAGTCACAGCCAGGATTGGGACAGGATAAAATGGATAAAAATGAGGAAAAAATTCTCATTTTCCTGAGTAATTTCATGTCCCTGGGTGACAGCGGCTGGACACAGGGACAGAGGCTCTGCCAGCGGCAGGTTGAGCCCAGCCTGTGCCTGTGGATTCCATGGAAAAGTTCAGCTGATGGTTCTTCCCTGCTGGAGAAAGGGCAAGGCAGGACCAGCAAATCCTGCCCCAGGTCCCACCTGAGGACACTGTGGAAAAGCCCAGAGAAGTAATCCAATGTTTTCCAACTTCATGCCGAAGTTTGGGAGACGATTCCCTCATGCAAATCTCCTTGGCCTCTGCAGAATTCCAAGATTTTTGCTCCTTCCTCATCCGGGAACTGCAGCCTAAAAGGCCTCACTCCCCTAAGGGCACATGGGGCTGGGTGGGATCAGCCAGGAGGGGTAAAATTTTAGTGGGATTTTGAGGGAAAACACCACAGGGATCCAGCAGGGATGGATCAGCATGGAACCAGGATGACAGATTCAGGCTCCTTGGCCCCTGCAGAATTCCAAGAGTTTTCCTCCTTCCTAATCCAGGAACTGCAGCCCAAAAGGCCTCACTCCCCTAAGGGCACATGGGGCTGGGTGGGATCACCCAGGAGGGATAAAATTAGAGCTGGATTTTGAGGGAAAACACCACAGGGATCCAGCAGGGATCGTTCAACGCCAGGATAACAGATCCAGGCCCCTTGGCCTCTGCAGAATTCCAAGAATTTTGCTCCTTCGTTGTTCAGGAACTGCAGCCCAAAAAGGCATCATACCCTTTAATCCACATGGGGCTGGGGTGATTCACCCTGAAGATTTTAGCTGGATTTTGAGGGAAAATGCCGCAGGGATCCAGCAGGGATTGTTCAACACCAGGATAACAGATCCAGGCTCCTTAGCCTCTGCAGAATTCCAAGAATTTTCCTCCTTCCTAATCCAGGAACTGCAGCCTAAAAGGCCTCACAGCCCTAAGTCCACATGGGACTGGGGGGATCACAGGAGGGGTAAAATTTTAGCTGGATTCTGAGGGAAAGGCCCTGCAAGGATCCAGCAGGGATGGATCAGTATGGAACCAGGATGACAGATCCTGGCTCCTTGGCCCCTGCAGAATTCCAAGAATTTTCCTCCTTCCTAATCCAGGAACTGCAGCCCAAAAGGCCTCACTCCCCTAAGGGCACATGGGGCTGGGGTGATTCAAATCAGAAGATTTTAGCTGGGTTTTGACGGAAAACAGGATTTTGAGCCTCACAGGGATCCAGCAGGGATTGTTCAGCAAGGAACCAGGATAACAGACTCAGGCTCGTTGGCCTCTGCAGAATTCCAAGAGTTTTCCTCCTTCCTAATCCAGGAACTGCAGCCCAAAAGGCCTCACAGCCCTAAATCCACATGGGACTGGGGGGATCACAGGACGGGTAAAATTTTAGCTGGATTCTGAGGGAAAGCCCTGCCAGGATCCAGCGGGGATGGATCAGCATGGAACCAGGATGACAGATCCAGGCTGTGCCCCTCAATCCCAGCCCCCAGAGGGAAGAGGCAGCTCAGGTGTCCCTCCAGGACAGACACAGCCCCAGGCCGTGACTTTTGGAGCTGTGGTGCTGCACCCTGGCAAGGAGGAACCTCCGGCTCACTCCAATCACGACAAGAGGAAAAATATCCGGCTTTTCCAAGGGCGGAAAGGCTCAAGGGATTAAGGCCCAGCCTCCTGCTGCCTTTCAGAGCTGCTGAACCGTGCAGGGATCGCCATCGGCTGTGTCGGTTTAGTCGTGAGGCACAACAAAGCCGCCCGGCTTTCCTGGTGCCCGCACCTCCAGGGAGGATTCCCAGATTCCCGAAAATCCAACTCCCACCTGGAGCCATGGAGGTGGCGAACAAAAGAGGAAAAACCCTTCAACTTTTGACCCTGCCAAGGGCTCGTGGCGTCGGGAATGAGTCAGGAGGCAGCTCCCGGAGCCCTTCCCTGCGCCGCACGTGCCTCTGGGCTTTGTCACCTCCTGCCAGGGTTTGTCCTGGCCCCACAGGAGGGGCCGCTGGGTTCCTGGGGAGTTTTGCCTGTGGATTTGCCCGTCTGTGGTGGCAGGAAATAAATTAAAGCCCTCAGGTCCCAAAGCCAAGCCATATCTGTGGTCTCGAAGATGAGGGCAAATTTGATAAACCCAGATTTGCTGGGGCTGCCCCTGAGTCCCTGGCAGTGCCCAAGGCCAGATTGGACACTGGGGCTTGGAGCAACCTGGGACAGTGGGAGGTGTCCCTGCCCATGGATGGGGCGGAATGAGGTGATCAATCCAAAACCATTGCAGGATTCTGGAGCTCCTCTGCTCTGGAGCCAGGCTGGGAGAGCTGGGAATGTTCCCCTGGAGAAGGGAAAA